>CM031240.1:223064104-223664104 GCA_018340775.1 Taxus wallichiana var. yunnanensis | reverse complement strand
TATTTGGAAAGCAAAAGAGAGTGAGATTTCTCAAAGTTGGGGAAAAAAAGAAGGATCAAAATTGGAGCTTGTGCACTCAGATGTGTGGGGACCAACCCAGGTAGCTTCTCATGGAGGATCCCAATATTATGTGACTTTCATTGATGATGCCACAAGAAAGGTATGGGTTTATTGTATAAAGCGTAAATATGATGTTTTTGAGACTTTTAAAAGATGGAAAGCCCTTATGGAAAATGAAACAAATTTAAAGTTAAAATTCCTTAGATCTAACAATGGTGGTGAGTACTGCAGCAAGGCTTTCAATGATTATTGTTCAGTGAATGGAATACGCAGAGAAAGAATGGTTCCTAGAACACCACAAGAGAATGGTGTTGCAGAAAGAATGAACATGAAAATCATGGAATGTGCAAGAAGTATGATGATACATGTTGGATTACCCTTACATTTTTGGGCAGAAGAAGTAAATACGGTAGTATATTTAAATTAATTGTGGGTCTTCAAGTGCACTAGATGGTGGAATACCAAAAAATATTGGACTTGGAATAGAGGTAGATCTTTCTTTTCTTAGAGTGTTTAGTTCATAAGCTTTTGTGCATGTTGTTAAAGAAAATAGAAAAAAGTTGGATGCTAAATCCAAGAGATGCACTTTTATCGGTTGTGGCTCTGGTGATTTCAGATTCCGTTTTGGGATTTAGATTATGCTAAGATTATTAGGAGTCATGACATTTATTAGAATGAAAAGAGAATGTACAAGGATCAAATTTTGGGACACAAAGATGAATCAAAGGTGGAAGAGTTTTTGGAAGAAAATGCATTCTTGAATTTGGAACAATCATCTACAGTACCAAAGATCAATCGTCGGGAAATGTCAATGTCATAGACACCGGGGACCGGTGTTGTAAACAAAATCGACGCTACCACGTAAGAGCCTGATTGGATTCGGATTCCTAGACTGATGTTGGCTATTGATGACCGGTGTCAGTCACTATCTAAGATTGATATGAATTTGTAGAATGAGTCAAAATGAGCCTCCATAACCCCAAGTTTCTGTGAGAAGGTCACAAAGGGTAAGTAAACCTCCTTAAAGATTTACACCTTCCTTATTTTATCTATTATTGACTGATAGTGGTGAACCAGAAAGTTTTAAAGAAGCAATGCAAGATGAAACCCACAAGAAGTGGGATCATGACATGGATGAGGAGATAGAATCCTTGAAACAAAACTAGACATGGGATTTGGTTAAGTTTCCAACTAGTAAGAGAACATTGCAGAACAAATGGGTTTACATGATCAAGGAAGAAGAGGGTGGACAGAAAAGATACAAGGAAAGGCTTGTGGTAAAAGGATTTGCACAAAAATTAGGTATTGATTTTGGTGAGATTTTTTCTCTTGTAGTAAAAATGACTTCCATATGTATTGTTTTGAGTTTAGTTGCAGTAGAATATTTTCACTTAGAACAACTTGATGTTAAGACAACTTTCCTTCACAATGATTTGGAGGAAGAGATATATATGCAGCAGACCACTTGGTTATGAATTCAAGGGTAAGGAGAAACTTGTGTGCAGGTTGAAAAATAGCTTGTATGGGCTCAAGCAAGCCCCAAGGCAATGGTATATGAGGTTTGATAGTTTTATGCATGAGCATGGTTATATGAGATGTGAATCTAACCATTGTGTTTATTTCAAGAAGCTTGAAAATGGAAGCTATATTATTTTGTTACTGTATGTAGATGATATGCTTATTGTAAGATCTAGTATGTAGGACATTATTGAGCTTAAAGAAAAGTTAGCTCATACATTTGCAATGAAGGATTTAGGAGTTGTAAAGAAAATTTTGGCATGCAAATTCTTAAAGACAGGAAGAACATGAAATTGTATTTGTCTCAAGAGGATTATATCAATAAGGTGTTGGAAAGGTTTAATATGCATAATTCAAAACAGTTAATACACTATGGCTGGACACTTTAAATTGAGCAAAGATTAGTGTCCTACATCACATGAGGAGTTTGAGTACATGGCATGAGTTCCATATGCTTTAGTAGTTGGAAGTCTTATGTATGTTATGGTTTGTACTTGCACTAGACATTACATAGGTAGTGGCGAGTTATGAGTAGATTTATGGCCAATCCAGTAAAGAACATTGAAAGTAGTCCAATGATACTCAAATATTTGAGAGAGAAATCCAAAGCATGAAGTTATGATATGGAGGGTTAGATACTTCTTTATATGGCTATGTTGATTCATATATGGTGGAGATTTGAATGGTAAGAGAAGCACCGCTAAATATGTATTCACAATAGGTGGCATGGCAATTAGCTAGATTTTGAGATTACATAGCGTTGTGGCCTTGTCTACTATAGAGGCTAGCAAAGAGATGATATGGATGGGCAAGTTCATGGAAGAGTTGGGAAAGGAGCAAGAGGATTGCAGATTATACAGTGATAGTCAAAGTGTGATTCATCTAGAAAAGAAATCAGTATTTCATTCAAGAACAAAACACATTCAATTGATATATCACTTCATATGGCAGTGTGCATCACCACCTGACACATGTGTGGTCACATGGGACCAACTAGCATCAGTTGGGGTAATTGGCATCGACTACCTATGTATGAAAGTTTTGATTTAAGACACGGATTAGATCTAAACTTTGATTAAAAGGTGATCTAAGGGTTGTAATTGCATAGCTAAAGTTCCCTAAGTTTGTATATGCTTATATAAGCTAGAAAGCTAGGGTTAGAACATAAGAATTGAGATTATTGTAAGAAGGAATTCTTAGAGAGAGCTGAGAGAATCTTGTGAAGGAAAAGTACTTGTAAAATCATGTGTGACTTGTGGAAGATTGCAGATCTTCATTGTATTTCCTTTGTAAAGCAAAGATTAATAGATTGGTTGTTTCTTGGTGGACGTAGCCCACACTGGGTGAACCATGTTATATCTTGTGTATTGTTCTTCTGGTTTATTTCCATATTTATTGCTTGTATGCATTATATATCCTCCGTAAAGAAAAGATTAATAGATTGGTTGTTTCTTGGTGGATGTAGCCCACATTGGGTGAACCACGTTATATCTTGTGTATTGTTCTTCTGGTTTATTTATGTATTTATTACTTGTATGCTTAATTCGATTATAGATTTTTACAAGTGTGTTTTAACCCCAACATGACATATTTTAACCTCTTTCCAAAGAAAGGTTTGAGGTTGCTTGGCATATACAATTATTTCTGAGCGGGTTTAATCTTGAGTCAACTAATTTGTGAATGTAAGTCTACATCAAAACACTAAACTAGGTGTTTTGCTAATCACTTACTAATTTTTGATGTATTTTGAGTTCTCTTAAGTAGAGGTTTGAGATTACTTAGCATAGACATGTCCTTCCTAGGTAGGGTTCAATCTCAAGTCAACTAATTTTTGAATGTAAATCCACGCACAAAATACCAAACTATGTGTTTGTTAATGCATTTATAAATTTTTGATGTAATTTAACCTCTCTCAAGTAGAGGGTTGAGATTGCTTTGCATAGACATGCCCTTTCCGAGTAGGGTTCAATCTCGATTCGACTAACTTGTGAATGTAAGTCCACTCTAAAACATCAAAATGGGTGCTTGAAAGGAACTTACTAATTTGTGACGTATTTTAAGTTCTCTCCAGTAGAAGGTTGATATTTTTGGCATACACATGCCCTTCTCGTAGGGTTCAATCTTGAGTCAATTAACTTGTGAATATAAGTCCATGCCAAAATACCAAATTGGGTGATTGGTAAATCACTTATTATTTTTTAATGTAATTTAACCTTTCATAAGCAGAGGTTTGAGATTTTTGGCATAGACCCGACCTTCCCAAGTAGGGTTCAATCTTAAGTTAACTAGCTTGTGAATGTAAGTCCACCCCAAAACACCAAACCGGTGTTTGAAAAGTCACTTAATAATTTTTGACTTATTTTAACCTCTCTCAAGTATATGTTTTGGAATGCTTGGTATAAACACAACCTTCTAGGGAATGGTATCAATTTCTTAAAAAAATGAATAGCAAAATAATGAAACAATAAAAATTAAAATACACATAAGTTAACCTTACTAGTTCAAAACATAAAAATAATTCAAAACTAATATTTTCATTTCATTGCAATAAATCTTTTTGGATCAACTCTCACTTTACAGGTGTTTCAAACATTGTTTAATGATCGGCTTCTTCACGAACTTTACATAAATATTTGTTGTATTTTTTCACAAATAATTAATCAACTTAATATTTGTAGCAATAACTAAATTTGAATAGTGAAGTATCCTCATATGGGTTTCAAAGTCTTCAAACAACCATTGATGTACATTTTTATGAGGGTATCTTTGAAGCCAAGTTCATGTGACAACCACATATCTAGTAGGATGAACTAAGGTTTCCCGTTTGTGACAATTGTAGTTATTTTATTTTTATACTCTATACATCAACAAAGATAGTAATATGTTACCTCTTCATTTCCTTCATCTGCAACAAACTATAAAATCATGCCTTACATTCAAAGTGTTAGTACATTTTTTAGTACACTTACATAAAAATTCAAATATCACTAATATTTAAAGTAAAAATTATATTATAAATTCTTTTACATGAGTCCACAAGATCTCGAGATGTGCTTAAATTCAAATGACAATGTCATTTCATTATCCTGTGGTGATTCTCAGTAATGGTTGGCATATCTCCGTAGGTATAAGGGACCCGGAACACCATTCACCAACCCATTCATTCTTTTGACTAACACTCATTCTGATCAAAATGCACACAAGTTGAACAATATCATGCCATGGTCCTAGTATAAATAGTCCAGAACTAGACTCAAATATTCAAAATGAGTGGAAATATCTTTATCCAATTAATGTGCTACAATCTTCATACATTGCCTTATTTTCTTCCTTCACTAACCAAAAGAATATTTTCACATGAGAATATATTTCTAATCCACTTGAAAAAAATTGACTACACCAATGTACAATAGTTCTAGCATAAATAATTCATCACCATTGTTGTACTTCAACTCCTCTCTTTTCAAGGCCCTTTTTACACATCCTTAAGAACCATCATGATCCCCTCGCTCATGCCTAACCTTAAAAGAACTCCAAAAAAATGAACTCCTATCTTCTCAAATGCATCTTACTCAACTAATAGAACATACAAGAATGATTAAACTAAGCTACACAATTATCCTGCCAAATTTAATGTTGATTGAACATGATATCTTTGACATTCAAATTCCCATAAACATCTCAAAAAACCATCGACAAACACGGAGGAATATGATTTGTCATCACTAATATAAAATTGGTACTCTCTCAAAATCTTTCTAGCATCATTTGTGTTATCAGGTGCATGTCTAAATGTAATATGCACAAAAATAGAAACTTGAATTGAATTATTATCAGATGACATCAATGTCATTTTTTTGTTATACAATATAATTATTAGCAAAATATACAACTAAAACAATGGTCCAAACTAGGAAGTTATTTTTGTAGATTATGAATCGACCATCCAAAAATTAACATCAATGTGTGTGTCTCTGCACACCGACAAAAAATGTTCTTAAATTCTACTATGAAATAGATATAAGTACCTAGGTTATAAACAACTCACTTCTTGATGACTCTTATCCATATTTCTTAGTGCATGCAGATAGATTTGTACTTCTTAAAATCAACCAATTGCTTTCCAAACTCATGTGTAATTTCCTCATGTAGATAACCACTCCAACGTGACAAGTTACCATAATTATTACATGTTCCATCTAAATAATTTTGGGGAAAAATTAAATTGTCCATCAAGTATTTTAACGTATATAACAAAAAAACATCAAAATGTTCAAAAAAATTGGTGGACCTTACAATAATAAGTGGTTCATGGTTAGTTTATTTTGACATAAAATGGCTTGCATATCTCAAATGACCTTTGGATAATCCTTAATTGATCCTTATATTGTTAAAGAAACTTATTATAGAGTTCTATTTGGGTTGTTTCTAAGAAATGTTTTGGATGTGACTCATGAATTTTTTAAGCACTTTATTCTTTGTAATACATTTTTAAGATTATGTGAGACACTTATGGTCTCATGCCAAAAAAATTCAATCAAATATCTTGTTGTTTTTATTAATATCTTGTCTTTTCGTTGTAGTCTACCACTAAATGCCTAACACTCTATGACCTGTAGGATCATCTAATATTGTTCTTCTTCGTACTGATTTGTATAAAGTTTTTCATTCAATTTTAAGGATGTATTTGTTTCACTAACAAATTAATGTCTATTTGTTACCTTACAATAGTCTCAATTAATATTTATCTTACAAAGATTACTATCTTCGTATCGACTAGTTTTACCTATCGAATTATATGTTTCACTTAGATTTTCACAATTACATTATTTTTCCCCTCTAGTTTGCTTATTTTTAACCTTAAAGTTTGCATCACATGTCTCATTTTATTTTATTTCATAATTTCAGCAAACAATTAACATCGTTGTGTATGTGTTTTCTTCTCAAATGCATATTTATATACTTGTTTAGCATGACATCTAGTTGTAGGTTTGTATATTTTACCTTCCATGAGTGTTAATATCTTTTCATCTATTTCAATCAAATATCTTGGTGTTCACCTGATTATCTTAAATATAAGGGTGGGCCTAGATAAGATATCATTTATTATATGTGGGGTGTTATTGCTTCAACCATAGGAGGGGAATGTGTGTCTAACTCAACGTATAACTCTACAAGTATAGTAAATTGCTCTTAATTTGGAATGGGTTTAATTGTGGTCATTATGTGATCATTTCACAATCATCATGCAAACTTGTTGTATTATCATGTTTCAAAACTTTTTTAGGGATAAATGTTTGATTACATTATGTTTCTCTATGTGTTTCATCATTCATTACAAATTCATTACCATGTCCTACATATTCAATTTCATCATTTGACAATAAATTTTCTTCTCTTACATCTCTCGAATATATTTCTAAATTTAATTATATTGAATTAGATATGGTGTTCTAAATAGAAACATTATTTGTTGTGTAAGAAGTACCTTGACCTTCATTATATGTGTTTTTAATTGCTCTCTTAAGTGCTTGTCTTTTTCTTTCTTTTTCTCTTTGAACTTCAAGTTGTTTGTTTATTTGTTATTTAATTGGTCTTCGACGGTGACTACTAGATCCCATGGTCGATCTTTATGTTTTTTAATTAAATGAGGATCAAAATTCTAACAAAAATGATCAATTTTGATGTTCGAGGCAACACAAAATGGATAGTTCGATGATTTTCATGTGTAGAGCTCCCGAACTTGCAAAGAGCAAAATTTTCTATGAAAATGGTAAAGGAAATATGAATTTTATGATTTTTTTATAATTCTACAAAGGGTGTATGTTTTTTACAAAGGCGCACACACCCATTGCAGATGCGATTACAAATGTGACAAGTGAACAACAAAAAATAGTAATTGCGAGATTCACAATTTATAAAGGGTGTATGCCCTTTGTAAAAAGGTGTGTGCCCTTTATATTTTTTTCAAAAATGGTCTTCCTCCTAAACAACAATGGATTTTGACTAGGGGGTTTGAACTTGAAGGTTTGGGTCAGCTTTTCCCATAAGTAAACACAAGAAAACTTTGTTAATTTACTCAATGAAATCCAAACAAATATATAATATAAGAGTTTCCTATAAAATAGGAAACCTCCTATAATAACTTTCCTCATTTACGAGTTGTTCTAACAACTTGTAATGCACTAGAAAATTACTAACATATTACTATATTATTATTCATGAGTTGTTTTACAATAACTCATGATGATAATAATAATATTAATTAATTACTAATTGTATTTACTCACCCATGTGAGTACTACCTTATAATTCCTAACATTCCCCTAGTGTGAACATGGGGTAAGGAGCACTAAAAACATAATCATATGCCACCGCGTATTTTTAGGTCTACATACTATTGTTTGGATCTTTTCGTCCATGATCACCCACTTCACCACAATGAACTTATCACCGAAAGATCACATTTCCAAGAAGTACGACACCACATGATCTCTGCAATTAGAGGGTCTCTACAAAATCGCTGCCCTCCTATATAACTATTTTTATAGATATGCACCTCCCATGCCATATCACAACACTTTCAAGAGAAAAGAATGGAATTACAAACATGATTGATCTTCTATTTTTATACACACAACTAAAAATAAAAATGGAAATATGAAAATTGGAGGAGGACTGTGTCCTCATCACGTTTATAGCCGCTATTGGTGATCACTACCACATTGATCATAGATGGTATGGGGTAGTTTTCGCTACCACATGGGAATCGATCCTGCTCTATCTCTGCTTGGAGAAAATGTAGTGCCACTAATGTAATTTCATGGCCTCATCATTAGTGGTCGATGAGAAGTCATTGATCAAATTCCTTCCTTTGTTGTTTCCATCCTCCAGATGTCACTACTTAATTAGTAGAATATAATTTGAATCTTAGTTTGAAATGCCCTCCTTTAATTTTGATTCAAAAGTTGGATTCCACCGATAATATATCTAACTAAAAGTGAGGCAAAAAAATTAGACATTTTTGACTCAAAATGATAAGACAAGTAACTTCTTTGACGAGAACTTTATTTTGACATATACGAAATAACGTAATTGACCGTTTACTTTTGAAAATACATTGAGACTCTACTATAAAACTTTTGACTTAAAAATTGAACAACATAACCACAAAAGCTATTTTGATACTAATATTGTTGGAACTTAATAACTTGTTTGGAAACGTATCAGACCATGAAATTTTCCAAGTTTCAACAAATAACAAACCTTGACCAATAAAGAACAAGGCAACTTTTAATAACATCATTAACCCTCGAGCTTTATTTGGACTCAATAAACAAACTAAAACAAAATAATAAAGAATCATATGCAAAATAAACAACTAAAAAATAATCAAACAATAAACAAAACAAGATCGACTCACTAAATGAAATAGCTAAACAATATGGAAATTACGTGGAAGCAGAAAATAAGCACGGGAATGGATCTTTTGACATAGGTGTATACAAAACATAGATCACTTGAATGCAAACTAGCAGAGCCAATGTACATGAAAACAACCTGATACCAAGAAAATATAAACTGGAAATTCTCATGTATACAACTGGAAATTCTCATGTATGATTTTAGATCCGGTAGACGTCTGAATTGAGTGGGTGAATGCTGATGACGAACTTCGGTGGTGCTAAAACCAACGAACAACTGTTAACATGTACCACTATAGATCTTCAATTCCAATGCAATGAAGCTAATACAATTCGAAGGTAAATGGACTGAATGCAATGATGGAAGAAGTGAAGCCGGGCTTAATGTAGAATTTAGATGCCAAGAAAATACAAACTGCAGGGAATCAAAACTAAACAAAGTTGAAACATAATCACAAGTCCAGAATAGAGAGGAAGAACTGCCAATCTATGTATGATAGGACTGAACAGAGAGACATGCACATGGAGATTGACCTGATCGGTTGGAAATACTACAAAAATAGTGAAGGATGTAGAAATTTTCAGAGGACTCTCATTGAAACTTTCTCTTTGCTCTCTCATAAACTCGCTCCGATACCAAATGAAGATTTGGATCAGTTTTCACATAAGTAAACACTAGCAATCGCATGTGTACAATGCAATGTGAATGCCGAACGGTATATGTAAGTATACAAAAATATACAGATATGAGCTTATAAATGTTCTGAATGGAGGTGAATGCAGGTCGATGAGCAGTTATCTCAAACATACAACAACCTGGAAAAAAGTAAATTTGTAAAAATGCAGGTAACTGAATTGCCAAACATTTTTCAAAGAAGATAAACACAACTTAGGTTGTGTGCATTTTTGAGAAGTAAACGTCCAATAAACAACATCAGACCTAACGACCAAATATTTGATTTGAAGCGTAGGGAATATCTGCAAGAAGTTCAGGACACATGTAGTTTGGTGTGCCAACTACCTACATGGTCAAATTACTGATCAGAAATTCATTTAATCATAAAATAATGCTTCATGTTGATATAACCTTTACCATTTTTTCTTAAATTTGATCTAATGAATTCTCGAGTTAGAAAAATTTGTCATTAGTTATATTTATAAGGACAAAACATAACAAAATTTCTAGAGTTGTCTTCAATATTTTTTTTGATTAAACATAGTTTATGTCAGTTTGAGTTTTGAGTTTATAGCAACATAGGTCCCTAGTACCAAAAAATTAGATCATGTGCATTCGTGTGCTGAGCAATTGTGTGACAATACATGTCTTGAAAAGCTCTTGCATTGCAATATGGTACACGTGTAAAGTCCATTTCTTCTACACTTTTTATGGAAAATTAACTATGTCAATTAGGTAGTGAATTCAAATTGGAAGCTTGATGAATGCAAGATGCACACAAATCAATCTATAATTATGCACACTTCCTAGTCTATTTTATCATTAACTTTATGAATTTCCTAAAGAGACAATTCAGCGTTTTTCAGAAACTTTGTAAACACCACCTTTGTTAATATTGTATTTTTACTATGAAATTTAACAACTGAAAACTTGTACTTGAAAAACAATGTGTTCAGAAGTTTCTTGCTAGTTCGTGATAGAATTATGAAAACCATTTAGATAATTAAACTATATCATGAGAAATTAGAATACATATTTTCCGTTGGTATTTTTCTGGAGTTAATAGAATGGTTTGAGTTTGGAAAACCTATAGCCAGGAAATACAAAATAAGCTAGGTTGGAAGAAAATATAACACAACGTTTAATTTCAAAGATCGCCGAGGAGCTATCACTCGAGGAGTTACAAAGTCCTTACCGAGGAAGTGAGGTCATTTGCTTTGAGCAATTTTGCAAGGTCGAAATCACCTGCACACAGTTTACTTATTAGAGAGAGGCCCACCAAAGGTAAAGAAAAAAAAACACTAAAGGTACAGTGTTTGTTAAATAATTTTTTTTGATCTCTTGATGTCTCAAATTAAATTTTCTCAACTTGATACATTGTATTTCCATAGCTCAATTTGAAACACGAAAAGTGGGGTGCTTTGATGAGTCTAGGTTGCAAGCTTATTGAAGCAAATTATCTTCCTTAATATGTAGACGAATTAGAGAGCAAAGCCTTGACAATTCTCTCAAATCACCGCTTCTGAATTTTAGGGTTATGGTTTCAAGTTTCTGACAATTAGTGGCAATTGATTTTAAGGCTAGGCTAATGTCCAGGAGTCGAAATCTAAGCCTACAATCAATAAACCCTTACAATTTTCCCCAATTTTTAATAGACCAAAGGAAGTAAACATAAAAATTCCCCTCAATTGCAGTTCTTTAAGAGACTTACAGTTTGAGAGTGCATCCTTCCCGATTCCTTCGTTGTTTCCACCGGCGACTCTCTCAAAGCATGGAGCAATGGCTTCATTCGAATGGGATACATAGAGTCGTCATTTGATTCTTCACCAAAGCAACCTGTAACTCCGAGCCACACATCTTTCATAAACCTCAACATACAGTCAAGTTTTGCAAAGAGGAGGAAGATCCCACAGAGTATCGAGACCTCCTTGATTGTTCAAATTCTCGTAGAAATTCGGAGAAAAACTTGAATTTCCTTTTCTGATCCAGTCCCCAAAAGATAAAGAAGAGAAATCTGTAATAATAAAAGAAACTTGTTTACACTGAATTATGTAGATGTAGTTTACCAGTCTAAACCCTATGCAATATATTTAGCATGCTCTGCATACTCAATCTGAATGAATATCGAATTAAAAACACATTTTTCTCTTTGAAGTCATAGACGTTATTAAGATCTCTATAGCATTATAAACTAGAGGATTAACAAGAATCAAAGTAAAAATACATTTTGCTCTTAAAATATTATAGACTCTGTTTGATGTAGAATACAAGAAACCTCTATAAACTGGAGGATTAACAAGAATCAAAATAAAAATACATTTTGTTCTTAAAATCTTATAGACTCTGTTTGATGCAGAATACAAGAAACCTCTTTAATGCAAAATATATTCATCATGCCCCGACTAATAAGAACCAAATAAAAATACATGCCAATTTGTGAAGAACCAAAATCAGCGATCCCATCGTCCCCACTTTGCAATCAATAAAACATAGTAGACGAAGAAAACTCACAGGCCCCACTTTGCAACAGCCTAAAAAGACCTCACTTAAGCAGCTGATAACCCTAGATATTTCCAGCCATGGGACTGTAGCAAATGCAAATGGTCCTTTTCTCACTGGCTTTTCAGTGAATCCAACCATTGTTGTAGATTTTTCTAGCTACTGCACATCAAATACCACAAAATTGAAAACCTAGCGAATAGAGATAAATCCATCCAACTGCAACGCAACACACATACCTTGCGAAGGACTGGTAGAGAGAACCGCAAAACTGCTCCAGACAATGGCACTCATCCATGCTTAGAATTGTGTGCTTCTAGTTCTGATGCACTTCTAGGAATGCAGAAGCAGGAGAGTAACTAAAACACTCGGCTTGTAATTATTATATAATTTCGAGAGGCTGTAAGATAAGTTACTACCTTGGTTATTATAATGCCTTTTTCTCAATACAACTCTGCAAAAGACATGAATATGTAGAAGGCTCTACAGGCTGGTTTATACAGAGATCTCACATCTTTGTTGGAGTTAATTTTGCCATGGACAAGAGAAATAGTTGCATGCATTCTCCTGTGTTGTTGAACCATTAACCGAACAAATAATACCATGTTTTCTTCAATTTTTCAGTAGTTGTTTGATAGTCATTTGTTTCTACTGTAACCCTTCGTTCCCTTCACTCGCACTCAAAATTTCGTGTGAGATGGCTTTTGGATCGAACAATAGTAACACAGTGGCTCCACAATTAACCAACAACAGTAATCTAGTTCTGTGAGTAATATGGTTCTGAGTAATCTAGAAGGAAGTGAGATAAAACCCCAAGTGGGTATGAACAATTGCACAAGCCCAAAACTTATAGAGATCCAAACTCAATGGGGATTGTTTAGAAGGGAAAATTATGAAAATCCCACCTGAATTCCAAGATGTCGTGATATTCTCTGGAATCCTCTCCAACCTCTCGCATCCATCTGTAGAATCTCTTGCCCTTCCAACAAAACCATGTCGAATCCACCTTAAACGAAACAATAGAAGCGACATGTGTGCAAAAATTGTTCCATTATAAGCATCTTCACTCAAATACCATGCAATTTCTGTGATAACTCTACTTGTAATGTTAGTGTTGCAACTACAAAATTCTACAAAACACAACCCATCCTATTTAAATCTAGTTGTATTCCACAAATAACAATCATGCAACTGCTAAAAAGGGAATGGCTAGTTATTAAATCTTTTAGAAAACCCAAAATGGTAAAAATACCGCTCACAAAGCTCCAACAAAATTATACAAATGAAACCTGGCCAAAATTTATAAACACTCCAAAATTTGTGGAATGAAACCTACAATTAGCAAACACATTCCAATTTGCATGCACGCTCTATGCATTCAAAAATCAGCCCCCATATTCAAAGATGCAATCGCTAAAAGTAGCAAAAATGTTAGAAAAATAAAAAACAAAATTGTTAAAAATAGCAAAATCATCATTTAGGCCACAATTTGACACAGCCTCATGAATGTTCGCAAAGCCTTTTCCCATAGGGGTAACACCTTCGCGTAACAAGAAAATTTAGTTAATTTACTTAATGAAATTTATACAAATATATAATAGAAGAATTTCCTATAAAGTAGAAACCTCCTATGACAATTGTCCTCATTAACAAGTTGTTCTAAGAACTTATAATGCACTAACAAATTACTATATTATTATTCGTGAGTTGTTTTCAGCAACAATTCATGACGATAATAATAATATTAAGTAATTACTTATTATAATTACTCGCCTATGTGAGTACTAATACCATATAAGCCTTAATGCACCCTTAGGTTTGACCTACATTTGATCGCCAAGAAGGCAATCTGAGGATTTTGAACATTTATTTGTCTTCATAGCACAAAATTTTCATCAACTTTATGCATTTTTGAAAAAATATTAGACGGGTTTGTAGAGGAATAACCTAATTTATTAAAATATAAAATTTTAAGATTAAATTATTATTTTCAATTACTACTCAATTTCTATATAATGTAACTCGATATGATTGACTCATTAGTGTTATCAATAGTTAAATATTTTTCGATGATCAACCAACAGATTACAAAACATATATCTCAACAATCTACTCATTATTGGATATTGTTTAAAAAATGAAATTTAAATATATGAAGTTAAGCCCAAAAATTGTGTTTCAGACACTTACGTTTTCATTTTCCCTATTTTATTGACTTTTAAAATCATTCAAAATTATTATATTAATTGAAAAAAATATGGATAAAGATTCTCTTCAATCTTCAACATTTTGTGAATCCTTGTATGAAATTTCATTTAGAAATTCATTCATTCACTCCAAAAAAAGTGTATATGTCCACATGTACTTTTGTTAAATTTTCACAAAAACGTGCGACGTCACTATTTGAAATGAGTAAAATTCACATACTTATCTCATTTGGGTATTGTAAAAATTACATATTTAGAAACTAGATTCAAAATGTCACAATTTATCATCTTATATTATCACACAATTATTTAACTGGGTGCCTCTAAAAGCCTCTTCAAGTTCTTGTTACGCTATGTTCCAAAATAAAAGTGGTCATTTATCCTCATTTTTTCATCCCCATTATTGTACATCTATCTTTCCCATAAATTTAGAATTTAGTGAAACACAAGAACTCTAAAATTTGGTCTTGTAGACTCAATAGGTTCCAATGAAATGTTTATCATTTGGAGGATAAATAATATTCCATGTATCATTCCTCTCAATTGAATCCATCTCAATTTTCATAGCATTAACCCACTCTTTCCTTTGGCTAGATTTTGTATAGCTATTAGATTCACTAGCCATAAATGAGAATACAAACAATGAATTCTCATCATAAGAATCATTTTAAAAATTCCCTTCTTGATCTTGCAACCTTGTGATCATTATCTCATAATTTTGATCCAACATTTGATTTATCGAATGTGGATTCGAAAAATGTGTTTGCTTACTTGGTGTTAATATTGATGGATGACTACTCTCTTGGGAAGAGCTAGTATTGTTTCCTATTCGACTAAACACTTGTGTAGCACTTTGTAAGCCCTAGAAAATATTCTTCAAGAGGCTTCCCCCTTAACTCATAGACATTTTATAAATCTAATCATGATCATCATGCATCTCATTTTCAAAAAAATTACAATCCCTATAAAAAATTGTGGATTTACTAGTAGGATTATAAAACATATATGTTTTACTTTCATCACTATATCATGTGAAGATGTGAGCCACACTCTAAGGATATTATTTATTTCTCTTTGTTACACCAAGTTACCTTGACTTATGGTTAGTTTCGTGTTTCCCTTTCCTTCAACTTTGATAAACATTCCATCTCACAAGTGTTCTTGGCTTATGAAGGAATCATCTAACTTGTTGAAACCATCTTTCTCACTTGTCATGTGATTTGAGCAACCCAAATCAAGAAACTGTTAATTGTTTTCATCCTCTAATTTCACATTTCATGTGTGATAACAATTTGTGTCATTTTTACCCTCACTTTTTCTTCTTGAAGTTCCTTCTTTTCACCCTCTTAATTATCTTGATGGGTATATGCTAATATCTTATGATCTTTGATGAAATGGCCTAGTTTTTTTCAACAATGACAAGTAATATTTCTCTTGCCTCTACTTGTGAAGTTAGCTTTATCTTTCCCTTTCCCTTTGAATTTAAATTTTTTGAACTTCTTTGATTCTATTTTTTTATTTTTCTCTTTGGGTTTTGAATTGCATGCCTTGGTTATAAGTGCATATTCTAGTTCTCTTGCATATAGTCTCAATGTATCCTCACGAGACAAGAGAGAACCAACGAATCATTAGCAATTATAGTGTCCATGGACACTTAAACTCATTAAGAGTGATCACTATATGCACCCATATTTATGTCAAACATCTAAAAATTTTCCTTACTATAAACTTATCTTCCATAGTTTCTCCGTAAATCCTCATTCTATGACCTAATCAGATATCTTTACGCTATATTCTCCAACTCTTTCATTGTATAACATTCTCTAAATTTTAAAATAATTTTAATGGTTTGTATTTTGCTTCTCTTACCTTATTATATCCTTGATATGAATTATTCAAGATATTGCATGCCTTATGGGAATTTTTGGTCACAATAATTCTTGGATAAATGCTTAGGTCTATGGCACTTTGAAGATAGAAAAAGCTTGTACATATGCCTTTTCTTCTTCCTATTTCATTATTCTGATCTTGAGACAAAACATTCCAATCTATAGGTGGAGTGTATCCATGAGAATGTTCTTCCAAAATCCCTTCCAAACAAGAATCCTCTTCAACTGATCTCTCTAATACTCAAAGTTCTTCTTTGAAGATGGGGATATTCATAGAAATAAAATTCACCGAATCCATGATTCTCCTAATAATGGTTGAAACCCCTTCTAAACCTTTCATAAATGAGTCTTTGATACTAAATAAAGGTTTTTATGTATGGAGGAAGTACAAATTATATTTGAAATATATATTGAATGAATTTAGTGATCATTTGATCTTACATAAAATAAATTGTTATTATACTAGTATTATTGTATGTGAGATTGATTACAAAATATGCACTAAATAACTTAAAATAATGATGCTCAAGCTTGCTATTTTTATTTGTAAATACCTGCAAATAAAATCAGAAATAAACTCAATGCAAAAATCATATCCAATTGGAAAAATCTACCCCACAATTTGCTTATTGAATTAATTAACAAACAAGGCTAATATAGCCATTACAACTGAACTTGTCTATTCTTACATGGCAAGACAAAGACTAATAATAACATTTGAAACTCCTAAGTTAACTAAAGTCTATTTAATACAACTAAAAATAGGCCTAAGATGACAAGTATCATCCACTAATAAGATTATGGAAAGAATCCATTATTAATTTAAGTGGCACATGCACAATCATCATGCACACTAGTTAAACTAGGAGTCACAAACTCTCCTACTAATAGAAATTCCTAAAACAAGACTAAGTTAAGTTATCTATACTTATAAATGGACACCTATTGGGGATGAATGGATACTTGATTTGACCTCGAGCTATGTGCACATCTAGTGAACTACACTCTAACTAACACATCCAACTAAAAATAGAAGATGTCTAAAAATAGATTTTTTTCACTTAACCAAAAAATATCTCATAAAATTAACTCAAATAAATATTCTAAAAATGATAAACACAACTAAAATTAATTCTAATAGTAATTAAGTAAGTGTCCATATTGGCATCATACTCAGCAATATTCATAAGATATGCCTAAAACCTTAATAACTTAATTGCAACAAATGTACTTGAGGCATCAGTGTATGATAAAGGTGTAAACTAGAGCCGTTAGAGCCAAGTTCATCCTAACAACATGTCACGTAGCTCAGAAATCAAAAGAACAAAAAATGGTGTGGCCAAAGTAGTTGATTTCACTTGAAGGGGTGTCATTAAGTGTCCTAATGTATCTTGTGTATGTTCGTTAAACCCTTTAACAACATGTGAAGTATTTTGCAGGTGTGTTGTTCGGTATGTCCCGAAGTAAGCAATGTCATGGTTTTTACATTGTCACTTGAACCATTATCAACCATGACACTATGGATATGTTGTTTATTGATATAATTGTGGATGAAGAGTGCACGCCTATTTAAGTCATTGTCCACCATCTCACTATCAACAAATGCGAGCATGGGTTATGGAGATGAAGTTTTAATAATAGTTATAATAAGAGAATTGAGGGGGTGGTCATAAGTAGGTAGAGGATTTTTCATATTGTATTCATGATTGACCTTGGAATTCCCTTTGGATAGTGGATCATCGAATATTTTAAGCTTTAGGTTTTCATTTTCTTGAGGTCAATATTCTTCTTGAGAAGTGTTTACTTTAGTAGAATTATTGCCAATAAAGTCTTGAATCATTCTCTTCAACTTGAAGCATCATCTATTAGAACATATGATACACTAATGGTAATCATAATAGGCATTAGAATCGAAAGACTTAAGGTGAGGTTTACTTTCATCAACCTCCATAGGTAGAGGTAGATATGTATGATTAAATTTAGGTAAATATTGAAGTATAATATGTAGTGGAGATGGTAATCATGTGAATTTTAGTATAGGAGGAGTTTGTATTTGAATCTTAGTAGTTATTGATTCAACCCAAAATAAATAAATAAGTGTTAGAGGTTTACTTATCTCATTAGCCGATTAGATATTCGGAAGATTGATTTGGCAAAGGATGATAGAAAGGTAAGAAGACTAGAAATGGTCTATAAATTCTTCGTCTTTGGATATGGGAGTGTAGAATGAGTAGGTATAGAGATGTTAGATGTATACGAAATTTTTAGTGGTTATATATCTATTTGGTATTTTCGTGCAACGAGATGTTGGCATCATATAACTTCTTATGCTTGTGCAAACCTTTGAAATATGTTTCATTGTGAAACCCTAGGTTTCACACATATGTGAAACCCTCTATGTGATTTGAAAGAGATTTAAACCCTAACTATGGATGTGAGACCCTATAAAAATTTTAGTGGTTTTGTTGAAATGTAATTTTTGCACCATCTACATTAGAAATACACCAAAGATTCCTCTTATTGCATGTGTACGTCTCCACCTAACATGTGAAATCTATATGGATGTAACTAACTTTCGCAATTTGATCACTTGATAATGTAGGAAATGGTTTGGTGTGATTTATTTGACCACATGGGATTCACATTCTAAAAATTATCCCATCGTTTCCATTCATAAATGGGGCTTATTAATTAAATAATAATAATCGGTATAATGACATGTAAGAAGGGGAAGGGGATTTAATACAATGTTTTTTAGAAAAATAAAGGCGATAAGGTATTGTTAGTGCAAACTTACAGCACCCTTGATTTTCCATGTGTGTGTGCATGGTCCATCAGTGTAATTTTCTAACATTGGACCATCTCTCAAGTTGTGGCACTTGTGGACTTGAGATGGCCCTCTGGAGAAGGTTGGCTCCTCTACTTAATCTAATGTCAAACTACTCATAGAAGGGAAAATGGAGCTAACTAATCCTATCTTAACCATTCCAAGGGACCGTAGAGAGAGAGAGATAGAGAGGGTTAGAAAGAGATAAAAATCCTACACTACAAGGTGATAACACCAAGAAAAAGGGGTGTTGGATAGTTCATAATGCATGAAAATGAAGAAAGGTGAGCATGGAGAGGATGGACAAGCATCACAGACCAAAATACACACAATACACCATTTCCATTAAGCACAACAACGTCTAAATAATGCATAGAGATGAAAATACACAAAATACCTGCAAATGTGAAGGAGAGGCAAGAGAAGACAATGAAACTCATGTAAGGATAGAGAAGTAATCACAAACACCAGTTTTATTGCTCTATTTGTATACACAAGCCATTACATTGAGATACAGAGGCAAGATCTTCATTATAAGCTCATAATAGAAGGCTTGGAGCTCCATTTCCACCCAAAAGAGAAGAAAAAGAGAGCAACATTGAGAAAATTGTCCAACTCTATATTTTTAAAATGAGCTTTGTTTACATATATGGAAGAATGAGAGAGAGAGGGAGAGAAACCCAAAATCTTGCTTCAACCACCAACAAAAGTCATCAATACACCCGCAAAGGGATTAGATGACCCGTAAGGCCCATACAATATTGTACCCTTCCTTGTGGATGAAGAAAATTGACCCCTTGCCTCATTAATTCCATTTTGTGCCTTCCTGGGGCGTATCATTTGAAATGGGACGCGTTTTGGTCTTTTCCCTCACCTACTCCACCAACTCGTGTTTTTTTATCATTTTATGACGAAGAGGAAAAAAATATGAACAAATCATATAAAATTTACCATATTTGGTCCATAGGAGCTCGAGCTATGAAGATGCGGGTTTGAAAGGTTCGTGGGGTACAAATTGAAAACTCTCGACCTCTGTGTTTCTTTTTATCTTTTCATAGTCCCCACAGTCATTTTTTTATTTTGTCTCCCCTTACCTTTTGGCCATGTGTCCATTTTCTATTAGCTTGTGGGTTTGGAGGTGGTGTGGGAACCGAGTTAGAGATGGAATTTGGGTTTGAGTTCCTCCCGTGCCCGATATTTCAAATCCCCTCATCTAGCTCGCTTTATAACTTCCCAACTCGATCTCCGACTCGGTGAGCTAAGTCAACTCGTCGAGTTACTCGCTTGGCTTGTATCTCTTATGTCTCCTCGGGATTGCCATGTGTCTCTTGTGTATTGGATCAGACATTTTTGTTCAGCGGGGAACTTGTTCCCAGGAGGAACAAGTTCCCCACACCTCATTGTGCTTTGCGGGCTTCGTTCGCATACACCTCACTACCGCTTCCTATCTCCAAATCGGGGAAGCTCGTCGAGCTCCTCGCCAACTCGCTCCCTTTGATGCAGACATTTTGACCACGCAGGAACCTATTCTCCCAAGCCCCCACCAACCCACATGACCCCCATCTTCCGCATTACAAAACCCGCGACCATTGCGCAACAAAGTTGGGTCCGCGGGAACTCATGTCCCCGCGGAACATGTTCCATTTATGCCTCAAGATCCGCCTTTTCCTCATAACAAGAGACCCTTTTCATCAGAACCCCCAAATGAGTTCCCGGAACCTTAGTTCCATTTGCATCCATTTCACCCACAACCCCGTGACCCGCAATACACTAAAAACACCCTTTCTTCATATTTTTTCCAATTTCTCCAATTTTTTCACTAATTACTTAAATTTTTTCTTGGATGGGGAGTTAGGAAAAATGAAGTAGAGTGTCCCTAAGCCAATTCGTTTTAATTTATATCTAGTTTTTCCCAAAATTGATTGAGTAATGATCCTAGAAGCCTCAATAAGAAGGGAAATTACAATAAATGACTCACAAATGCTCCAAACCAACTGCAAATGCTCCAAAACAGAAATGTACCTAAAACTCTAGATTCTCCATTGAAATCCTGATCAACTACCCAAGTCCAATTTCTCCCAAGTTGTCCATTTTTTCCAAGGGTAAAAATGGATAACAGTATATGGGAGGGGAGAGGGCATGAGAAAGAGGAGGGAATAAGTGAGGTGGAGGTGACATAGTTAGATGTGACCAAATAAATATTTGTTACACATATATTTCATGTTGAAGGCCTTGTTGCAAGGATCTCTCTTGTCCTTACATTGGTCTTTATTCGATAAAAATCAAACACGTTGTTATATAAAAAACTATAAAAAAAATTAGAGAATAAACCTTCAAATCATCAATAATAGTGCTCTTCATGCTACTATAATTATTCGAGATCGAGCTAACATTTATGAATTGTCTATTTAGTCGCTCTACAACTCCCTTTATCTCTCTGTTTATCTGCTTTGCGGGTTTTTAATTGGTTATTAAAAAAACACTTAGATTTTTTAAGCCTTTGACTTAGATTTTATAAAATATCCACATATATTCCCACTTTATACTTTTAAGTTTTTCTCTGTCACGTGGAGTGGATCAACATTATCACTCACCATAAAGCTTTAGGTTTTGGATTTGGCCTTTCATATCCTACAATGTGTCAATGTGAGACACATGATCTCCATCGGTATTATTTTATACCAAAACCTTGAGCTTTTAAAACTTGTACCTTTTTTAATTCAACATACTAATATTGGACATGTGTTCAAGATCGGTGTTATCACTCACCATAAAGTTCCCAATCTTTGATTTGTACAACTATATCTACACCAATATCCAACATGTGGAGAGCATCGGTGGATTTGTTCACCATAAAACTTTTAGATTTTGATTTCCATAACTCCTTAAGCCACCAATCATGGACACTTTTCATTCATAGGTTTCCATAAATCTTACCTTGCCAATTTGTGGTATATAACATAAATTGGTTTACTCACTAACCACACATTTTAAACTATGGGTCTCAACTTCTCCATTGATTTCCAATAGAAGACACATCTCTTCCATCGAATCTGGACTCTTTCATGCTTTTGAAACTTTTAACTCTCTCCCAAGCCTTCTCTGCAATGTCAATGGTCGACACTTATCTTGAATTGGTGAAACATCAATCTACCACAGAGTTTGATCACTATGTTAAATTTGATGTGTTTGATTCAAATAGAAAACGAAGAGTTGGCCATCAAGTGGGCATATTAAATCCATTTTCCTCCAAAAACTAGCAATCTTCTAGATTTTCCTCTTGTTTCACCCTACACACACGCTTAACACATTCAACATGAAAGATATACAAATAATAAGGGGTATTAAAAATGTCATGGAAAAATATTATATGCAATATCTGTAATATAAGGGGTATTTTATAATAGGAATGGTGTATTGGGAGGGGGTATTAATAATATAATATTGAGAATTAGAACTTGAAATAGGGTTATTATTTAGTATCCTACGAACAAATGTGATATGCCACAAGTTTACTTAGTGAATCCCCATGCACTTGAATTGTCTTTCATGGTCTCTATCTTAGAAAGCGTAACTCTAAAACTTGGTTGAGTGTGCTTTAGACCTATGTAGGGAAACTCCTAGAGTCTATTGTTACTTTAGAGTAATTTAGGAGACCTTAGACTCGCATTTAGAATGATATTTTCTTGAAGAGTGCTTGTAAGTGTTAGGTGAGTAAATGAGTGCATTTGACTTGCTTATATAGTGGATTGTAGGTGTAATATTGCATTAAGGCCAATCCATGAGGAAGTATTGACCTATAGAAATATATCAAATTGAGAAAATGTCGTTGGGTGGTTGGGGACAAAACCACTAGTTTTAGACCAAATTGGTGGACGGTTTGGTCCCTATTTGGTGGTTAGTATGAGTAGGGAGTAAGGCATTGGAAACTTCTTAACATGACACTAAGAGGAGATAATCTTCTATGAAATTATGTAAGAAATATTGTGAGTGAATGAGTAGTGTGAATGAAGAAGCAAGTCACGTAATAGGAATGAGGATGTGCAATTAAGCTTAAATTGTAAGCATAAATTAGGATTTAGGGTAAAGACAATGTTCTTATTGCCAAGTGATAAATTTACAAATGTAGGTGTCTACATTCCCCCATTAAGTATGAAATGAAATTGCATGCTTGAATTACAAAATATATGTGAGTGTGTGAAAAAGCTGTCTTTGCTCAAGGTGTTGGATTCACTTGAGTGTGGACATGATCTTCATAGTTAAACCAAGAATATAATAGTGTGTAGTTAATGTCCATAAAAAGAATCAAAATTTAACTCATCTTTGAAAATGTAATTGAAACTTGCACATTTGAATAAATTAACAAATCTAGAAAGGACTAATACACTTGTTTATTTTATTGAAGGACAAGCTCCGTGTTGAGTTCTTTAAGAGATGGATTTGAACCGATCTGTTAGAGGATTGGGGGTGATCACCAAAATTTTTCCAATGGAGATGTCATATCCATAAAGGAATTGGGTATCGCTTGACCCAACACCAAAAAAGGGTGTCGGGAGGATTTTAGTTCACAATTGTTTGCTTTGGTCTAGTTCATCGTGCATGTCATCATGAAAGAGTTTCCCATAAAGGGCTTCATATTTAGTCATGGGAGTAATGTCATATATTAGTGATAATTAGTTGTTGTCCCATAACAAAAATGGGCGTGGTGAATTTTCTTGCTTTTATTAATGCAATACTTGGTTGATACATATTGTTCCTTCATTTTCATTCTTGGGTTGTTCTTTTTTGTTGCAAATGGTGTGGCTTAATATCTCGGTTTAAAATAAGTTTTAACTTCATTTTGTAATTTGAACTTCTCTTTCCGGGTTATTTATATATGCATTCATCGTTGGACAAGTTATAGAATTCGATGTTTATAATACCTTTGTTTGGTTTTTTCATGTACAATTGGTTCATATGTAAGGTTACCCTCCCAACATGTTGGTGCTTATGGGTTTTAAAAGCTGTTGAATAAATTTTAATGCCTCTTTTATAAATTTTCATCTTGTAAATGTACCTACGTTACTTCGATTCATTTCCCACCACATTTTTTTATTAGAATTTCTCTTTAATCTCCCTATTCTAATGTACATCTTTGACAAGTTTTTCCATTTCATGGCCTCATTGTTTGATATAAATCTTTAGTAACATTTAATTTAGGTGTATGTTATTAATAAGTTTTTAATTATATTTTATTAAATGAGTTTTTAGTTTGGCAAACAATAGATAAAGCTATATGAGGATAAAATAGAGTTTTTACATATAAAGTACAACTATTAGTATTTTAATTAGTATATTAACAAGTTTGTAGTAGTTAAATTAATTTGTGTTTATTGAGTTTACAATGATTCATTCTTCTAAATAAGCATGTTTATGTCATTTGTCAATAAATTTTCCCTATTGTGATTAGAAGCATTTTTAGGCGAACCCAACGTCCTTAGAAACATGTCTACACCAAATCGACTAATGTTGAGAATGGTAATAAGTGTAGAGGTTATTGTTTATACTACTTTTCATCATGTAGAAATCAATGATAGAGGCTATAAATGAAAATTCCATGAAAAGCCAACACTCACTATAAACATATGTATGATTCTCTCTACAAAAGTGCTTTTTATGTGATTTTCCCGTCGAAACCTAAAAACCATTGAAAGTGAAAGCGTGAATAGTTGTGTTTACATATGTAGGTGATCATTAGAAGTAGATATGGAAGTGATAATGTTGGTGAGAATCCCAACAATTACTAGAAGTGAACGTGCAAATAATTGTGTTTATGAATGTGGGCTATAACTTGATTTAGAGTGCATATTTATTTTGTTTCTAAACATATTTGTATGTGTTGACATGAATGTTTTATTTCTAATGTGTATAGTGTGGTTCTTGTCTTGATGTTTGTATTAAGGGGGGATGTTAGGAATTATTAGTGCATACATGTTATTTAGTCTAGGTGTGAAGATGATTGATGAGTTGTGATAACAACTTATCCATAAAAAGTAGTAATTGTATGGTTATTTGTCATATGGATTGATTCCTAATCCACAGGTGTTTAATGCATGTATGTAAACAATGTTATGATTAATAATATAATTAAGTATTTTGGTGTTAAAGCTCGACCATTTACATCGGTGAATCCTTATACATTTGTTCAAATGAACTCCAATGATTTCAGCGTTTCAATAATAAATGTATGCCATCAAGATAAACATTTTGTGGTACTTTGCGCAAACCCATAGAGTTGATGTATGTGATGTTGCACATAACATACATGATATCGTGCATGAGAACAACCTAATTGACACAAAGCTCTATGTCTAAAGTCTCATAGTCTTGTGCCAAACATCTAAGAGATTAAGCCATCATTATTAAGTAGTATGCATAAAACAAAGATGTTGTAATGCATTTTGACCCTTACCCTTATTTTCTCATGCATAGATTTTGCTATCGATAAACATAATTTGGCATTGCAAGGCTATTATAATTATAGGCTATGCCAAAATTTGAAAAGATGTTATAGAATTTAGAAGATATTGTGAACCTTTTGAACTACTCTAGAAATGTTGCAAAACTAAACAATTGTGAAATCATGTAAAACTACCCTAATTGGATTTGGTTGATGTAGATTGCTTGTGCCTTATCCTAATTAGCCTTTATGTCGCTAACGATGTCATGGGGCAAGCGGCATTATGGCAATCGCTAATGAAGGAGCTCTAAGAGGAAAACTAGATTATTTGTGGAGATTTTAACATGATTGAATATGTAAAGATGAAGATGGGATTTTCCCCATAAGATGTTGTGGTGGAGAACAAAAATCTTGATATTATATGAGAAATAATTTAGGATTGTTTGATCCTAACCATCATCGCAAACACTCCTCCTCCGTTGCTTGGCTCATTGGGTCATTTTTTTTCTAAATATTAGATAAAGTTCTTAAGATACATAATCGGGATTTGTTGGAAGAGTAAGACATGTTCTCCTTTTCCCAGTGATTTAATAGTCCATTCAATTTCTTGTTGATGTTATTCTATTTAACCACTAGCCCATTATGTTTCACATTTAATGACTCCTGCTAAAACTTTCACCAATAAGTTCTATCTCAACACTTTCAACTTGAGTCATAAATGTACCCTCACACACATCAAGTGGGGTTATAATATTTTCCCATGCCCTACCGCAGCTAAAATATGGATTGAGTGGTGGGAAGTTGTCATGATGTGCATTCCCACATTGTTAAGCATCGTTGATAAGCAATTAGTCTTCTTCAATAAATATGATAAAACATCTCACACAAGGGAGTTTAATTGGGTGTCTCGTGAGATTGAGCTCCACCCTAATCTTCGCATATCCAAAATATTTATTGTAAAAAGATCAAGTTGGTGGAGATTCGCAAAGCTCGTAGTGATCAAATATGGAATTGCACCCAATGGCTCAAGATTGGAGGTAGGGTGTCTAATTATTTTTCCAAAGCCTTCAAGTTAATCACTTTACTAGTCAAGTCCAATCTCTTAAAGAGGTTAGAGATTTAATTAGTTTTTACCTTCAAGCCTTATGAATAATTACAAATAGGTTTCTCAAGATCAATATTTCAATGAAGAGAGAGAGAGGTAATCTACAAAAATGCATTACAAAGAAGTGCCTCGTAAGCTCTCCCCTAGCCAAATATTGGAATATGATAGGTCTATTTCCATAGAAAAACTTCCAAATGTAGATAATTATATGGATCTTGAAAAAGATTTAAAAATTTGTGGTTTTCCTTGTGAATTATACCAAGTCTTACAGGATTGTGGTGGGTCAAACTTGCATAGAGTCTATACCAAAGTCACGTCACTAGATCTTTAAGAAATCTCATTAACATATGGAATATTAGGTTCATCACAAATCAAGTGATCATGCATTTATCACTAGTTAGAGACTCATTACCCTTATTAATGTTTCATATATATGATTATTAAAAAATATATAGTCCCGATAATTTAACGTCTTTATCCTCTAGTGGTTAGGCCATAGAAAATAGGGTTTATCCAATGTAGCTATATTCTTGACAAAGATTATAAAAACGGGAGGGGATGGAAGGGGCTCATAATTCCCAATAGAAAGATCACCTTGTCATAATTGATTTTGAAAAAACCTATGATCATATTGAATGGCTCTTTATTATTACTATGTTGAAAGCCCCTGAATTTGGGCCTAACTTTGTGCACTCACTCCAAACACTTTACAATGATGTTTATGCCTACTTGACGATTAAAAATATTTTGGTTTTTTCACATCTATTAGAAAGGGTGTCCTTCATCCCCATCCATGTATGTGTTAAATGCTAAATGTTTTGGGTGTTTCTCAACAAATTGTGTTTCTAGAGGCCTCATTACGAGGTTTCTCTCTTCCCTATACCCCTCAAGACTAACTAATAAGTACACATTTTCATGATGATTGTTTTATTATTATTTTGGAAGAATAAGAGGTTATAAAGAACATGATGGGATACCCGCAAACTTTTTTGCTTGCCCCTGGCTCCAAAATTCAATGGGTAAGACCAAATGTTACACATGTCCATCGATCCCATGCCCATTGGTTTGATGCTTACACTTGGAAGTGGACATCTCATAGGAATCTTTTTAAGTTTTTAGGAGTTTCATTCACCTTTCGAGCATCTCAAGTGGAACTATGGAACAATTTTGTCCAATGAGTTGAGAAAAAACTCTTCTACTAGATAATTAAACCCCTCTCCCTTCCGTAAATTTTCTAGTTTTTCTTAAACATTTTAAGAATCGCCGTGTCTATTATTACTCTTGTTGGCCCTTCGAATGATACATACAATATATTAGAGACATTGATTAGGGAATTCTCATGGGCCAAATATAAAGGAAAAAAAGATTTCACAGTTTGGCTTGGGAATTATATTGTAAGCACAAAATCTAGCATAAGTATGAGATCAATTGACACAAATAAGGATTCCACTCTATGTTAAGTGGGTCCTTTGGGCCATCAAGGTCGAAACTTAGAAAACCCTTCTTCAACATTACATGTCTTATAGTAGTCGATATGGTCGAATGACTTGAAAAGGGATGGAGCTTCATGCATTGCTTATTTCTCTAGTGACCACTAAGATTACATGAAATTTTGTGGCAAAGAACATCAAAAAATATTGTGAAACAATCAAACCCTAGCTTGTGTGAAAACAAACACATTTAGATTTTGATTATCCATCAATACTTAATCCTTGTGGTGGTATTCTATCATTAATTATTTTGATAAACCTTTGGATAAAACCCCTAGGGTTAAGGATCCCAAAATATAAAGGAAAGACATTTGCACCATCGCCGATATCTATGGCAAAATAAATATGTCCTAGTTTCTTTGGCCTATTCTCAAAACAAAGTCTGGTCTCAACAACCAAGTCCTTGATTATATTATTGAACTCCATATGATTGCTCCTAAGAAGGAACTTCATATCACCGACCTTAAAGCTCCTCCTTATGGTGGAAAGAAAAAAATTGGAATATACATACCGTAATGTCCCTCCTTCTCGAGTAACTTTTATTGAAGACCTTTGGCCTATTTTGTCTACCCGACGGCCAAAGGGTGAGCTTAAGGGTGACTTAAGTTTATTAACTTTATTATATTGTGCTAAAATTAAAATATAATATTATAAAGAGCACATATAATAAATTAATAGAGTTAATTTTAAATTAAAACTTAGGAAAGTGCAATAAAATAAAAGCACTTAATTAAAATATACTTCCTAAGGGAGAATGTGATTTGGAAGTCCAAGGGTCACTTTCATTGGATGTCCAAATGTCACTTTTATGGGAATTCCAAAGGTCACTTTCATTGGAAGTACAAAGGTCACTTTGGGTCCCATTTCCTATATAAAGAAGAAGGTGATTTGCCTAGAGGTATCCAGAAATATTTTATGATATTTTCTCTTGCATGTGAGCTTTAAGCTTGTCAGGTAATAATCTAAGGACAAAACCCTTAGGATTATATCTCTTGCGGATGAAAACCCTGAGAGTTTTGTGAGAGATTTCCACTCAGGAATTATTATTGATTTAACCTATTTTTTTAGTCATTTCCAGCAGTGTGAGTTAAAGAATAAAATTGCAGCAACAGTTCAACATATTTGTGAATGTGGGGCGACTCACTTTTTGGATGTTCTATGTTGTTTAAGAGGTATTTTCAGATCTGATTTGTGTGCCATCTATTGATCTTGTAATTTTGGGTTCAAAAGAAATCGATTTCAGAATTTTCTTGGAGGGGTTTAAGTGCATTTTTAGTCCCATTCAGAGGGAAAATTTCTGAGTATTTTCCAACTCATATTTTGCTATTAAAAATCAATAATTTATTTTTATATGGTTGGTTACATTTGTGGGGGTCTTCCAACAAACCCTAGTCACCATTTTTGAGGATTTATTGCAGTTGTTAAGCTAGTCTTTGCATGGTCTTGTATTTCATTTCGAGTCTGATTTGGGCCATAGGAAAAATATATTTTGTATATCATTGTTATTATCTAACCCGTAGAAATAGTATGTTAAGTGTTTGACAAAATGTCAAACGAGTCAAACTAAAAATTTGGATCAGATTTGGGGAAGGGATCTTTCAGTGGTATCAGAGCAATGTTCCTCCCACTGGAGGGTTTTGATTTGATGCAGCCACCAGAGTTTGGAACACACAGGTATTACACTAGGAGACATGCACGACTTGGAGCTGATTTTGGGACATGTATTGGAGCTATGGGTGACAGAAGAGAAGGGTCTTGTAGTCCTCCCCGGATGAGCAAGCAGATCCAGACCGAGAACTACTGAGAGCCATGGTAGCTTCCCAAAACAGATTGATTCGGTCCATGGAGCGTATGGGCTCCACTCTTGATAGATTGGCCTTATGTGGGCCACGAGATAGACATGACAAGAGAGATAGATCTGTATCTATCAGGAGGCATAGTAGATCTCCTTCCAAGATTGGCAACGATGAGGGGATCACCTCACCGTGAGAGGAGGCACACTCATACACATGAGAGGAGGCCTACCGGGATAATATATAGGCTTATGCAACCTAGTTTCTTGCCTAGAGATGATCCACAAACAAATAAGAACCACTTGAGGGAGTGGAATTCCAGGGGAAAGTGTTTTGGTAGCTACTAATGAGTGGAGGAATTTACCACAGCATGTGAGGGATCCCTTTCCCTTACCTCAGTATTGTGCACAGAGGAGAGATAGCTTGAGGGCCAGACAGAATCAAAGACCTAGAGTACGGGCGAGAGTCAAGCAGCCACCAACAAGGTGACCCTATCTATATTTGACGGTAGCGGAAATATTAGTGTCAAAGCTTGGATCCATAAGCTCGACACCTATCTGACCCTCAAACCCATGCAGGAGCAGGAGGCCATTCAGTTTGCCACTCTCCATCTGAGAGGGAGTAGCATACGATTGGTGGCATCATGGGCTAGTCACAATAAGCTACGATCTTATACAGTCATACAAGGAGTTCAACGAGAGGTTGATTGTGAGATTTGACCGCAAGGATGTGGAGCTTTACTATAGAGATTTGGCGCAACTTCGCCAGACTGGACACGTTGATGCCTACATCAATGAGTTTCAGTGGATAGTGGTGATGGTTCCTAAGATGCCCGAGAGGAGGGTAGTGATGCTTTTTATAGAGGGCCTTCATGACAGGATGCAAGGATTGGTCAAGGATCTTAAGCCTAGGATGTTGCATGATGCCATCCAAACGACATTAGATTTGGAGACATCCCCCACTTCTTATCAACCCAATAAGAAGTTTCCCACAAGCTCCAAGCCATTCTAGTGATCCACTGTGCAGCGGAAGAGTGCTCCCCCTCCTAAGATGGATCAGAGACTTGTAATGAGTTAAGGAGGAAGAAGCTTTGCTTTCATTGTAAGGATCATTGGGAACCTAGACATAATTGCCTTGGTAAAGGCAAGGTGCACCTCATTGAAGTGATTTCAGATGAGGATGAGGAGCCTTCACCAGATACAGATACAGAGGACAATGATGGTGATCACGATGCACATGAGGAGCAACCCCAGATAGAGCTTGGGGAGAGTGATATACCAGGTTCATGCACTATTGCCACACTTTTTGGAGTCCCTAGGTACCATCCCTTTTGACTGAAAGGAGTACTTAAGGGGCAACAGGTTGTTTGCTTGATTGATAGTGGAGCTACACACAACTTCATTGACGAGGGGTTTGTGATGAAGCATGGATTACAGGTTGAGAAATTTGAGGGGTTTAGTGTATGGGTTGCAGATGGTTTTGCTATGAGTTGCACTAAGAGGATTCCTCAGCTTAGTATTCAGTTGGGGACTACACACTGACCGATGATTTCTATGTTGTTGGTCTTAGTGAGATTGATACAGTTTTGGGAATTTAGTGGCTATAGTCCCTTGGGAGGTATGTGCAGGACTTCAAAAGGATGGACTTGGAGTTCATGGCGGATGGGAAGAAAATTGTGCTTAGGGCTCTTTCAGATGGTGGGCCTAGAGTTATTTCAACACACAAGATGGAGTCCCTTGTCAAGCATGGAGAGGTTGCATGGGCAGCCCAATGCTTTATTTCGTCCAAGTCTTCTTCAAATAGTGGGCAACCATTTCATGTGGATATCCGGAAATATTGGATAAGCATGGTCCAATTTTTGGTGATATTCCTCCAGGTAGACCACCAGACAGGGGATTTGAGCATGTCATCGAGCTAGAGGAGGGTGTCAAGCCTGTGATCACTATGCCCTATCGACATCCTAAGAAGTTTAAGGATGAGATCGAGAAGGCTATCGAGAGCTCTTGGATATGGGGCATATCCGTCCTAGTTCGAGCCCCTTCGCTTCTCCGGTTGTGTTGGTGAAGAAGAAGGATGGAACCATGAGGATGTGTATTGACTACCGGGCACTCAACAAGAAGACCATCAAAAACAGGTACCCCATTCCCTGCATAGATGAGTTGTTAGATGAGTTGCATGGAGCCATCTACTTTTCGAAGATTGATCTTCACTGGGTATCATCAAATTCGTGTTCGGGAGGAGGACATCCACAAGACAACATTTTGATGTCACTACGAGCACTATGAGTTCTTGGTGATGCCATTCGGTCTCACCAATGCACCTGCCACTTTCCAATCATGCATGAACCATCTCTTCAATAGGTAGTTGAGGAAGTTTGTGCTTGTGTTTTTTGATGATATCTTGATCTACAACAGGACCTGGGAAGATCATTTGAGACATTTGGATGAGGTTATTGGCATCATGGAGTTTCAGTCTCTATTTTTAAGATGTACAAATTTGAGTTTGGACTTACTGAGATTCTGTATCTTGGACATATCATTGGGGCCAATGGTGTCAAGGTTCACCAAGAGAAGATACAGGCTATGCAGGATTGGCCACTACAAAGAAACATTTCAGATTTGGGGAGATTCCTAGGACTATGTGGCTACTACAGAAGTTTTTTCGAGGATACTCGAATCTTACATCTCCCTTGATAGATCTCAGGTAGAAAGGAGTGATTAGATGGTCAGACGAGGCATATGTAGCATTTGACAGGCTCAAGGAGGCTATGAGCACTTGTCCAGTATTGGCTCTTCCAGATTTCTCGCAGCCTTTCATTTTGGAGTGTGATGCTTTGGGTTCAGGTGTTGGTGCAATTTTGATGCAGGATCGTCATCCCATTGCCTACGAGAGTAGGAAGCTGAGAGAGAATGAGAGATTGTACTCCACTTATGACAAGGAGATGATCTTCGTTATGCATGTGTTGACGAAGTTCAGACGATACCTAATGGGAGGGAAGTTCATGGTGAGGACCAACCACAATAGCTTGAGGTACTTCTTGAAGTAGAAGGAGCTTAGTGAGAGGCAGCAAAAATGGGTCAGTAGGATCCAAACATATGATTTTGACATCGAGTATGTCAAGGGGAAGAAGAATGTAGTGGCAGATGCACTTTCTAGGAGGCCACATCTTGCTAACCTGTGTTTCTTGAGTAAGATTTTAGCGGATTAGAAATCTCAACTATTAGTTGAGTATTCCAAAAATTCATTGGCATGTGAGATTTTGGATGGTAAGATTCAGGACGAGCGATACTAGGTAATCGCTGATTTGATTTACTATAAGGGAAAAATTTATTTAGTTCTTGAATCTAAGCTCAAGGAGAAGATTCTTTGTGCCTTCCATGATGCACCACTTGCAAGACATCCCATGTACTTCAAAACATACAAACAGGTTAGGGAGAGATTCTCTTGGAAGGGTCTCAAGGAGGACGTTCTTTGCCATGTACGTGAGTGTGTGACTTGTCAGCAGAACAAGTCAGAGCATACATTTCCTGCAGGTTTATTGCAACCCTTGCCCATTCCAGAGCAGAAATGGGAGAGCATTTCGATGGATTTTATTACAGGTCTTCCCGTTGTGCAGGGGAACAATCACATTTATGTGGTTGTTGACAGGTTGACCAAGTATGCACACTTCTTTGCTATTCCCACCAGCTTTAAGGCACCACATGTAGCTGATTTGTTCTTTAGAGAAGTATTCAGATTACATGGGCTTTCAAGAACATTGTCAGTGACCGGGATAACAGGTTCTTGAGCACATTTTGGCAGGAGATTTTCAGGTTGGTAGGTACAAAGTTGACTCTGAGTACGAGTTACCACCCTCAAACTGATGGACAGACAAAAATTGTGAACAAATGGATAGAGGGTTATCTTCGTAATTATGTTTCAGGGCAGCAGAAGGCATGGGTAAGACATTTGTACTTATGTGAGTATTGTTATAATACTACTTACCACATGTCTATTGGTATGACCCCCTTCCAAGCATTGTATGGATATGATGCGACATCCTTTGTTGATTTGGCTTTTGGGGACAGTAGAGCTCCTAAGGCTCGAGAGTGTTTACAGAGGATATCCTTAGAGCACTTAAGGATAATATCTAGCGTGCACAAATCTAGCAGAAGATGTATATGAACCGACACAAGCTTGAGAGATCATTTGAGGTTGGAGACATGGTATTTTTGCATCTACAACCATATAGACAGAGTACTCTCAAGAGGAGTGGTGCAAAAAAGCTTAAACCTCGGTTTTACGGTCCATACAAAGTAGTGAGGAGAGTTGGAGAGGTAGCTTATGAGTTGGAGTTACCTTCTGAAAGTAAGATACATAATATTTTTCATGTGTCTTGCTTAAAGAAGGCCTTGGGGCAGCACATGGTTCCTTCTACAGAGTTTCCGCCATTGGATGATGAGGGACAATTGGATCTAGTACTGAGAAGATCCTGGATAGGAGAGAGAGGAGGTTGCGGAGTAGAGTGATTCGAGAGTACCTGGTTCGTTGGAGAGACTTGCCATTGGAGGATGTACATGGGAAGGTGAGTCTATACTTCAACATCCAACTTTGCAGTTGCTTGTGGGCAAGCAACTTCGGAAGGGAGGACTGTAATGTCCCTCCTTTCCGAGTAACTTTTATTGAAGACCTTTGGCCTATTTTGTCTACCCGACAGCCAAAGGGTGAGCTTAAGGGTGACTTAAGTTTATTAACTTTATTATATTGTGCTAAAATTAAAATATAATATTATAAAGAGCACATATAATAAATTAATAGACTTAACTTTAAATTAGAACTTAGGAAAGTGCAATAAAATAAAAGCACTTAATTAAAATGTACTTCCTAAGGGAGAATGTGATTTGGAATTCCAAGGGTCACTTTCATTGGAAGTCCAAAGGTCACTTTGGGTCCCATTTCCTATATAAAGAAGAAGGCGATTTGCCTAGAGGTATCCAAAAATATTTTATGATATTTTCTCTTGCATGTGAGCTCTGAGCTTGTGCAAATAATCCAAGGACAAAAACCCTTAGGATTATATCTCTTGCAGGACGAAAACCCCAAGAGTTTTGTGAGAGATTTCCACTCAGGAATTCTCATTGATTTAACCAGATTTTTAGTCATTTCCAGTAGTGTGAGTTAAAGAATAAAATTGTAGCAGCACTCAACATATTTGTCAATGTGGGGCGACTCACTTTTTGGATGTTCTACGTTGTTTAAGAGGTATTTTCAGATCTGATTTGTGTGCCATCTGTTGTACTGTCATTTTGGGCTCAAAAGAAATTAATATCAAATTTTCTAGGAGGGTTTTAAGTGTATTTTCAGTCCCATTCAGAGGGCAGATTTCTGAGTATTTTCCAGCTCATATTTTGCTATTAAAAATCAGTACTTTATTTGTATATGGTTGGTTACGTTTGCGGGGGTCTTCCAACAAACTCTAGTCGCCATTTTTGAGGATTTATTGCAGTTGTTAAGTTGATCTTTGCATGGTCTTGTATTTCATTTCGAGTCTAATTTGGGCCATAGAAAAAATCTATTTTGCATATCATTGTTGTTATCTAACCTGTAAGCAGTTGCATGCTAAGTGTTTAACAAAATGTCAAACGACTCAAACTAAAAATTTGGATCAGATTTAGGGAAGGGATCTTTCACATATTGCTTTGCTCTCTGGTTCTACCCCTAATTAGGTTATCAATGACTTACTTCTATTTAATCATGTAGGACTGTTCAACAAATGATGGAGATTTAACAACCCCTCTTTTATTTAGAGATGAAGATTCCGCAATGTCTAGTTTGCAATAGTCAAACCCAAAAAATATCAATTTGCTCGGTGTGTTTTGTCTGAGGTGGACCCCCTCCCTCGGGGATACATAATAATACATGGTTATTCCAACTCCCAAGTGTCATGTTTGTGGCCAAAATGATTCACTTAAATACATTTTTGGGTTATGTCTACATGTTTAACGTGCTTAGAACTTTCTTTGAACCCTTCATGCCACAACCATTTCACAATATATTCATTGATTGATGACTTGGGTATGCTCCCTACAAATTCAAGTAAATGTGGCATATTTTTTGCATTGAGATTCTTTTTCAACTTTGGAAAGATAGAAATTGTGAAGTGTTCAAGGAAAATTCTTTAAAAATAATTTCTCATTGCCAATAGAAATTTTACCATATCTAATGTCATGTTAGAAATTAACATCTAATGTCATGTTAGAAATTAATATCTAATGTAATTTTGCAAATTCAAGTTAAGTTGAAAATGTGGCCCTCAAAGTGGAATACCTCTCGCACTCTCATTGGTTATTTGGGGAATGCCATTTGTATAGTTTGCAAAGTGTTTCCGACTTTCTTAGACATAATTATATGGGGAGATATCGCAGCAAAGGGATTGAGGTTGAGGTGGACGTAGGTCAGCATAGTCATTTTGATTTATGCAAGCCACCAATTTCTTTGCAGGGATTTTGCCTTTTAAAGGGTGTGGAGCATAGCCATCTCCTCAAGTTGGTACTTTTTCGCTTTAGAGGCCATGGACCTCAAAGATAAGACAGACAGGGGCAAGACACCTTGCCTCAATGTGGATATTTTGCCACCTCGACAATAGGCAAAGAATGAAAATGAATACCAAGTTACTATGCAAGATGGTTGGGATATGCTACATGGTACTACACACCCTCACAGTGGCGGGGTGGGTAGACAAGTGTGAAAGTCTCTTGCCTTCTCCTCTTATGATAGAGTAAGTATTGCTTAATTTTTGCCACAAAGTAGTGCCTTGCTTTTTGTGCACTGGGCATGTGGTTATGACATGATATATTTTTACTCCTATGTTCTATCGGACTTGATTTGACATTTGTTATGTTTCTAGCTTAGGTTGTGCCCTCATACTAAAACATTTTTGATCGGATATTTTTAATTCAAGAAACATACATGCATTTAATTGTGTTTCTACGAGGGTTTAAACAATTAAAATAATAAAAATAAAATAATTAAGTGGGTTGCACTCCAACAAGTGAAAATGATGGTGTAAAAGAATTACATAACCATCCAAGGTACACATTCTAAGTGAACAAAAAAATAATAAAATCCGAATTGTATGTGGTGAATGGATACCCCTAGATTCTTAATAGAGGCAAAGAAATATATGTATATATAAGTATGTGTGTAGAAAGAGGGATGGGGGCGGGAAAAAATAAAAAAATCTGAAGAGAGAAAAAAAACACAAAAAAATATCTACCTAAACAATGACTCAGTCGTGTGCTACGAACAGTTATTTGCACATAAACCAAATAGTCTACAGCACAAGGAAAATGAAGAATGTTAGGTATGACCCGCAGCCTGCAGGGCGCATACTGAATGCTTATTTCCGAATCAGACGCCATTACAACACCACTTCAACTCTACTCACGTTACTCGGCGGTCTTTTAATTTCAAATTAAAATGACGTCAGAACAGGTTGGGCAAAGTCTGGTTTAAAACGGAATGTGTTGATGCATAGATATATAGCCAATGGAATATTCAAATGCATATACTCGTACATATGTTCCGGCAATAAGCAATGATCATGAATTGGGCATGAATGATTTGGATCTAGCGAGGGAAGAAAAGATGTACAGGCTCGGCGATTACATATCGCAGGGGGTAGGTACAGTCGCAGGGCCGTTGCAGTCATCTGGGGAGCTGTGGATATAATTGTGGTGGAGCAACCAGATGGAAGCTTCAGGAGTACTCCCTGGTATGTCAAGTTTGGCAAGGTCCTTGGGGTCATCAGGCGCACCGAGAAGACTGTGGATATTGCTGTTAATGGCGAGGAGGCCGATTTTCACTTGTTTTTGGATCGTAGTGGACACGCCTACTTCTTCAATGAGAAGGAATCTATTCAAGAAGAATCGTCCGTTGAAATAACAAGTGAGTGCATACATAGGTTTTTTTTTTTTTTTTTTTTTCACAGTTTTTTATCGTAAGGTATAAGGTGAAGCGAGGAACTGTATAGGTTAGCCAATTTTTGGCTTAGTTGGGGAATTGGGGAGAAAAGGAAAATTGGTTCTGATTGCACCCAATTACACCTATCTTCGTCACTATTCCCCAGTTAAATGAATTACAATGTTCCCCATGGCAAAAATCAGAAAGGATAACAGTGATATAGTAAAATAGATCAGAATGTTCCTCAACGGGACAAATTAGAAGGGATAGTAGTGATGAAATTTCCAGGAGTAAGGCTGTAGTCTTATGGAGGTGGGTTACCTGAATTTTCTGACTATTTTTTCACAAGAGCATATAGGAATGCAGAGTGCAGTAGCTAATTACAATGCAGAGTCTATATGCCAGGATACCACATGATCAGAAAACCTTAAACAGCAGGGGGAAACTTCCAATCTCCCTTCAAAACAACCTCTGAAAATTAGCTGGCAAAAGTTTTGGAGCTCCTATTTTACAGCTGAAGTTTCAGTTTCTTCTTGTAGGGGATTGGAAAATACTTAATGGGACCTGCGACTGCATATTTTTCACAGCAGAAACCCCTCCACGAGACCGTGCCCTAAGACGAAATGAGTAACTGTATAACTAATTTTGGCTTAATTGGAGGATTCTGAAGATAGGAAAAAGGGGCAATCGAGAAAATACTATCACTGGAGCTAATTACTCCCACCCTTATCTTCCTTAATGTTCCCTGGTTGAACAAATTAAAATATTCCAGAATTCACCTAACTAGAAGGGACGGTAGTGATAAAATTTTCAAGAATAAAACAAATTGAGCAACTGTATACCTATTTTTGGCTCAATCGAGGAAACGTGGAAAAATGGGGCAAATTACACCTAATTAACCTTATCAATGTTTGAAGCTGAATAAACTAGAATGGGCTAATTACATCAAATTAGCCCTAGTTTCACAATGCTCCTCAGTTGAATAAAATAGATTGCTGCTAATTACACCCAATTAGCCCTATTTTCCTCAATATTCCCCTGCTGAGCAAATTAGATTGTTCTCCCTTTCAATTTTATTGAAGGTAAAGTGGCGACCTTTCCAAGAATAAGAGTGGCTGGTGGTAATGCTAAAACTAAGGGTATATTTAGAAGACTAGGATTTCACTGCTTTGGATACATTTTTTTTAAATTGGTAAATGAATGGTTACAGCCATCCCCTGGTAGCCAGATTTATTGGGGAGCGAACTTTGTGACTGTAGCATGTGACCCAACATTAATAATCCATTTTGCTTACTGTTTTGAATATGTTTTATTAAACAGTGTGAATGCAATGTATTGAGTATTTTGTTTTTCTTATTACAGGGCTATTGAATGTCACGAATGCATACATATGGGGTATTTTGTATTTCTTATTATAATTTTTGTACCGTGTACCAGTATGATAGGATTAGCAGTGTAAAAGAGGTTGTAAGAAAAAGAGGGAGTGTTGGTAATATATAAAATTAAGGGAAATAATTAAAAGTATAGGAGCGCTATGATTTGAATAAATTTTACTAAGTGAGCTTATGTTTCATGGCAGATGCTGCACAAAGTGTTCTACCGATTAAGGCTAGCTTTCAGGCAAGTAACAGTGCAAATGAAATTGAAGGGCTTTCAAGTGAGACGTGCTCCAAGGTCAGTCCTGTGAATGACAATTCTGTAATTTCTGGGAAGAGGAAGCTTGCAAGGAAACGTATACGAAACTAAAATCAACAATTGGGCTTGTGTTTAAACACACTGGTCAGAGACTTTCAGACCCACTTAAAAATGGGAAGAAACCACCAGATAGGTTAGCCCTATTGGAAATGGCAGAAATAGCCGTAGATCTCATGGAAAGAAAATGGTGTACGGGGTACTGCATGGGATGCCACCTAAGAAACAGACCCCTGGTGGTGATGACAAAGATGATGAACAATTTCAAAATGTGGAAACCCAAACAAATGATTCAGAGGTGGTTTTGGCGAGCACAGCTGGTCATGTAGCGAACACATCAGTTTTTCTGTCGGAGGAACATTTTTGCCAGGTCCCGGAAGTATCATTATTCCATGATCAAGTCGTATTTGCTAAATCCGATCCTAGTTTATCTGCCCAATATCTAATAAGTAGTGATTATGATAATGTACAAGCAGATAATACAGTAGACGATGATGCTCTTAAAGAGAATTCTGATACTCAAATAAAATTAAGCATATGTGAGAGCGTTTATGATGTTCATGGGAATTGCAAGGAACAAAATGGAGACCCTGCAGATCTAAATGAAAAGAATGGTATTGAGAGGAAGGGCCTTTTTGATACAGTGTCTTTTCTGCAGGAAGGGGGTTGCATCAATCTCAAGAATCAAGAACAACAAAAATTGAAATTGCACACTTGACAGATATTGCAAACAGGCCTGAATTTGATTCTTTACATGGCATTACGTCGAAGTTTCTAAAAATTCAAATCCCCTCTAATTGTGTACTAGGGAGCCAGGAGAGTGTCGTGACTACTCAGATTTCCATGGAAAGATATCACTCCTTAAATGCAGTAAGTACAGGTGCGGAAAAAGCATATTTGGCCTTTCCTTTGAATTTGTTTTTGTTTGTCCCAAACAGGCAATTCTTGACATGGAACTGTCTTTATGAGAAGAACCTTAAAATGTTCTGTTGTTACAGAAATTTCAGCTGCAAGCCTGGAAAGTGGATATGAAAAAGAAAACTCAAATGATTGCGTACAACCTGGCACTGGTACTGTAGCAGATTGTTTATTTATTTATTTTAGAATTAGGGTATTAAAACTTTGAGTCATATCCATGAAAAAATATCAAGCTTTTTTGTTCCTTGTTTGTCACTTTGTTTCTTTCTAGTAACATCTTAATCTTGTTTCTACCTTGAATCACCCTTACATTGGCTACCTTGTAGGCAAAAGCATCCCTCACCACAGTTTCTTACTATTAGAAGGAGTAGGAGCAGTTTCTGCTGTTCAGGCCTTTGATCATGAGATTATGTCCATGAAGGAGGACAAGAATTCAGGGATAGGTGATTAAAAATGATTAAATTAATAAACAGTTTTCTCAGAACTGGAGGCCAGTATTTTCTTAGGATAGCTTCACTTACAATTCTTGGAATGGCTAATTATGCCTTGAATCAGCAGATAAATCAGAAGATGCAATTGCTGCAGATGACATTCAAGCAACTGAAAGTGAGAGGTATTTATTTGACTCACAGTTGCTTGTTGCAGAGGCTAAAAGTTTCCAATTTTACTCTTAGAAGCCTTATGCTCATTAAATAAGAAATCTGCAATTGCTATATCAATTTAAATAGTTGCATTGATAATTTAAACAGAGATGGTACCACTGTTCACAAAAACTTCTCTTACAGGCAACCTGGAAGACAGAAGGAGCGGACAAATATCCCAACATCCGAGCAGTTGTCTTCCCTGAAGCTTAAAGGAGGTCAAAACATAATCACCTTCACATTTTTGTCGAGTGTGTTTGGAAAACAGCAGGTTAGTAAGTATTTGTCAGCACATAATAATACTTTGATATAAAATTTGAACATTTTAGTAGTCTATTTTTATATTAATAGGTCTTTCAACTTGGGCAGGTTGAGGCTCGAATCTATTTATGGAAGTGGAACACTCGAATTGTTGTTTCAGATGTTGATGGAACTATTACCAAGTAAGTTTTAGAATTTGAATCAATGATTTGGACAGTGAGTTTAAAGTTACAAGGCTACGAGGATATAAATGAGTCATGGACCGCATTTCAAGGGATTTGAGTTGCCAGTAGGAGTTTGTAGAAGTATTATGTTGTCCGTGCTTCCAGAAAACGTACTTAAGTGCAGGTGGCAGGGAGGGGATCAGGGAAGAGAGTAGTTTGACTTCCATTAGAAATTGCTGAAATTATAACTATTTGTAACTATTTTTCAGCAAGGGGATACAAACACACTATAGGTAGACTTTTGTGCTTATATGTAGACTTTTGTGCTTGTTTTCTTGTTTTAAAATTATGTTGTGGCATTTTCAACTAGATTTTAGGTAATTGAAGTCTTTTTGTTAGAGAGAGAGTGTGTGTGTGTCATTTAATTGGGAAGCTACAAATCATGCTTAAATTGGGTTGAGAACGAGGGGATTGGGGAAGAGATCAGTCTGACTTCCATTGGAAATGACTGAAATTATAATTATTTTAACTACTTATCAGTATTGGGACACAACTATCTAATAGGTAGACTTTTGTGTTTGTTTTCTTGTATTAAAATTATGTTGTGGCCTTTTTAACTAGATTTTTAGGTAAGTGAAGTCTTTTTGTTTAAATATTAAAGTATGTTTAGTTCATCTATTTGACAATCATAAACTGGGTGGGGAAGAGTGAGGGGGCTGGGGGAAGATTGGGGGCCTTGTTGGGGGAGTCATATGGCTTCAAAGTTTAAACATGGTGTTTGAAATGGATTATAACAGCTATAAGGTGCCATTAAAATGTGAAGCTACAAGTCACATGGTTTTAAAACCCCACATGGGATAGGATTGGATGCATGTGGATGCAGGCTGACCTTGGACCCTTCCAATGAAGCTTATTAGCCAATTGTGAGACCCAAACACGAACAAAATGCGTAACAACTCCCTTCAAACACATTCTTCAACTTTTACTCATTATAATCATATCATACAGGTACATTTACATATTTATAACAGCTTGGGCATACGTATTCCAAGGCCAGCGACTTGGGGTCAGCCCAATGATTCAGATTGGGATGTTTCTAAATCATTTTAGCTGCGCAATGAAGGAAAATACAAAAACATTAAGGTATATTCTATAGTCTATGCTATTTTTTTCGTGAATTTCAGATAAGGTGTGTGGCTGTTACAGTTATTTTAAAAGATTTATGAAGGAGGGAGGCCTATCACTGGTTGAAAAAGAGGAGGGATCTGCATGTAATCCAAATCCAATGGAGAATGCATCAATTGTGGGATTGATATATAAAAGCATAACAATAAACAACTCTCAGTGTACAGATAATGGTAGAATCAAATATGGATAACCATCTAGAAAAAGTCTTATGCTGTAGAACACAAGCTTAACGGGTTGCACAAAATAAGAGATTGTTGGGCGTCATATTATTATTATGGGTTTCAGCACCCTATTAATTAAATGTTTTAGTAGCTGACGTTGTTATGTGGTCAGTGATTGCATTGTCGGCATCAAGTAGTTTCTAATGACTCACTTTAGTATGTTCGGATGTGGAGGGTTGTGTTTAAGCAACAACCGTTGGGTCTTGTCATATAAATAGCATGATGTACATCAGGAAAAGGGTGTTGAGTACCAGGTCCTCTTTTGGTGCAAGGGATATACTAGCTTTCACAATGATCTTGTCTAAAACATACTCACCTTAAGCATGCATGACTTTTCTCAACACATGAGCACTGTCATTGATGATTCTCTCCATCACCCCTTGCCTGAGGATCTTATCACACAATTCATTCCTCATACACATGTGTCACACTAGCTCACAATGTTGGCTCTATACCACCAACATAATCCTTCTTCTCAAATAAACACTATATGCATGCAAACATGAAATGATTTCCTTGCTTTGCTTTGTAGATGGAGCCACTGTTTTCTTGACCAGTCATCATTGTCCTTAGGACCAACCTTATTCATTCCTAGTACCATTCCTTCTTGAATCTATCCTCTTATCCAACTCTACCAAGCAATGTACCTTTACACTAGGCATAGCCCATATAGGTCTTCATGGTCAAGGTGCTCAAAGCAACATGTAGGGTCTTAGATCATTCCCTATATTCTTAGAACACCTTATCTACCCTATATCAAGGTGTTTAGACACTTTTTACAGTCATACCCTTATATTTCACATGCAATCTCTCTTTAAAGCCTCTTGTCCTACTAGCCCTATAACCACACAAATTGAGTTGGATCTCACAATTGTCTGAAACAACCATACAAACAAATAGGTGATCTGGATGCCCTTTATGGGGTTCTTGAACATATGTCAAAATCTCTACTTCATCCTTTGTATGGAATCACACTTCCTTTGGACTGTACCATGCAAATTAGGCCTTTTATAGCCCCTAAACATGACAGTATACATTTAGGCATGTAGACTAACCTTAAAATGGTTTGATTCACCTTTGTCTTACCTCCATGATGCCTCACAATGAATTTCAAGCTTTGACTTGAAGATTTGACCCATCATGCATCCCTTTTTCTTCTTAACTGGGCACTGTTACAGTCTGCCTACAAAGCCTATTATATATTTTTCCCACGTGCGAATTAGAAGGTGAAAATTGACACACTTATGAGACTCACCTAGGCAGAGGTTTCCTCCAAATTCTATGATTTTTCGTTGGATAGAACTCAAGTTACACAAAGCCCTAGTTTTGGGCCGAGAGCAAGAAATTTAAGCTACAGGTGTTCAGGGTTAATTTCAAAAGCTACAAAAATTCTGAGTAGGTACTCTCACCTCCCTCCAGCTTACCATGTTTTGACAGATCTCAAAATATGCATCTTAGGAAGACTGTCAAATCTCTGAGTTCGGCCAGGAACAGAGTTTGTAAAGCTTAGTCTATGAAATACAACAAAACACACAAATTTGATAACCAAATACCTGCAACATCACCTCAACATCTTCATTAATCATTGAAAGTCTTTGCTACATGTTTTTCATGGTCTTCCATGACTGGTCTTCATGAAAATCATCTTCATACTACCTTGGCTAGACTACTAGACTTCCTATTTAGCTCCTAAGAGAGCTTAACAATATACCATGATTAGAATAGGATGAAACAACATCCCAACAACCTCTCACTTCGTTCACCAACCTAATTTTACTCTATGACACTTCATTATAGCCAAATAAGGCTTAAAACAACTATTTCACTCTTTTAACCACCTAGTCTCTCTTTTACAAACATTTTTATTCTTACATGAACAAGCATTTTCACTCACATTCTCTTTTCACATTTGCAACATGAACCAATCACTCACCTACATGATATAAACATGCTCAATTACTTCTCTTATGACTCTAAGACCTCCTAGACCTTGATGCTCCTGTATCATCTTTGCACCAAACAACTTGTATTGAGCACCACCTATGAATAAGGCAGTAATTACTTCCATATTCTTCTATGTTGTTACGTTATGTGTATTCACTATCTTGTGATTGATATTCATTGGTAGTGTAGTATCTATAGCACTGTGCCTTTGAAAAATGTTATAGGTCAAGTTAAACTCGATTAAAAAGAAAATGTTGGTTGAAAATAACCATTGACGACGAGGCATTACAATATCTTATAACATCTCCATGCCGAATGTAATTGTTGAGTACAATGAAAAAGATCTTACAATGGTACGAAGAGAGGTGTCATCAAGGAGAAGAAGACCGCTGACAAGAAATAATTAATGCCATTGACCCCAAACAAAGGCATGAGGAAAAGACAATATGGTTAGGGATGGAATCAAAAAGTCATATGTCCCCTTTGTGTAGCCGTATGGCCTTGCGAATTCTGTTCTCGTACACCGTTCTTGTCAACCATACGCCCCCAACTTGCATTCATTTGCCTCTCTCCCCCTAGCACCATAAACCCCTCTTGTTACACCATATGGCCACCAATTTCCATGTTTTGCCTCTGCTGGGTTGTTATACATCCTTTTCACGTGTACGCTTCTTGTGGTGTGTTGTATTTTTTTCCATGCATGCAGTTGCTGTATGGCCTTTGTTCTGCTATTGAGCTGTACGGCGATGGTCTCTTGAGCAACATCATTTGCATTCAAAGCCAAAGGAACTGCTGGAAACGAGCGAGAAAAAAATTAAAAAAATTAGTGACTGGATTTTTGGGTTTCCAGAACCATGTTGGGCAGTAGTTTTGCGTGACAAGCTCTGTGCACAATTCTTGTTAGAAGCTTCACATTTTTCACAGAAGTATCTTCAGTTCGGGCATTTACCTATGTCAATAACAACAATCTCTACACCAGCAACCACTCCTTTACGAATGTTTTCTGTCTTCCCTCCACATTCTCCTTTTTATCATGTTTTTTATGGATTAAGTGTTAAGGGACTCCCACTTGTTTTAAAGGGGAGATAATGTAGACCGTTGTATTAGTATTATCATGGGTCTCAACATCTTATTGATTACATAATTTAGTAGCCAAGGTTGTTATGTGGTTAATGATTGTATTGTTGGTGTTGGATAGTTTGTAATGACTCTTATTAGCATGTTTGGCTGTGGATGGTTGTGTTTAATTGACAACCACCGGGTGTTCTTGTCATATAAAAGTACAATATATGTCAGGGTAAGTGCGCTGAGGACCAAATCCTCCCTCTGCCAAACAAGTTGTATTGAGCAGTACTTATGATCAAAGAATTGATTGCTCCCATATTCTTCTATGTCGTAACGTGGCTTGCATTTACTATCTCATTATTATTGTAAATGTTGAATAATGTTACAACTTGGTGTTATAGCATGTCTCAAATGTGATGTAGTGCAAAAGTCTGCATAAGGCGAGGCATCTATGGATGTAGTAGGATTCATGTACTCCAACGTTGAGGTGTGCCGCAAGAGATGTGTGCAGAATCCCTATTCACAAAAGTGGGATGCGTTTGTGAAGCTATCTTGAAATATCTACTAAGGTTGGGGAGAGGACTATTGGATCCTCTCTTTGCTTAGTTTGTGACTGTAGAAGATGCACAATAATGTGAGGTGGAAATTAAGTGACTTGTAGGAGAAGAACCGACTTGGATCATGAATACAAAGTCATTCACAAAGTGTCTCATTCAAAAGTGGTATAGTATACATATTGATGTGGTGTATAGTGACTGATGCAATCATGGTTAGGAGGTCCAATAAAGACAACCCTAGACCATGCAACCCAGTGACTTAACACTTGCAAATGACACTCACATACAGCCCATATGTAGAATGGGAAGCAAAAACAACTATCTTTATTGCTTTCAATGAGGAATTACAAAACACACCAACAACATGCTTTTCAGCTTTATTTCAGATTTCACAATATGCAGAGTTACAATAGTAGTCCATTTATAGACATGATTCAATCCTACAGTTCACACCTTAAATATGCACTTTATACCAAATCTCTACCTACAACCCTAATGGTTGCTCTCCTTGAACTGACTTTTCCCTCGGGATCAGACCCCTTCCAAGGAAAATCATATTTTTTTATAAAGAACTCTTTTAGCCGAAAAGTTGCACAAAAGTTGAATAGTCATGTAAAAGTGAAAGCTCTTCCAAAAGTTGAATGATCGCACACAATTTGTAAGGATGAGCAGAAGTGGAAAGTTGTGCAGAAGTTGAAGAGTCGTGCGGAAGTGGAAGGTTGCAAAATAGTTGTGCAAAAGTGAAAGTGTAGACTTTGGCGGAAGTGAAAGTGTTAGAAATATCTTGTTAGTGACCACATGTTAGTGTGTTATTGTATGTGGTGTAATGAGTTGTAATAACAACTCATTGTTATTATGTAATGTCCCCATTTCTGAAGACCCTTAGCCTATACTTCCCCATGGGCTTCGGTATGTTGCAAGGGGAACATTTTTATTAAATAATTAAATATTATTGCCTGGAGCAATAATTATTTAATTATTTAATTATGAAGATTATTTAATTTAATTCCCAAAATATAAAAATTAAATGGGGAATTAATTAAATAAATATTTAGGTGGCTTTTATTGATAAAATCACCCTTTGAAAAGGGGACGCCACACCTAGGGAAAACAAATTGCTTTTATTTAATAATTTCCCTCTCCTAGGGATTTCGAATTTTGTGCCTCCTTGCTTATAAAAGGAGTGCTAGGATCATTATTATGATTATGTTATGATGAAGTTATTTTGATGCTCCATGCTTGGAGTTGGGATGCATGCCCATTGATGTTCTCTCTCTCTCTCTTGCATGGGAGGTGGTATTGAGCTGGTTATTGAGAATCTATTTGAAGAAGTATTTGTGCAATCTCAAGTGAGATCCATGTCTTTGGCTTTAGGTAATTTTTAGATGAAGTTTGCCATTAAAATCTGCATGTTTTTATTGTAGCGACGTCACTGTAGCAGCTGGGTTTTTGTGATCAAATCAAAGTATTTTCTATGTGTTTTGCAAATCGATTTGTTGGTGTGTTCCATTCCATCTTTGGTGACTTCTTTATTAATGTTTACGGGCTGTTTTGTATGCAATCTTTAGTGGAATCGACCAGCTGGTTTGGTGTTATTATATCCCAACATACAACGACCACTTTGGGTAATTATTGGAGGGTTTAATGCATGTCTAAAATATTCTAATGTGCAGCGACTCCTTTTGATTAATCTCGACTTTCTTTCATGGTGTTGTGATCTGATTCAGTGCATTGTTTGTTGTGAATCGATTGAGTTAGTGGCATGATCTTGAGCTCTTGGTTACAACAATTCATCTAGGGCATATTGATGCTAATTATTGGTGTTATAAGGATCTGATTTTAATATAAATTAAGACTGCTATTTATCCTTGGCCAGTGATTTCATTGTGTAACCGTTTGGGTGCTTAAATGCATGTTCTAATGCTCTATGGTGCAGCGTACTTGGTAAGGCTGAGTTACTAGTGGCAGCGACTGGTATTGGTGAGTTTGGCATTAGATTTGTGTGTTCCATGATCTGAATCGTATCTAAGGAGACTGCTGTTCATCCCTAATCCTAGTGACCTCAATGGGAGATGCATATTTAATGTTTTAATGCCTGTTTTGACCCCCACATAATCAGCGAATTAATAGTATACTTTGCAGCCTGTAGTTGCATGAATTATTGATGTTTGGCAGCGATTTACAGTTCTACTTGTGACTGAAATATTCCAGGGATTGGCAAATCGACTGAGGTTCCTATTGTGTGAAGACTATATATATATTTTGGGCAACGAATCGTATTGGTTTGCAGATCTTCTTGTGGCTAGGAGATTGCATGGTTCAATGGTGTTGAAAGTCTCTTTTGGTAGCCAAAGGATTAAGGATATTGTGGTATGGTCACCTTTCTTTGCAATCCACATCTGGAACTAGATCAAATTTCATAGACATATATTTAGCAATTTACATTGGTGGAACGACATCAAATTTGAAGATCCTTTGCAAATGTGTTATTGCTTCTTTGATGCTCAACAATAGTGGTTTCATTGCAGCAGTGCTAGTGTTTTGTGGGATGCTCAATGACAGTGATTTGCACTAATTAGGAAAGAAGCTTAGATCTGATTTGTATGTTCAGCTGAGGATAATTGCTAAACTAATTAGTAGAGGCCATTAAACCCTTGTCCTCGGGTTTATTGAGTCATCTATTTGATCGGTTCAAATATTTCTGACTGGATTGGACTATTTGTATTTGATTGGAGCATTGAAGAGTTGGTGGTTTGCCTAATTTCCATTTGATTTCAGAAGTGGGATATTACATATTACGTGTTGTAATTGTTGGTTGATATAATGAGGTGTGACAGAGATTCTTGGGTAAGTTACATTCTATAGTTAGAATGTAACGACTCATGATATTATTAAGTATGAGTGGTTGAAAGTGTTGACTCCTTTGTAGGAGATCATTACACCATATATATATGCTTCTCTCTTTGTGAATGATGAATCAACATCTCAAGTTTATTTGTGTGTTTACCTTGTGCAATTGTGAGATCTTTGACCAAATTCTTGTAGTGTGTAAATTTTGAGCCAAATTTACATTTGGTACCAAAGCAGTCTTAGTTTGGGTCCAGTAATGGAAAAATAAGTGACTTGCAGGGGCAGCTATTTCTGTAATGTCCCCTTCTCGATATTAATCCTACGAAGACCCTTTGCCCAATTCTCTTCCCGAGGACTTAAAGGGAAATGCAAGGGAAGTAGTTTATCGTTATATTTTTAAGTTGTTTTATTAAGCCTTGTAATATTTATAGAAAAAACAACTTTAAGTTATAACGATTAATTAGAAGGGGGACTTTCTATTATTAAAGTGACTTTATGATAAAGTGTATTTATAAAGATAAAATAGAAATAAGGAAGTCACTTTATAAATTAAAAGTCACTTTTAGTCCCACATGGAGCACCCAACTTGGAAAAAGGCAAGGAAAGGTTATAAAAGGAGGTTTGGGTATTCATTTGAGGATATCTTTTGCCAATCTATTTTCTATCATTACATGTTAAGTTATTTGCTTGCATCAAATCTTCTAAGGACGAAAACCCTTAAGGAGAAGGAGCTTTGGGGATGAAAACCTCCAAGGTTTGAAGGTTGGGGAACGAAAACTCCTCAACTTTGTGAGGTGGATCCACTTGGGATTCACTATTGTGCTACAGTTCAAAATTTTCAGATTTTTGGAAGGTTGTTTTCAGATCTAGGGCACGTTTTGGGGCTGTTTTCACTTCATATCAGTTGGGCTTCATTTCAGATCTGATTTTTGTGAATTTTGTGGGGTTTGGATCAGCCAAACCATAGTAGACTCCAAGGAATTTGCAGCTGGGAATTTTTGGGCACTTTTAGGCCAAAAGCGACCCCTTGGGAGACTGGTGCGACCCCTTTGGAAGGGTTTTTTGGTCGTTGTTCGGTCTGTGGATGGTTGGGGACTCTTTGGTATCAACACAAACAATTTTAACATCATTTTCCAGCCCTCTATTGGTACAATTTTAATAATAATCACTGCTGTTAATTTCTACACTGTTTCAGCCCTTGTTCTATTTTTATAAATTCATACAAGTGTAGAAAAATTCAGATTTCTTTTGTGAATTGTTCTTAGGCCCCAAATCGCCATTTTTGGCCTTGTGGGTATCTTAGAAAGTGATTATTTGAATAAATAAAAGCTATTTTCAGTCTGCTGTTCATTATTGTTTATATTGGCAATTTGACATCATCTTGGAATTCAGTTTTTGTGAAATTTTCAGTTTATATAATTCAGATTTAGAAAGAGGGATATTACAGTGGTATCAGAGCTGTGATTCTCCCAACCTATAAAGAAAAAAATCAGTTTTGCATGGACGCAGGTGAAGAGGGTTTTAGATATCACTACTCAAGAAAAACTCCAGGAAAGGAAGGTATGGGTGATAGAGAAAGACCTCCACCAAAATGAGATGAGCTATTTGAATGAAATGTTCACTAGAGGTAACAAAGAATTGCAAAACCATTTGTTGGAAGCTCAGAGGGATCTAAGAGACTCCTTTGTAGGAGCTATTGCTGATTTGAGTCGATCTATACATGGGCTAAGCACTACCCGACTAAACCCCCAAGGTAATCATGGTGAAGGAAGCTCTTCTACCAATCATGGAGAAAGGGTCTCAAGCAAGACCCCCTCTAAATTCTTCCGTGCCAATTTCCTACAAAGAGAAGAGCCACAAGTGGAGTTAGAACAACCACAAGCACTTGGAGTTGCTGAAGAATAATATCTATATGGGGAAGAATATGGAGTTGGCTCTTAGCTCATCATCCACACCGATGGGCAAACTGAGGTGGTCAACAAGTGCTTGCAGGGTTATCTTCATTGTTTTGCTTTGGATAAGCAAGAGAGGCGGGTTCAATGGTTGCCAGTGCCACTCATAGAATGGTGGTATGACATTTCTTTCGATACTTCATCCAAATGTTTCCTTTTATGGCATTATACGGGTACCATCCTCCCTCCTCCACCTTATCATTAAGGATCCAATCGAAAGTTTGAGCAGTTGAAGAGCACATTCAACACCAACATGAGGTACTCTCTACCCTCAAGAAGAACTTGGCAGTGGCACAGAACTGCATGAAGCAACAAGCTGATTAACATCATTGTGAAAGGAAGTTTGAAGTCAAAGATTGGGTTTTTGTACGTCCGCAGCCATATAAACAAATGTACTTGAGATAATAGAAGGATAACAAACTTTCACCTAAGTATTATGGTCACTATAAAGTCTTGTAGAAGATAGGCAGTGCTGCATACAAACTTGAGCTACCTCACTCAGTGAGAAACATCCTGTTTTCCATGTTTCACGCTTGAAGAAGGTCATTGGACAAAGAGTTTCAGCCTAGACAGAGTTTCCTGAGTTCGATGAAGAGGGCGGAATCATTTTGGAAACTGAGGGAATACTTTAGACACGTACTAAGTGGTGGTGATACTGGGAGATTACAGAGTATCTCATCAAGTGGAGGAGTTTACCCAATGAGGATGCAACTTGGGAGGCCGAAGCATTCCTGCAGCAGGATCCTGAGATAGTCAATGTTGATGACAACATTGGTTTAAAGGGGAGGGGCATACTGCGCCCTTAACCTATATCATGTATAGAGATATGTGTGGGCCAACCTATGGCACACTTACCATTTATCTTTGCATTTACTAGTGATTACTTTAGGCCAACTTAATTAGGATGAAGGGGTGTGACCCTACCTAGTTATGCCTTTATATATGGATGAGTAAATCTCTTCCATAGCATCATATTGTGAACTATTGTCTTATTGTAAGATTGTGCAGGTTGCTACCTTGAAGTGGGCTTATTATATATTCAGTATTATGCTATTTTCCATTTATATGAAGTAATTCCTATACACTTTCCAGAGACAAAGGAGGGATGTGCATCATTGGCATTCAGTGGCATGGGCTTGGGGTGTGCAATAGATTATTTGGGCTCTCAAAGGAACAAAAACCGGAAGAACTCTCCTCAAGCATTGTATTACGTCTAGCCCAACTTATGGAAAATTCTATAGAAAAGATTTGGCTTGTAAAATATTATTCTTACCTCAGTTCATGTCAAAATTTGAGGCATTTTATAGTGCAACATATTTGGAAAGCTTTGGAAGTGGTCAAACTTTGACTCCATTTGAATGGAGATGAGTTTCTGTTTTGGCCTTTGTTTCAATCACCACTGGCTTGAAACTCAAAACTGCTATGTGTACTGACTTAAACTCTTCTCACTTTGCTTTGTCAGGTTCAGCAATGATAATATACAGAGGGACTGAATGCATTCTTTAACAGCAGTAAAATCATTCAGCATTACCAGAGGAAGAAATATGTATCAGCAATAAACAATATATAATAGAAACAAATAATAAGCAATTGCAGATTAAAATTGATGATATTTTTCATCCAATTTTTTCATCCAATTGTTTGTGTGGTACTTTTTTATAGATCACAAATATCATCTTAGTTGGAAAGATCAATAAAACAGTCATAAGATGGTTTTTGAAGTTTGTTTCTTTGTTATTTTATTGAATGCAGATCAGATGTCCTGGGTCATGTCATGCCTTTGGTTGGGAAGGATTGGTCACATCTAGGTGTAGCACGTCTTTTTTCTGCTATCAAGGTACTGGCATTCTAAACCATTGAAATGTGAATAGTAGTGCTTGACTTCTATCTTTAAAAAAACATTTATTTTTTTATCTTTATTGTGAATGCTTTTTAGGGTGCATCCAAATTTATTGGGGAGCCAGCCTATGGCTCGAACCTGTGACTAACCAGCAAGTAGTCATATTTAACTTTTGTGTTGCTTGTGAGGTCTGCACACACACATGTGCTTGCTTGAAACGGCCAATTGCTGTTAATCAATGTTGCAAGAAATGAGAAATGTAACTGCAACAGAAATGTTATGAGAAATGGAATGGGTAAAGGTTGCATGTAAGAAACGGTTTTCAATATAACATATAATTTTAATTTTAATGTTTTGAAATCCATATTTTCAAGGATATTTCATCTTTTAATATTTTAATTTTCAACTTTTAATTGTTAATTTTTACATATTCAAAATTTGAATATTAGAACTTGAAAAATAAACAAAAACAATCATAAAAATGGCCTGATATGTCCTTTTCCATGATGTGGCCGTTTCGGGCCAGTAAGCTGTAGCATGTCTTATTTCAGGACTGTTAACATTGACAACAATGTTCACTTCATCACGATTATTCTTAAATAACAGGCTTTAGTCCTTCTGCAATCACATGTATCAATATTCTAGCCTTTACTCATTTTCTTTCTCATCTTCTTCTTCTTCTTCATTCTTTTTGTTGCCCTTTCACAGAAGAATATGGATTTTATAGCTTGTGATGCAGGAGCGTCCGGATTCCCTTGCAATTTTGCATCATTGAAAAAATATGCGATTCCTAGCAATTTGGCATCACCGAAAAAATATGTTTGTTAGGAAAATAAGCTAAGTCTAGCAATGCACAAGTTTTGATTGTGCCAAGTCATTGTTTGTTTTGTTGAACACAAGTTTTGCACCTATTTCTTGTAATGTTTTGTGCAGCTTGTGAGGATGCAAGAGTCTGTGTAATGTGGTGCACCTTCTATAAGCATGCAAGTGTTGTTCTTTTGTGTCCACATTTGTCTTTTTTTTTTGAAATTGCGCAAGGTTTGTTATGTGCCTTAGTCTTTGTAAATGAGTGCACACCCCGTGAACGCCGCAAGAGTTTTATAATGTTTTGAAGTAATGTAATATTGTTTGGTTCTCACCTTGTAGTGCACCTATATGCTGAAAGGTCTGCTTAGTCTTTAGACGTACACAAGTGTATATAACAATTCAATTTGATGTCATGCTTGCGAAGTTTTGTGCAAGAGTGTCTTTTGGACTCTAGATTGAGCATCATTTATGAGGCATGAAGATTAATGTGCAAGAAATACTTGTGTATTTGTCGAGTGTGCAAGAGTTGAGTGGAAGAAGCCAATGCATAGTCTCTTGTGCTAGGGTGCAATCAATGTGTAATTTTTGGAATTTCAAAATACAACTTTTTTGAAAGAGTTGACATGGATTCAACCTAAGTCATAATTGTGACAATGAGTCGACCCAGTGCATCGTGTTGTGTTGTCATTTGGAGCCTATTTGGCATAGAGGATTGGGACATATCTAATGTCATATGGGTCACTTGTGGATTCAAGGCAATGACGTAAGTAGGCGAGTCTTGCATCTATACAAGTATGCCACTACACTTGTGTTATGTGGGAATTCCACACAATAGGAGAATTGTAATCTAAACTAGTCATTTTAGTGTGTTTTGTGAACTATACTTGTAAAGAGTGTAAGCTAACAAGTAGAGATCATGGGATCTAATTGTTGTTACACATCTTAGTTTGTGAGATTGTTGTGTTGTTGCCATGTACTTCCTTTTTGAGTTCCATTTCATTGTGCTCGATGCACTTCATGCATAATTTTGTCATGTATTATGAGGGTTTTGTGGTCTAAGCTATCCCTTCATTGGGACCCTTAACCACGATCGCATCATTTGATATCAAAGCCTTAGGTTCGCTCCAACTACATCATTCGGTGTTGTTGCTTTTCACATTGTGAGTGTGGGTGGAAAATAACCGTAGACACCTTCTAGCAAATGAGTTGGATAGAAAGTGTAAGGGAAATTTGTCATGTCCCCTTTTTCAAATAAAGAAAAATAATAAAGTTAATGTTTTTAAGTTGTCAAGTCACTCACTTTTTATTAAAAAGTGACAACTTAATATAACTTTATTATTAAAATAAAAATAAAGGTGACTTTCCAAATAAAGTAAAAGCCAACAATAAATTAGAAGATGGAAAGTCACTTTAGTAATCCCACATGGAGCGCCCAACTTGGGAAAAGGAAATGGAAAATTATAAAAGGAGGGGTTGGGGTTTCATTTGACACACTTTTTGGCATTTCTACATTTCATTTTGGAGAGTTTGGGCTTGTTGCTCCTACTTTCAGCTATTGGGGACGAAAACCCTCATTGGCTAGTTGTTGAGGACGAAAACCCTCATTAGCATTCAGATTTTGGGGATGAAAACCCTCAATTTCTCCTTGGTGGTCTCATATGGAGATCACACTTGAGCTTATATCAGATTCTCAGAGGAAAAGATCAGATTTTTAGAGCTAGGGCACACTTTTCGGCACATTTTCTACATTTCCCGCTTCAGATCTGCATTTCAAGCGAAGAAATTCAGCCAATGGAGAGACATCTGCCAAGACTTCAAGTAGGGACAACTAGGGCACGATTGGCAGCCATATCTAGGGCTATCTACACCCTTGTGGGTGGAGTTTGATGCATTCTAGGGCACGGCTGTTCCGGATCTCATCACCAATTGCTTTGCCATAATTTTGGAGGCCATATTCAGCTTTGTTTCGGAGGATTTGGGCTTGGGATCACTTCTTTCCAACCATTTTTGTAAGCTGTATTTCTGCAGTCCAAAAATAAAATTCCAGCTCTTGTTTTGGGTCCCAAAAATTCAGTATTTTGGTGTTCTTGCATTCATAATTTATTATAAATATTTTGGCATAAGATTTGGGTAATTTGAGATCAGATTCAAGGTACTTTGTGGCTCTTTTGTCTCCATAACAACTCGCCATACCTAGGGTTTGTTTTAGATTTCTATTTTTTGTAAAAAAATACATTGCTGTCCTAATATCTCTATTTCCAGCATACTGCAATAAATCAGAATTCTCAGGTGTTCCCTTTGTGTTAAAAAATCTTCCATTGGGGACATTACAAAAGTGGCACAAAGGAACTTTTAATGAGGAAATGGCAATCAAAGGAGATAAAAATGTACGAAATAATGCTATAAGGGCTTGAATAGTTGGAGCTTGCGGTGGAGCACCTAGACTTGCATATTTACAAGCCCAGTTAGAGGCTATGAAGACATCACAATTTTGAGGTGTTGTAGACGATGCAAGCAATACCAAAGCAATCGAAAAGTGCCTAAAATAGTTGAAGAACATGACAAGTTTCTAAAAGTTGTCACAAGAATAATAAGTAAACCTAAGTTGGATATTCCAAGTTATTTTGAAGGATTTAATCTTAAATAACTCATTGATAGGCCCAAAGTCCCTCTCGACACCCCATGGCAAGTCGCAAACATAGCCCGACACGCAGGTGTGGAGTCAACAGAGGAGTATAACATTGAGTATGCCGGACGAAGGAAAGTTGAGTTGCAGGATTTTTTGAAGCATAATAATGCTCAATTCCTGCAAAACCAGTTCGATGCCTTGATGGCTTGATGCTGATGGTATGGCCCTTGATCCATGTTTCTCATGAATTGTATGTCATGGAATGTGAGGGGTCTTATAGACTCCAATCAGTAAGTATATTGTTCGTGATGCTTGCCAAAAAATTGCCAACCTGGATGTTTTGTGTCTTCAAGAAGTTAAAATTACAGGTTTTCAGTTGTCAATGGTTTGCAAATCCATTTGGCTTGACAACCTGGCTTTTACCAATAATCATGATGGAGGTCGGGGGTTTAATTTCTTTTTTCCCCCAAATGACGGCCCTTCTTTATGGATCATAATGCGAGACCATTGAGCCATCTGGGCCCTCTTTAATGTTGAAAGTCGCCCTTTTGGCTTCATCAACATTTATGCTTCTAATGATGCGGGAAAGGGCTGATCTTTGGCGGTGGATTGCCAATGAAATCCCTGATGCCTATTGGGTCATTTGCGGTGACTTTAATATGGTTGAGTTACCCACAGATAAGTGTGGGCACTTACCTCTGTGATGGACAACTAGCGAAAGAGAGGCGTGGTTTTATATGCGCAATAAATTTGAGTTTTATGACCCTAATGCCTCGCGTAGGCCCACCTTTGAAGCATGGTTTACTTGGTCCAATCTCCGAGGTGGATCAGATTGGGTTCTTAAATGACTCGACAGGGCCATGTTGTCTACTCAAGATTTTTTTGAGTTTGACAACATTTATTCCTTGCCTGTGGAAGTGATGCCAAATTTTGTCCTTTCTGACCACTTCCCTATTAGATTTCGTATCACTTGGCAAGCTAAGAGGCCTTTTAATCATAAAGGCCAATTCTTTCTCAACACGACCTTGATGGAACATGGACCCACACTTAATCATATCAAGCGAGTGTGGAAATAATCGCCCGGGCATGTCACCTGCAAAATTATCATCCACCTTAGCATTGTCCAAATGGAGTAAATGGTGGGAGGATGCATGACTAGGACAACCAGATTCCTTAGAATCTATGGTTGATAGTTGGCCAACATTTGGCGTCGCTCTTACTCATTACCTCCTCCACTCTCAACCGAGCGGTGGTGGTGTTGGAGGAAAATCCTTTCTCTGAAGTCTTACGCAACTCTAGGTGGCAAGACTTTGATAGAAAATTCAAATTGCGGACAACTATAATGCTTGGGGCACACAAATTCGTGCCCGCCTTCACTGGCTCAAGGTTGGGGATAGAGTTTCAAAGGAATTTTTTCATTCCCTCAAAGCCAAACATTCCTTTTAGCAAATCCGTGCTATTTGTGAAAACGAATCTTGGCTTCATGGATCCCCAACTCATGTTGCAAGCCTTTGTCAATCATTACAAGCAAGTCTTCCAAGCCCAAACACCTTTGGAGGAGCAACAAATTGCCTTGGATCAATACTTGGCTGCGGTGCCATGCAAGCTCTCTCAAGCACAAAAATTGCTTGTGATCGCTTACTCTCTCGAAGACTTATAGGAAGCGGCCATGCAAATGGCCAACGATAAGGCTCCAGGCTGTGATGACTTCCCTTGTGAATTTTACAAATTGCTATGGGATACGGCTGGCCCGGACCTACTTTAGGTTTACATGAAAGGATTCAATAGCCAATTGCTTGGTCCCTTTGTTAACAAAGGGAACATCAAGTTCATCCCCAAGCCTGGAGATCTTGAGATGATAAGCAATTGGCATCCCATAACCTTAGAATTTATGAGATTTTCACAGTTCATTGTTGAGAGATTTATTTGGAGTATTGTGTAGTAATTTTAAAAAATCTGATGTTTTGGGTTGAAAAACTAGATTCATCTTTAGGGAGAAAAGATTGTGAGTAAAGATACGATTGTTGATCATAGGTTTATATAGAATTTTTACAATTATTTTTTTCAATGGTCAGCAAAGAGAGGAAAAAGATAATGAAAGAAAGGAAAAGGATAACAATTAACAAGAAAGATGGTTAAGTGAAAAATGAAGAAGATAAATTAATCAACATTAATTTTTTTCCTATTAATAATAAAATTCAAGGTTTTTATACAATATAAATTATAGAAATTTAAAAATCAACAAGGGGGAGGAAAGACAAGATTGGATATATTTCAAAAATAATTGAAGGGGTTTAAATTGTTAACAAGAAATAAATAAAACCTAGAATTAGAGAGAAGGATAATACTCAAGAGGAAATCATAATTCTATTTTAAAATTAGATTAAAATTTTGAAAAAGGACATACAAAATTAAAGAGTAGGAGAACTATGGATAATTTCAAAACCTTTTGATGGAGATTATATTACAGGGAATCCATAAAATGCAACTAATGGCCAAAACTAATTATTTATGATTAATGAATTAGAAATATTAATTAGGATTTTATTAATATCAAAATACGGTTAAAGATTACCTGAAATTAGTATTAAGATAAAATTCCTATAAAGGTAATACAATCAAAAAGGAAAGAAAAGTCCAAGAAGGAACACCAGATTAAAGTGGAAAGGAAAACAAATCATTTGGGGAGGTTTCGAATAACAGTTTCCAAGTGTCACTGATGAACCAACCTTTGTCCCTATTTAAATTATTGTCAAAATGCATGATTTCAACGACTTCCCGCAGGTGACGTTTTACATAATTGTCTTCGAAGCAATGACTTTGGAAGAATTTAGACAAATTGAATGCTTAGTTTTAAGGGAATGCTCAGCTAATGCCGATCGGTCAATTCGATCATGTTTGATGTCTCTATCATGCTCGCTAATCCTAGTTTTGATAGATCTACCAGTTTCACCAATATATGGTTTACCACACGAGCAACTTATCATATAGACACCACAATTGAGATTAGCATCAATCTTATCCTTAAGGGAATTTAGATTATTTTGTAAGGTGTTGATAGGTTTGAAAGAAGTAACAATACCTTTTTTGCTTAAAATTTTTGCTATTTTATCAGTAGTGTTTTTATGTAAGGAAGGATGATTTTTCTTCTTGAATTAATTATTTTACATTTTTAGGAGGATTGATAGCATTTTTAAGAGTGTTTTTTTATTAAATTATTGCCAAAGCTCTTGCCATTCGAATGCGACACATTCTTCTTGTCATTATCCTACCGAACCAAATTGATTTCATCCAAGGATGTTATATCCTTGACAATATCATCACAGTCTAGGAAGGCATGGAATGGGCACACAAATCCAACCAACAAGCCCTTTTCATTAAAATTGATTTCAAGAAAGCTTATGACCGGATAGAGTGGCCTTTCATTATTGTCATGCTTCAAGCCTTGGGTTTGGTCCCAATTTCATTCAATCTGTTAAGATGTTTTTTGCATGCTCGCTCAGATCACCATTAATGGACACAACTCGGCTCCTTTTGGCCTTTTCCGAGCATCTGGCAAGGATGCTTGTTGGCTCTTGCCCTTTATGCCCTTGTGGCTGAAGGGTTTGGGTATATGCTGTCCAAAGCACAATCTCAGGGGCTTTTCAGGGGAATTACCTTGCTTTTACCTGATAACTTCCAGTTGCTTGGTGGCCATTTTGCGGATGACTCCTTATGCTCATTGAAGAAGAAAACAACATTCACAATGCTATGCAGTGCCTTGAAACTTAATGTTTAGCTTTAGGCTCTTCCATTCAATGGTGTAAAACTCAATGCTACAGACAATCCTTCCTCCCCATGCCCCTTAGATGGACAGTATGACTAGAAAATGCTAGGCCATGGTGAAATGTTTAAATTTCTTGGTATTCCTTTTGCTTTTCAAGCTTCACTGCAAATCTTTGGCGGATGTCGCTCAACGGGTGGCTCAAAACTAGACTATTGGATTACTAAGCCCTTGTCTCTAGCGAGAAAATTCTAGATATGTTCCAAGGTGTTGGTAGCCACACACGTTTATTACTCCTCTTGCTGGGTACCCTCCAAAAAATCTATACAAAAATTGGAAAGACCACTTAAAGCTTTCCTCTGAACCAATGCCTCTTCTGCAAAGGTTTCCACAGAGTTGCATGGGAGACTTGTTGCCTTCTAGAGATTCGGAGGGTTAGGTCTTATCGACATTTTACGTCAAGGTCAAGCTCTCTCCGCCAAATGGATAATTTGCAGGCACGGGGAAGAAGCATGGAAGGTTCTTCTGCGCCATGGCATTGTTGAAGGCTCCCATATGGCCGTTCGGCTTGGAAAGGCATTGGCTTTGCCAACCTTCTCATTGCCCCCATTCCTATCAAAGTGGTTGGCACTTTTGTGCTCAAAAGTATCAGAAAGCCTGGTAGTAGATCAAACCATGGCTTCTGTGGAAGGGCAATGGCTTCTGTGATGGACTTTCATTCAATCATCACTCTTTATGGTGGTCTCTTGTCATTCAATTCCAGGATCGTTGTCTTGCGAGGTTTCTTGGATTCCTGCGCTCCGCCTTTTCAAGCGAGGCATTCACACTATCCAAGACCTCTTCTGCAAATGCGCTTAGTCTTGGCGTCCTTGGCATGAGCTCAAGGTTCAATTCAAATTGGTCGTGTCGGATCGTGCTATCATCAACGACATCATTTCCTTTGTGCTAGATCGCATGATCCATAAGATCTTTGTGCTTCCATCTCGTCCTTGGTGGACGAGAATGGAAGTGGTATGTGGACACCCCTTTTTAGAATTACTCGGTTGACCATGGTCAGTGCTTGGCTTTCACCCCACTTGCCCTTGGTGGGCTAGCTTAATTCAAGGTGGGGATTACATTCCTCTCCATCAAACTGGAGAAGGAGATTCGATATTGTCTGGTCCGCCTGTGTGGAACCCAAAATTGCTCACTTTTTGTGGTGCATTCTTCACTGGGCCTTCCAATTGGTGCTCGTCTGGTTCACCTTGGTGTTCCGGCCCCCAAGTGTCCCTTCTGTGGCCACTGGAAACTATTAAGCTCATCTTTTCTTGTCTTGTCCCAAAGCCCGAAAGGCACAGGAACCGAATTCACTCTTTTTCCTCCCCTTCCGTCTGAATGTTTCACTTGGCAACAAATTCTCCTAGGAGACAATCCTCGGATGCCTCACAAGTTTTCCCAGATTTGGCATGCTTTCAGAGGGGAAATTCTCTTCTAGCTTTGGAAAGAAAGGAATTCTTGTTTATTTGCTAATGTTGAAGTCCGATAAGCAATTCTCTATTTATAACAAGTCTATGGTTATCGCGAATGTATTGCTGCAGATCCAAGTTCAAGAGAACAAGGTGGCACTCGAGGTGGAGCACCTTCAATCTCTTCTTCGGCATTGGGGCAACGCCCCTTGCATTGCTGCCGTGAGTTACCGTCCCCTTCCTGCCGCTTAGATTATGATGTGTAGTGATTAAACACAGATTAAGATGTTTTATATTTGCATATTACAAATGTAAATAACATGAATAGAAAGTAAATGAACACAGTGACACAAGATATAAGTGGGAAAACCATGGAAGGTAAAAAACCCACTAAAAATCACTTATCTTTATTGAGAATATACTTTTACCCAACACTCCCACTATTTCACATGCAGTTACACCTTCAATAAGGAATTATGAACTGCCTTATACATTTTCTCATGAGACTTACAAATCTACTCACACATATAACTCGCATACAATGTTACAACTTTTGTAACCAATCCCTAAAGGATCACCTTGTTATATACAAGGTGGGTGGTCATGATCCACTCTTAAAAGCCGACCAGGTCATTTGGCGGGTTTTATAAATAAGTAGTTTCCCACTTAATATTATAAACCCCAACACTCCCCCTTAATGTTAAGTGGGAAACATGCAAAAACATGTTAACATTTGTTCCTTATGCCAAGTTACCTTTTGGTACAAAGGATTTACAATCCATAAATCAACTCGTGATTTAGGCTAACATCCAAAAACACTTGTTCTCATGGGTTTGCAGTTCCATGGTGCACTAAAGCAGAGTCCTTGTAGTTTTTCAACTCCGTAGTACACTACCGCAGTGTCCATGACTTATTATACAAGTCGCGAACAATCAAATGCATTACGGGTTTTAGAAAATCCATGAGACATTGTTTTGTCATGGTTCAAAACAATGTTCCAAGGATTCCATAAAAACCACAATACAAAGGAACATATACAAATTCTCAAGATAAAGTGATTAAGGATGAAGACTTACATCAGTTATATGGAGCCTTTTATAAAACAAGGCATTCCCATAACTAATGCTTCATTGGGAATTACAAGTAAACTTCACATACATGACAATTTACTTAAACAACATAGAAATAGTCTTGGGAGTATCCATTCTGAAACATTCAAGGCCGTTAAGAGGTGGCATTTTCATGCACACTCCCCTCAATGAAACTCTAAAAGGCCCAACAAGGCATGAAACTTGGAAAACTTCACAAAACACAATGACTTTGTGAAAATATCTACAACTTGATCTTCAGTCGAATAAAACTTGAGATCAATATCACCATTCAGACTTTTTCTCGAATAAAGTGCATATGAACTTCGATATGCTTTGTCCTCTGATGTTGAACTGATTATTTGCAAGAGAAATGCAACTCGGCTGTCACATAGAAGAGTAGTGCTTCCTTTGACACCCATATGGAGTTCATCCAACAATATCTTTTCAGCCACATGGCTTCCTTTTTTGCTTCCATAACACTTCTATACTTTGCTTCAAGAAGAGATAGAAATTGTTGGTTGCTTCTTTCTACTCCAAGTGATGGCACCTACCAAAAAAACTTGAACACAAATCCAGATGTATATCCAACACAACATCAACATGGTTAGAGTCATAATATCCATATACACCATAATAAGCATAATATAAATCATATGATTTCACTTTTAACCAACTATAAAAGTTAAACACTAGTTGTATAACAACTATCACAACAATATGCTTAACAACTAACCATGTTAGGACATTTAATGAATGTTTATCAAAAACATATATACCTTCAATATCTTCTTCTAAGCCTTTAAATAATAAGATAAGACTTGATAGATAATAAATCTAAACAAATAGTCAAATCATACAAGAATAATCACAATACTCACTAAAAAATGATCCACTAACTGGATACTTCCCATGGATTTATGTGGAGTTTGCTTCAAAAAATGACCATGTAAGCACCCTTTAATATATTTCATAGGTGGAAATTTAAGCCTAGACATGTCATATATGCCAAAAATGAACAATAGTTCTATTTTGAATAGAACTACTAGAAAAAACGAAGCAAAATCTTAAAACACATAAAAGCCATTTTGTGCATGTTTTCAGTTATAGTTACTTCTAGTTTATTTTCAATAAACCATCTAAGTTAACTATGAAAAAAAATTAAGTTCGTATATATATATTAAAATATATATTATTTTCATATAGTTTATAGAGTTATTACATTAGCTCTATGATTATTCTCATCAATTTCATCTTGATTTTGATATGATTTATTCCATTTTTATTTTTGAAATTTGACTTCTTTTTTATTTACAATCCTCTTTCTTATGGCCAAATTTTCCACATAGAATGACATTTACCATCAAAACTTACTCTTAAATTTCCTGGTTTCTTGTCTTTACTAGGAGGTTTTAAGAGTTGATTTTTGATTTTGAATCTAGAAGGTTTACTTTTTTATTCTTGAGTGAGAAGTTCCTGAGTGGCATTCTCTTTAGAATCAAAATTTTCCATAACATGCTCTTCTTGTATCAAAAGAGAGGACAAAGTGTCCAAATCAGGTAAATTAGACTCATTCTGATATTTAGAGTTAAGGATGGAGATATAGTTCCTGAATTTTTCATGAATATTAATTTGAATGATAAAATAAAGAAGCTTATCCTAAAACAATTCACAATTACATCCATCCAATTATTTTATGTTTTTGATTTTAGTCGATAATCAACAATTTTCTCATCCCCCTTCATGGGAGTTGTAAACAATTCCAAAATTAGCTTAATTATTTTAGAGAGACGATTGCCTTCATGCATAGTTTCTAATTGCTTCAGATGCATCAACAGGAGAATCCATATGACCTATATGCATTAAAATTCATCTTTTATGCTTTACAATAGGATGGATAGAGCTTCCTTGAGATCTTTGAGAGAAGAGCTAAGGTTTTCAGGATTTTCTTCCTATCGGTGGGTCATTTTTCCACACTAGTTACAAGATCCCATAGCTTTCTAGCCATGAAACAAGATTTTAACCTAACTCTCCAAATATTATAATTATTCCATTTAATAACTGAGATTTATCCATAAAAACTAGCATTACTAGCCATTTTAAATGCAAATAACTTACAACTAAAAAAAATTCAACTGAAACACAACAAATACAACTAAAAATGAAAAAAATTCAAATATATATAAATATATATCCTAATGAAAATATTAAGAAAAATTCAAGACTAAAAAAGCTATAAATTTTTAAAATTTTAAAGCACAAAAGAAACTTAGCAAAAAAAAATTTTAAAACCACGCATAAAGAAGAATTAAAAAAGAGAAAAAAGGAAATTTGAAAACCTTAGAAAAAAGAAAATATTAAAACCCACGGAACAAAGAAAATTAGAAAGGACACATGGCGAAGATCTAAACAAAAAAAAAAGGGCATGTGTCGCTTTCTCAAAAATCTAATGCAGATCCCCTGGTGGACTTGAAGTCCCTAAAATTAATCAAAACAATAGTTATTGGGTCCACTATGGTTAATTTGACAAGTTAAAAAAACAACAAAAAAAAGAAACACGTGGCCAAAACAAGAGGCAACACATGGAGCTAATCAAAGATAGCCTAGGGGCACGTGTCACCTTTCCGACAACTTTCCACACAAATGAGCCCAATGGACGTGAAGTCCACGAAATTAACCAAAAACAAATAACTTTTCGGGTCCAAAACAAAGAAGATAAAAAAAAAATAAGAAGATTTAAAAAAATAATCAAACAATCACTTGGCAAAAATCTCTATCGACAAAGAAGACACTTGGCAAACTTTCCGCCAAAATTTTAAGAGATGGCTTCAGATGGACTTGAAGTCCCCCTAAATGAGCCAAATTAAAATAAATTTCGTGTCCAAAACGACTGTGAAACAAACAACAAGTGTCGTTATCTCACCAAAAGCTGGTAAGAACAAACAAAGATTGAACATTGACACCGCAAAGGCTAGGTAGAGTCCACTTGTGAAAATGTGAAAAAAAAGCACACGGTGTTTTTTCTATTGATTAGCACTTCGAAATTAAGCAACCTAAATGACCAAAGCAAAATTGAACATACGTGGAGTCTTCTTAATGGCTCACTTTTCGCAATTTTGACAAAAATTGAAAGATGTGAAAACGGTGGCTTATTCTATTGATAACCATTGTCATGATTAAAAAAAAGATAGAAAATTAAAAATGTGAAGAGACTTTGAGCAATCTATTGGCTCAATTTCAAAGCGCAAAAGAACAAAAAATCTAACATGAAAATGACTAATTTTATTGACGAAATACGAATGGAGCTTAAACTTGATTTCCTCATTTTGGATCGGATTTGAAAAATAAGATCTACAAAAATAACACCACAGTGAAGCTACAAAATCGTGGAATGCTTATTGGCTCGAGCTTCACAAAATGAAAATATCTAAAAAAAATCTAACACAACGAAACTACCTGGACTTATCTTATTGGCTGAAGCTTCACAACAAAAACTTAAAAAAATAAAGCTTTTTAATGTCTGGAGAACTTAGAAGCACCAAACTAACTGGATCTAAAGAAAGCTTTTGGGTCCACAACCAAAAACAACTATCAACGGCTATAAAAAGTGAAAAACTTAAAAAACTTGTAGACGATGGATTTAAACCGAAAGACCAAGAACAGTCGCAAAAAACACATATCTATGCACGCAAATGCAAAAACAAGATCTAAAACCAATTAACCAATATTTCAAAAATATTTGGGTGGAATTGAAATTTTCACTGATTAGCTTGAAGTCGATGGCGAAACAACTACGGTTTCACAGATCTGAAAATAAACTTCAAGCTTCTTCACTCCTAGCAAATCAAAAGCATCTAGATTGATCAAACACACATGCATAATTACCAACTCTGATACCATGTTAGGAAATTTACGGGAAGATATAATTAACAAATTATAGATCCACAAAATAAATTGTGAAGATTATAGATTATGATGTGTAGTGATTAAACAAAGATTAAGATGTTTTATATTTGCATATTACAGAATGTAAATAACATGAACAAAAAGTAAATGAACACAATGACACAAGATATAAGTGGGAAAACCATGGAAGGTAAAAACCCACAAAAATCACTTATCTTTATTGAGAATATACTTTTACCCAACACTCCCACTATTTCACATGCAGTTACACCTTCAATAAGGAATTATGAACTGCCTCATACATTTGCTCATGAGACTTACAAATATGCTCGCACATATAGCTCGCATACAATGTTACAACCTGTGTAACCAATCCCTAAAGGATCACCTTGTTATATACAAGGTGGGTGGTCATGATCCACTCTTATCTCTTACCATTTCGCCCACTCGGGCCACTACTGAAGATACTGAAGAAGGAAGCCAACCCAACTTTGGTTGGGACATGCTGGATATTGGTAAGGACCTCCCTAGATTTGGTGACATGATCAAGTTCCCTCCCCGTTGGTCAACAATTTGCAGCGACTTAACTTCTTTTGTCTCATGATGTTTTGTAATCGGATGTACTCCTAGGCTTTCTGTTTACCTAGTTTGAACTCGTGGCTTTGGGGCTGCTTCCATATCGCCTTTGCTTTTTTGTGAATAATCTTGTATCATTTTACTTGTTAATTTAATGTCTTGTTCATAAAAAAACTCATTGATTGGATAGTTGAGTTGGTGAAACATTTTATGAAAATTTGGAAGATCTAAGGCGACTCAAGATTATGTTAGCGAGAATTTAGCATAGGCATATTTATCGTGCATTTTATCGCATTGTCTTTTATTTAATAATGTGCAACATGTGCACTCTGGTCTAGTGACTTGCATTCAATATTGTTATGTTGATAACATTCAATATTGGTATTAGTAGTAATTACATGTGCATGTGAGATGGGTCTTATCATCTCGTAGTTGGTGTCTGTAGGGTGTCATGTCTATCCATATGAGGTCATCTAATATCTATAAATATTACAAACTCTTGATTGTTATGTAATCTGATTTCATGATCAATAATATTTGTGAGGCTTCCATCCCTCTTTGGTCATCACGTAATCTTATTCTATTCTATCATTCGGTATCTAAGCTATACCATTATTATCATTTTGGTATCGTGAGCAGTTTCTATCCAAGCAAGGTCAAGATGAGCACTATCGAGAGGATCTATTGGAGAAGAAGATCTCGCATCAAAGGAGAGCCATCAAGCATCCCGCAGCCTCCATTCCTTCCAAGCATCCCTCAACTAAAATTTGACCTATCCACTTATTCGAAGGTAATTTTTTTATTAGTCATCGGCATAGCCAATTGATCTAACATATTGGCGTAATATTTCAGATTTGGAGATCTTTAAAAAAAAAAGGATCTTGGAAAAAAAAAAAAAAGATCTTAAAAAAGGAGAGAGATCTTGGAAAAAAATTGCAGATCTAAAAAAAAAAAAAAGAGTGAAAAAATATCGATCTAAAAAAAAAAAAATCAGATCCAAAGTGGAGGTGTGAAGAATTCGGGAGCAAAGGTCAAATACAAATATGTCAACAAAATTCCAGCAGATAGCTCTTAGAAAAAGGACATAACTTTTTCATACAAAGGTCGGATTGATGTGCCGCTTTTTTTCTGGATAGATAAGAAGGAGACACACAACTTTGCAGCTTTACATCATCTTCGGGATTCGGCTTCTACATGTGACGAAAAGTTCAGATAAGTCGGATCATTTTTTTCTGAAAAAAATCAGATCTAGCTGGTAAATTGGTAAGATCTCAAAAACTAAGATTCCAATTCTTCTCAAAATTTTGTGGGTTTCAAGAAAAATATCAGTATGATGTCATTCCAAAATTTTAGAAAACCCGAGATCACGGTTTGTGAGAAAAGGTGAAAACAATATTCGTGATTGTTTGTTTGATCTTGGGAACAAAAATGTGCAGTCAATGTTCGATTCCCACTCTCTCCATATTTTTTATTAAATTATTTTTTTAGAAACTTTGGAGAAATTACTAAATTTTGGGAGATTTCTAAATTTAGAAGTTCACCAAACACATTTATAGCCACCGCTAAATTTAGCGGAAAAACACCTATCGGGGGTAAAAAAATATTTTTGGCCTAAATTGTGTATTTTGTGATTCTAGACCATTTTTGTAAAGAGGGGGACTCAAAACTTCATTTTGATGTACTTTTGGAGCATGTTTAGTACTAATCTTGGTGTATAAAGTGAAAAAAAAAAGTGCAAATTTTTCATTTTATGTTTGGTTCTATCACACGAGATCTTTGATCTCATAAAGAAGGCTCGGTTTCGATATACGGTGCCTCCGGGAAGCGCTTACGGGTGATGCCGTCGCGACTACTATCGCACTTAACGCCTAACACGGCCGCCTAAAACGCTTTGAGCCCTCCCATCCGTTTGTGCTTGCACAAACCTCTCTCCGCTTCTGCTACTACGCACCACGTACTAAATTCTTTCACGTGCGTTAACACCTCTTTCCGTATCTTGACGGGTATATTGAAAGGATGATCTTCTTCCACGCACTCGACGGGTATATCGAAGGGAGCGTATATGTAGAAAGGTTTGGTATATCGGCCCGACGGTATATCGAGAGGGAGACCATAAACATGGAGTGATAAGAGACTTACCCTTTGTCACGTAAATTCGAGTTTCAAATTCAGATTGCAGAAATGGGTGCACAAGCACCAAAGTTCTTCTTGCGATTCACAACCGCTTAGAGGAGACAACTATGCCGCATGGAAACCGAAGATCAAGATGTTACTTGAGTTTGAAGACCTATGGACAACAGATGGAAAAACAACAAGATCACTTGATGATGGAAGACAACAAGTTCAATTTGACAGGCCAATCAAAAGGCCAAGTCGATCATCTTGTTGCGTAATCTGACGATGTGCAACCCCACATTAGAGATGCCACATCGGGCCAAGGATGCATGGGATAAGTTGAGCACCGTCTATGAGGCAAAGAACAAGAATGTCATCCTCAACCTACTATCACAACCGCATACTCTCAAGTTCAAGCACACCGAGAAGGTCAAGTTTTTTTTTGAGACGAGTCACTTTGAGGGCATCTCTATCGGCATTGGGAAAAGAGATAAGTGATGAAGACCTCGTACTAATCAGGTCATGCGAGCACTTCCTCCTTCCTACGTAATCTTTGTGACAACTATCAATATGAGTGAACACACAAATACCTTTGAGAAGTCGGTCAATCTACTTCAACAAGAAGAGGCAATGAACAACAAAGATCATGAAGATGAGCATGCGCTATCTTCCAATCATAAAGGAAAGGGGAAATTTCAGTTCAATCACAAGAAGTCCCAACAAAATCAAAGTCAACGAGACAACACCAAGAAGTGTCCCATTTGCGATGAGGGGACATGACATCAAAGATCATGTTGTACAATTCCTACAAAAAGGGTTCATCAAGTAATTCAAAACCCAATAACCAACAGGTAACAACAATTCAAATCAAGGGAAGTCCAACAACAACAACAATCAAGGGCAAAAAAATGGTAATCGCAAAGAAAACCCAAACAACAAGGGTACATCACGAATGAGGAGGATGATTCGATAAAGGACACCACATGTATTCTCGCTCAATTTGATGAAGAAACCAAGTCCACACAAGATATCCGGTATGTTGACTCTGGTGCGACTCGACACATGACTCGATGCAAGGATTGGTTCTACACACTACGTGACTCACCTAACAAGAACCATGTGTCATTAGGTGATGACTCATCATACAATGTCAAGGGATTGGAAACATTTCACTACCTCTCGAAAGCATGACCGCAAAATCACAAATGTATCAGATGTATGGGTCGACCAAGAATTTGCTATCGCTTAGTCAACTCCTCGATCACAACTTGAAGTTAGATTTTGACAAGAATAATGGAGAAAAAAGTGTGCTTGATAAGAGATAAGTCAAGAGGTTCCAAGATCAGTAGCAAGAGCCTCCAATGTGGGACGATGTTCCAACTTGATTTTGTCCACAAGGATGATCAAGCTCTAGTGGCCAAAGACACACAATCTGCAGTAACTATGGCATCACGTATATGGTCACATTAGTTTTGGCTATCTCCAAACACTTCAAAAGGGCAACATGGTGAAAGGATTGCCTACACTCAAGCACAACACTCGACAAGTGTCACAATTGCCTACCGAAAGCAACACGAGAGAACACATATAGAGCTAAGGGAAAGCTTGATTTGGTGCACACCGATCTTTGCGGGCCTATGCAACCAAGTCATTCTGGATGTCAATACTTCATACTTTGTGTTGATGACTACTTAAGAAAGATGTGGATATATTGTCTAAGAAACAAGAGTCAAGCCTTTGAGACATTTCATAAGTTCAAAGCACTTGTTGAGAATGAAGTTGGTCGCAAGATCAAAACTCTCCGCCGTATCGAGGGGGAATTCACAAGCAATGAGTTCAAGACTTACCCTAAGCTCATGGGATTCGCTTGATAAATGCTTCCTACTCACACACCACAAAGAGAATGGTATAGTTGAGAGAAGGAATCGCACTATCATGGAAATGGTGCTATGCGTATGATGATTGACGACTCAGTGTTTAACAAAGACATTTTGGGCGTGTAAGCTGCAAGAACTCGATCTATTTGTTGAACAGAGTGCCCACAGTAGCTCTCAAGGAGTGACACCTCAAGAAGCATGGTTAAATCGGAAACCATCAATCGCACACCTAAGAGTATTTGGGTGTAAAGCTAGCATGCACATACCCAAGAAGAACAGAACAAGTTGATATGAAAGCCGAGAAACCGATATTCATCGATACAAGAAGAAGCACTGGGTATAGATTATGGGATCCAAAAGCAAAGAAAGTATACACAAGTAGGGATGTTGAGTTTTTCGAGAAAAACAAGCGGATGCTCCACTCAACGACTCAACAAACATGCAGTAATACACCTCTTGTGAAGACAAAATTTGATGTTCCCACCGAAGATGACAAGTGATGAATCGATGATGGTGAAAACTGATCCACCACAAGCCAATGGAATAGCTAAGAAGTTACCTAAATGGTATACTCAATTAATAAGAGATGCAAATTTGATGAAGCACCTAGCACATCGTCTAATCCTCGACCTAGAACTCGCAATCAAGCTCGTGAAAAGGTCAATTATGCCCTAATGAGCAGAGTTGTTGAAACAATTGAGCCATTTACAGCTCAGAAGCCCTACAATCAAAAGCTTGAAAGATGCCATGGATTCGAGAATATCACCTGATGAAGAACAACACATGGCAACTTGTCGACCTTCCACCAGTGGATGAGACCCATTGATGCAGATGGATATTCAAGACTAAGTACAAATCGATGGGACTATCGACAAGTATAAAGCAAGGCTTGAAGAAAGGGGTATGCACAACAAGAAGGCATTGATTATGAGGAGACATTTGCTCCCACAACCAAGATCAAGACAATCGTGATGATCTTTGCTTCTACTACACAATTTGGTTGGAAAGTCCACCAAATGGATGTGAAAAGTGCCTTTCTTAATGGAGATTTGCAAGAAGAAGTCTATATGACTCACCAGAGGGTTATGTAATACCGTGAAAAGAGATGATGGTATGCAGACTCATAAAATCTCTATATGGCCTAAAACAGCACCCCGGCATGGTACATCAAAATTGATGAGCATCTCATAAGTCATGGATTCGAAAGGAATCCTTATGACCCCAATCTCTACCTCAAAAGCAAGGGGGAGATTGTCATCAGGGTTGTTTATGTCGACGATCTAGTCATTACAGGAGTTCTCGTGAAGATGATCGATGCAACAAAGAAGGATTTTAATCGATCGCTCGACATGACAGATCTCGGGCTTATGCACTATTGTCTCTGGGTCGGAAGTATGGCAAAAAGAGAATCATATCTTTGTGTCACAAATTGAAATACACCAAGACAACGCTCGAGAAATTCGTGGATGATGGACTCGCACTCCTATTGCTACACCTATGGAAGCGAGACTTCGCTTATCTCGCTCCGATCCATCACCACCGGTGAATGCAACTCTCTATCAATAGTTGATCGGGAGTCTCATTTACTCTCGACATATACTAGACCGTATATCACTTTCAGAGTCACTATTTATCACGCTTCATGCAAGAACCGAAAATATGTCATTGAAAGCAAAGAAAGAGAATACTGAGATATCTAAAGGGTACAGTTGACCTTGGTCTAGAGTACAAGAAGAACAACTTCTTCTTGACAGGATATTCAGATTCAGATCATGTAGGAAACATGGATGATAGGAAGTCAACATCAAGCTTCGTCTTCTTTATGGGATCTGGACCGATATCATGGGGAAGCAAGAAACAAAACTTTGTTTCTCGCTCTTCTACAGAAGCAGAGTATCGAGCTGCAGGTGAAGCTGTTTGTGAAGCAATATGGCTACGCCGAATACTGGAAGGAATTGGTCTACCACAACAGAAATCTACTCCAGTATATGTTGATAATGAAGGAGTTCTGAAGCTTGTTCGCAATCCAATATTTCATGAGAGAACCAAGCATATTGAAGTACAGTTCATTTCATACGCGAGCATGTCTCAAGCACAACATACACTCCATTTCTGTCCCTACACCAACAAAAGGCGATGTTTTCACTAAGTCACTTGCACGTGACAAATTCACACTGCTCGTTGAGAGTTCCTCTCCACTTCATCGAAACTATGCAAAATTAAGGGGGAATGTTAGCATAATTTAGCATAGGCATATTTATCGTGCATTTTATCGCATTGTCTTTTATTTAATAATGTGCAACATGTGCACTCTAGTCTAGTGACTTGCATTCAATATTGTTATGTTGGATAACATTCAATATTGGTATTAGTAGTAATTACATGTGCATGTGAGATGGGTCTTATCATCTCGTAGTTGGTGTCTCATGCTAGGTGTCATGTCTATCCATATGAGGTTGTCTAATATCTATAAATATTATAGCTCTTGCATTGTTATGTAATCTGATTTCATGATCAATAATATTTGTGAGGCTTCCATCCCTCTTTGGTCATCGTGATCTTATTCTATTCTATCATTCGTATCTAAGCTATACCATTATTATCGACATCTTGGTGTAAAATTGAATGGCCACACATTTTTATGGTGGGAGCATGCACAAGCTTAAAGATTGGGCAAATGCAAAGAAAAATCAATACTTAGAATAGATTCGTTGTGAAGCTAAAGTAAAAGTTCATTCCACAATTTTGTTACACGAGTTTGTTCAAGCTTGAAAATTTGCGACAAAGAGATCTAAAGGGATTATAAAGGGATATGAGTGCAAGTGTTTACACAAAGGAGTTCTATAAAATCACCATTAGAGTTGGTCATGTTGAGGATGATGAAGAAAATATATTGCGTTATGTTAATGGATTGCGCTTGTAATTCAAGATGAGTTTGGCATGATCACATTGCATTTGGTTGAGGAAGCCTATCGGTGTGCAGCAATCAAGGCGTAAGAAAAGCTAGTGCGTAAACAAGGTGCAACATGAGGAAAAGGCAAAATCGCCCGAATTTGTGGACAAGGTAGTAGAAAAGGAATATATGTGCAAGGAGAGGAAAATATTTTACATCATGATGATATCGCACAAAGAGGTAGAGGCAATTTCAGAGGAAAATATTGAGGCCGTGAACGTGTATTTTCTAGCACATGTTTCAAATGTGAAGAAGTTGAGCATAGGGCATTTGAATGTCCACATGCGCATAGTGATGGAACTAAGCACAATAATGCTAGTGCACATATTACACATGCAAATGAGGAAGTGTTGTGTCTATTCATAATATAAATGAACTTGAAATAAGAGAAGCTCTCATGATGAAGAGGATGTTCTTTGAAGCTGCGAAAAGGAAAGCATTCCCGTGGAAAGAAATAATTTGTTTAAACCTTTTGTAAATCAAGAGGTAAGTTTGCAAGATGATTGTAGATGGTGGCAACATAGATAACATCTTGGAGACGATCGATAAGTTAGGGCTATAAAGGGTAGCACATTCAAATCCTACAAGGTGTCATGGTTGGTGAAAGGACTTCAAATTCTAGTGAATGAGTAGTGCTTGGTAAGTTTTTAGATAAATTCTTACAAGGATGAGGTAATGTTTGATATTATGCCAATGGATACTTGTCATCTTTTGCTTAGGAGACGTTGGTAGTTTGATTCGCAACGCACGACATGATTGCATGCAAATACATACACTTTTGTGAAAGATGGAGTGGCACACCGTTGAATCCTTTAAAGGATAAGGGTGAAGAAGTGGAGACGAGTATGAAGGTTATGTTAATGTCGGAAAGCAATTCCTTGAGTGAGGTGAGAGAATTTAACTATTTTGTGCTTGTGAAAAAACCCGCGTAGAAGCACAAGACAAGAAAGAGGCACTTCTCAAGAACCAAAGGACTTGGTTGGTGAATTTGTAGAGATTGTTTCTAATAATGTGCCGATGGTTTACCATTGATGAGTTGCATAAGTCATCAAATGCATCTCGATCCTAGGATCGAGTCCACCAACCAAAGTAGAACTCCTTTAAGTTGCCTCATAACCCTTGTAGGGACGTAGTTCCCAAGTTCCTGTATTCCACCTCCCCAACTCCTGAATTATGAACCCCTTAAATGATTCGACAACCATCCATGTTGGGCTACATCCACAGTGCTCCATCAAGTTGTCCCATGACCCTCATAAGGGTATAATTCCCAAGATCCACAAACTCCCAAACTAATTGGGCAGCCATTCATGCAGAGCTTCTTTTGCACTAGATCCCTTCCTATCTTCAAAGTGCGGGCTTCTTAAAATACATATTCTTCATTACCAAATTCTTCACCACCTTCAGCGTGTAATGGATCTTCAACAATGGCTATATCAACTTCATTTGGCTTGTCTTTGTGAAAGTTGAGGCCATAATATTTGTCCAATACAATTTCCATTCTAAAAAAACCTAGAAAATAATCCTTTCCCGAAGAATAGAATGACTCGCAAATTAATGCAATAAATAAAGTATAGTTTGAATACTTGAATTTTGATTTCGATACAAAAGATCTACGGAATAGGGATTTAAAATATCTTAAGATTTTATAGCAAATAAAAATAAATTTGCCCTAGATGACTAGTTGTAAATTTGATGTTCAAACTACTTAAAAATCCCTAAGAAAATTCTTGATATCTTCTCCTTGAATTGGGTAGATACCCTCACGTTTTTGCAATATTTCTTTACTATGATGAGTCGTCGAACTCGAAAAATAGGTTTATTTTGGGCCGCATACAATGGGTAAAAACGCCATGTGCCCTTACATTAATCTTTGACATCCGCTTGCGAACTTCCCTCGAAAATCAGATGGTGAATGACATTTTGTGTCCTCGAGTCCGTATTTTCTTCTCCTCTCCACCGTGTTTTCTTCTCGTGAAAATTTGTAAATGACTTTATATTTATTGATTTCATAAGGTTGTGGCTTTACTATAACAAGAGGGTTTAACTCGCGATCATGTTTTTATTCCTTCATGCTTTAATAACGTCCTATGTGCCCTAGATCGATGGTCTTTCCTTAATGCATCGACTACATATGTCCCACAACTCGCCTCAATAGTCATAAATGACCTTCAAAATTCCTTGCCGTTGAGTATATTTGCGTGGGTATGACCAAAATGCATTTTGTTTGTAATTTTTGCATGAACCCCGTCCTCCTCATTGACTTTTGTACTTGCATTTTGCTTTGAACGTACTCTTGTGTTTCACAAACAACGTTGCCCTCTTGATCTCGTAGGTCTGAAAATGTTTGGTTTCTCCCTTGAAATATCTCCTTACGACTTCCTCCTTTAGAAATGACTTCTCCGACCTTCACAACCTTCTCCTCCTTTATGCTGCTTACTTGATTCCACGAGCTTCCATGCACTACAAATCCTACCGAGCACTAATGGATCTAATACCAATGTTAGAAGATGTGAACAAAGAAATAATGAAGAGGATTCCGAATACACACTTCGTAGATTGTGTGTCCGTCATTTTGTTTTGCAAGAGATAGATACAAAATGGTTGAGAAGGTTACAACTAGACATTAGTTAATACATAACTGATAAATGACTTAATCACAAAGGTAAGTCATATATTCTTATACAATAACAACAATATTAGCACCAAAACAAAATGGAGAATATATAAAAACAATAGAGCAATAAACGGTCATAATCAATTACAAATTTTCGTTGCCTAGGATGGATGATCTCATGGATTGCTTGAATGGTGCAAGATATTTTTCGAAGATTGACTTGAAGAATGGATATCTTAGATACACATAAGAGAAGGAAATGATGGAAAACAACATTGAAAACACAAGAGTGTCTTTATGAATGGTTGGTTATGCCATTTGGGTTGACAAATTGAAGCACTCGAGTACATTCATGCATTTGATGAATGAAGTCTTGAAGCCATATTTGGGTAAGTTTGTGATTGTCTATTTAGATGATATTTTGATTTTTAGTAAGTCAAGAGAGGAACACTTATGCAACATTTGCTCAAGGTGTTAATAAGATTGTGAAATTAGAAGTTGCTATTAAACTTGAAGAAATGTAGTTTTTTGAAAGAAGAGTTGGTATATTTGGGTTTAATGATTTCCCAAGAAATCTTGAAGATGGATCCCAAAAAGATGCGCAAAATAGTCGATTAGCCGTCACCTATATACATTTGAAGCACAAAGATTTCATGGCTTAGAGAGTTTTTATTGGAATTTTATCAAGAATTTTATCGTGCATGTGCATCAACTACAAATGTAATTCACAAAGATAAAAAGGAGTTTATATGGACCGCAAAAGCAAAACACGCTTTCTAATAGTGGAAAAATAAAGTAACAGAGCAACTTATGTTGGCATTATTGGATTTTGGTAAAGTTTTTCAATTTTATTACGATGCAAGTGTTGCAGAGTACTAATTCAAAAAGGAAGGCCTATAACATTTTTCAGTGAATAGATCAATAATGTGAATTGCAAGTATTCTATGTATGATCGAGAGTTCTACACAATAGTGCAAGCACTCAAGAAACAGAGATATTATTTACTTCCTAAGGAGTTTGTTTTGTATATGGACCATCAAACGTCAAAGTTTATTAATAGGTAGGGTAAATCAACAAGAGACATGAATTGTGTTGAGTACTTAAAGAGTTGTATTTTTGTGTTGTGATATAGAAGTGGTAATTCAAACAAAGTTGCAAATGATTTGAGGAAAATAATTCTATTGTTGAATGAGTTGAGGGTCAAGTCATATGATTTGATTCTATTAAGCAACAATATGTTGATGACGAGGATTTCATTGAAGCATGAAAAGCATGAAAACCAATGAGTGGAGAGAGAACAACATGGTTATACTGTTTTGTATAAGAAGGATTGTTGTTCCATAAATTGTAGTTGTGTACACCTAGAGATTCAATGTGCGAAAATATGGTTAAAGAGAAACACTGTGGTGGATTGCGAAAATATGGTCAAAGAGAAACATTGTGGTGGATTGGCAGGGGCATTTTGGCTTATGACAAAGCATAAGTGCAATTGGAAAAAAAAAAAAAAAAATTGGTTGTGCATGAGTTCAAATGTGCAGAAGTATGTTTAGGATTATAGAGTATGTTAGCTAGCAAAAGTGAGTCAAAACACAAGGTTATATCAACTATTGCCTATTCCAGAGAGACTATGGGAAGATATCACTATGGATTTTGTTCTAGGATTGCCTAAGACACATAGGGGGAATGATTCAATATTTGTGGTTGACAAGTTTTCAAAGATGGCACATTCTACGGCTTGCAAGAAAACTAGTGATGTGAATAACATTGTGAATTTGTTTTCCAATGAGATTGTGAGGCTACACGGTTTGTCGTGAAGTATCGTATCGTAGGGACATGAAATTTGCTAGACATTTTTGGAGAACATTGTGGAAGAAATTGAACACCAAGTTGCAGTTTAGTTCAACATATCATCCACAAATAGATGGACAAACAAAGGTTGTCAACAGTAAGCGCTTAGGAAATTTGTTGAGATGTTTGATTGAAGGTAAGCTAGGAACATGGGCTAATATTTTGGCACAAAGCCGAGTTTGCATATAATAATTCAGTTAATAGGAGCATAGGAAAGACACCATTTCAAACTGTATATGTTTAGAGTCCAAGAGGGATTGTAGAATTGTGTGACATGAGTGCAAAATAACTGCTGATACAAAAGATTTTGTAGAACATACGAGAGATGTTCATAAACAGGTGCAAAAGCATTTGGAGAAGAGTACGACACAATAAAGCAATGTCAAAAATTAAGCAGAGAGAAGTGGAATATCAAGTTGAGGCACGATCTTAGCATATTTGTAGAAGGAAATATTTTTGAAAGAGACATAACAAGTTGAAATTAAAGAAGATTGGATCGTGCAGAGTGTTGCGGAAATTTGCAAAGAATGGACATGAGATTGAGTTTTCGGAAGGAGTAGACATCTCACTGATTGTTAATGTGGTGGATTTGTACCCACATTATGAAGTGCAAGATGAAGGAGAAAGCATAGATTTAGATTCAAATACAAAGGTTGATTGAGAGTGCATATGCTAGAGAAGACTAAGAAGAGGTGGAAAGAATAATTGACACAAGTGTTGGCAAGAGGGCACAAGACAAGGAATATAAATAATATTTGGTCAAGCGGAAGGACCAAGACATTGAGGATGCAACTTGGATGTAATGTCCCCTTAGGGCATAAAATAAAGAAATCTGGATTTCCTAGAGAACCCTTATAAAAAAATGACAGCAGTTTGATTTTTATTTAAAACCCTTACCAAAAAAAAAAGAAATTTCACTTTATTTATCAAAATACCCACAACCCACAATACCCAAAAGGCTTAAAACATCTAGGAGACCTCTAGTAACATCAACATGGAAGAAAATAATTTTTCTAACAAGGATATGAATTTATTTTAATTTATTTCAGACCTGGAAATAGCTGAAACTTCAAAATTTCATATCTCCGGAATACTTGGAGTGACAATGCAAATGATAGCTCAAAATGATCACAAAAATAACAGCTATCAATTAAAGCAAACCTTAGATTTTTCCACCCACGGGAAGACCCCCAAAAATGATCCCGAAATCTCCAAATGTGTAGATCAAGCTGGAAATGGATGTGAAAGCCATGAAAATGGTTGCCACATACAACCCAAAACTGTCACAAGTGAATCTCAACTGATTGTTGGCTGACCCAACACAAAAACCTTGAAAATCAGACCTGCAGATGATGCCCTAGCTGTAATAAATCTGAAATCTGATCCAAAATGTGCCCTGCTAATAATTCTGATATGATCTTGCAAATTTGTTGATTGTAAGCCCAGTTGTAGCTCCTGATTGGAACTACCTCAAAAGATTAGTGGGTTTTCGTCCACGAATCTGAATACTAATGAGGGTTTTCGTCCTCAATAGCTTGCCAATGAGGGATTTCGTCCTCAACAGCTGAAGGTAAAAGCACAATGCTCCAACTCTCCAAAATAGAAGATAATAAAATGGAAAAAAGTTCCTTTCTCACCCTAGGTGACCTCCTTTTATGCTTTTTGGTGGCACACAATTTGATGCAAAGGTCCCAAATGGGACGTCCCACTTTGGCATGTTAAAACAATTAGAAATAAAGCAATTTCTTACTTTATTCCAATTAAGCGGTGACTTTATTATTTCTCTTTTTGTTTTTCTTAATAAAGTCACTTTTAATTAATAATAAAACATAAGTGCATATGATAATAATTATTTTAGCACTTAAGTTAAATTATTGATTTATTTTCCTATATTTTCCACTCCATTAGCCCACAGGAAAATTCAAATATATTAAGGGTCTTCTCCAGAATTAATTTTGAAGAGGGGGCATAACAGATAAGCGTGTTTGTTTCCGCATATGACAAGGAATACAAATAATATTTGATTCAATTTCAAGTTTGTTTCCGCATATGGGATATGGGTGTTTTTGTGAGTCTTGCAAAAGGAGAAACTTTTGATTTCAAGATCAGTACTACTGATAATTTTATCATTATGAGTGCCGGGATGAGGGAAAGATCAAATGAATCTTATGGGGAACACAAGCAATATGATCGTCTTCATAGAGGAGATTGTTTGCATCATTTTTATGCCATGCAATTGTTATGTTTGGGTCATCAAGGTAAGAATTGTAATTCTGATTTTTCGATCTATGTATTGCTAACCCATGGTTCCATGAAAGAACCGAAAGGAATGTGGGAAAAGGGAAGCAATTATGATGAATTTGCAGCTGTACATATATCAGTCATAGAAGGAATTGATGATGTATCTAAAGGGAAAAATGATAAGCATACTCTTGAAGTAAGTACTCCACTAAGAGAAGAGGCTGAGTTCACAAATTTTGTGTGCTATCTAATAGTTCCGGATATTGTATCTCAGCTGGAAGTTGTTGGTATGAATGGAAGTAGTGAGAATACCGAATTTTGGGATTTCAAGCATGCTGTCATAAGCTTTTATGTGACTGTCATAAACATTTCCAGCCCCTTCTCCATGTTGCTATCAGCTGTAATAAGGTTTCCAGCCCCTAACATCGTGATTTCCAAAAGAGAAATGCATGGGTACAACTGTGTTTGGTACAGCCAGAAGGAAAATATGAGAATTCATCCCTTGGGGGGAGTTTGCAAATTTTTGCAAGAAAAGAAAGAAGACTTGCCATCATGTCCATGAGATATGAGGAAGCAAGGATGTTGAAACCTTTGTTTTCTTTAATGAGTTTGTTTCATGTGTAGGTACAAACATGAAGCCAAAGGAGAAGCTGAGATTTATTTGGGATCCGGCACTTGCAATTGCTTGAGGACAAGCAATTTTGAGTGGGGAGGACTGTAATGTCCCCTAAATGGGACATAATGAGAATTGCATTCATATTTCTTCTAGTTCCCATTATGTCTTTGTTTGGGTCAATATTGGCTTAATGGATGATGAATTGTACTTGATGTAATGGCGTAAAAGTATTTTTAAATACTTTAATGGCGAGTTGGGCATGAAGGCCTCTTATTTGGTTCGAAAATGGTGGAAGGACTTCTAATCCTTATGGGTTGGCCTTGATTGGAGAGCCTACATAGAGGTTAATGAAGAAATATAATTACTTGAAGGTCGACCTATGCATTGGGCTTCTATGAGGATATATAAAGACATGAAGGTTCATTTAAAAGGGTTATGCATGTTTATTTTGAAGATTGATATCTTGAGTTTGTGCATGGTGTGCCCTACTCTCCACTAAAGACGAAAACCTTTAGTGTGGCTCAACTTTGGGGACAAAAACCTCCATTGTTGGAAGATTGAGGAACGAAACTCCTCAAGCTTGAGGGGAATCCCATACGGGGTTTCCAAAGTGCTTCAAAGTGGTTTATTGCTGGGTTTTCCCCTTCTTACCCTAGGCGACTTGCATGGGTGGAAGGTTTGGTATGTTCTAGGGCTGATTTCACTATTTTGGTTTGATATTCTTGTTCGGCATAATTTATAAGGCCGTAATCTAAACTTTGGAGAATCTTGGTGAGGATTTGCTATTTTTCCTAGCCCTCGGTTTGGCTGAACTGTTGCTGTCATAAATATTTAATTCCAGCTGTGATTATCAGATATTTCTTCAATATTTGATGTATTTGTGATGCATAAATTGTAATGTCCCCTGTTTTTAGGTTCTCTAGCAAGGTGTAGTTGTTGCTGACATTTTGGGTTTGTATCGGCATGATCCGAGGGGTGTTTTGATATTTCCAATGAACTCAATTTGTTTAGAGGAGTTGAATGACACTTTCGATATTATTTTCACTTCCGGTTTGGGCTCCAAGATTCTCGGAGGGAGCGTCTATTTTTAGTAAGTCACGTAGTCGTGGTTGTTTATCATCTTTATCATCTTTTATCATCGGGATCACTCTGGTGCTATCAAATTTTGATTCCGATGCTTTTCGCCATTCCCGCAAGTCAGGGTGTAATATGGAGCTATATCTAATTAAATTCATTAAGGTTGCCATTTTAATTAAAATAATTTATCGGGCACCTCAGTGTTATAGCTCTTTGGAAAAGGGAATTAATTAATTAATTAAATGATAAATAGTCCTAAGTCCTATGAGATTACTTATATTTAATTAATTAGTTGCTGGACATACTTTATTTTATAAAGCGACTCTTTAATAATGTCAATGACATTATAAAGTAAAGTCACTTTTGAGGGGAAAATAGAATAAAAATAAATAAAATAAAGTATTACTCTCTCAAAAAAGGAAAAGGGTTATAAAAGGAAGAAAAAGTGCAATGAAGATTCATTCATGACTTGTTATTTTGAAAGGAACTTTTCCTCGAGAGCTTGAGAGCTTTGGCTTGCAGGTTCAGAAACCTAGGACGAAAACCCTAGAGGTTTTGGCTATTTGGACGAAAATCCAGATCAGCCCACTTGGTGAATTCATCTCGTGGATTCACAACAGACATCATTGTTCGATTTCCATGGAGATTCGGTGATTTACCTTTTCGATTTCGTATATCGGAAGGTAGAGAGTTTCATGACAAATTGGTGAGATTGTTCCAATACAAATTTGGAGATATATTGTTCAAGTTTCTTCCACAGTGATTTAGGGATTACTTCTTTATGCCAAAGTTTCTATGTTGGTGGTGGATCTTTTGTCATGGCATCCATTTTGAAGGCATAAACCCCAACGCAACTCTTCCCTCTTTGGCTATTACATTTGAGGGTTTGTGGTGATCGCATGCTACATTGAGGCACACCCTTGCGCGCAACAGCGATTTCATTCTTGTGGAGCAAACTTGGTATATCAGCGGTTACATCATCCTTGTCAGACAACGATTTCCCATTAGAGGCGCATTCTTTCATATCAGCGATTTGCATTTTCAGTTGAGAGTTATCTTGCATGCTGATCGGCCTCTTCCTTTGAGCTTCTATTAGCCATATCTCATAAGGGTTTGAAGCTAAGTTGTCGAAAACGGAAATGGGTACGAAACGCGAAATGACAATTTTCAAAAACCTTGATAAAACGCGTTGGCGAAACGGAAATGGATACGAAACGCCGACGAAACGGAAATGGGTACGAAACGCGGAAACGACAATTTTCAAAAACCTTGGATACGAAACGTCGACGAAACGTCCGTACATAATATATTATTAAAAATATATATATATATATATATATATATATATATATATATATACACACATAATACTCATTTTATAATTGTAGACCATAAGAGATAATTGATAAAGCACTCAAAATATTTTGAATTCATTGAAATTTGAACCTCTAAGTTCTAAAGAGTCATCATTCAACATGGTTACAATTTCAATTTGAATAACTATTTTGGCAGTACCCTAACACGAGTGTCAAAAGATGCAATGACAATGTTGACACTTGGCGGTACTACATATTGAGAGTTATTCTGTGTTTTTGACCTTGGATGTTTGAGACAATGACAAAGCTAATGGTGTGTACTACACGATTAAACTTCCATTGTGTTGCCCATCCTTGAAAAGCAATGGAACCTGTTGCAGCAAGTTTAGAAAGTTCGACTTGCAATATGGTGTCTTCCCTTGGTGATGTGTGAACTATTAAGTGCAATTGCTTAATGGAATATGCAGAAAGAATCACTATATGATGACCTGCTCGAAAATCTACTCGTAATTGATAGTTTCAAATGGCCGAAGTACCTAGAATTAGTGTAGTGTGGTGCTGAAAACATAATCAGAACTTGCAGCAACTATGAATGTAAACAACCACAAGCAAGAAAACATAAAGTATGAACAACAATGGACAATGATTTCAGCTTGGAAACCCTAGTATGGGGAAAACATGATGGAAGTGGTAATATCTCAACTTTCGTGATCTTCTTATTGCAAAAGACGATCAATTAGAAGAAATACAACAAACTCTCTGCTTTTTGCTCACTCAGCTCGTATACGCAGCTTTCTTCCTCCTACAACGAACTGAACACCAAATCTTGTCTCTCACACACTAATGCTTACAATTAGATTTGTGTACCCTATTTATCATGCTCTGGGAGTATATTATCATGCACTTGAGGAATATAAAATGACTTAACTTGAGGAAACGACAAAAGCGCGAGAAACGGCAAAAACGCTTCCATAAACGCTCAGTGCCGCTTCGGAAACGCACAGGCGCTTTCCCCTTTCTTTGCCTGAAATGTTTCAGAAACGCTTTCTAAGGGGAAATGAGACCCCCAGGCGTTTCTCGGCATCATAGGTTTGAAGGCATTTGTAGGGAGTTTCCCGGGTATGTTTGCATGTTGGTTTTTATGCACATGTCTGAATTGTATCAGCATTTGGGACAGCTACAACAACTACACCAACAGGGTTCTAATACCTAATTTCATTGTTTAGAGGTTGCCTATTATACCCATAATTGTATCTACAAGAGGACTATCTATTCCGGGTAAGTTTTGTGATGCTTGTATGGTAAATTCTTTAATTTGAATTACATTTGTACTTGCTGATATAAAAGACATCAGTCTGATTTATTTATATCAGACCTGATTATTATTGCTCTCAATGTTCCTAATTTGGCAAATAAAGATCCTTGCGGTTAGAATATCATTGTGGGTCGATTGGGAATGTTTATTTTACAATTTGTTTGCCTAAATCTCTTGCAATAAGTTTATAACAACAGTATACCAGAATCAGAATTCAGAACTTGAAGTCGCATGACAAGTGTTTGATGAAGAGTCAATACACTAAAACTCAGAAATTGGGATCAGAATTAGACAGGGTTCTTACATAAATATTGTTGTGGCTAGATAAATTATTTCGTGGCATTCTACATTGATTTGCATAGTGAAAAGTGGATTTAAATCTCATAGGCACGAGACTACATAATTTGTATTGGTTGATCATTTTAAGGAATTCTCAGCTATTTTCAGTTGTTGGTGTGTGCTTGAAGGTGTTTTCAAATCAGATCAATTCATGATAGCCGGTAAACCCCCTTTCTCCGTTTTTAGCCCAAAAAAAGACATTACAACAACTATTCCAGCTAGGGTTTGATTGAAGAAGGGGTGCAAGTGTCCATCACCATTTTTAGGCCCTCTTCTAGGGTGGTGACTTTCTTGGAGGTGGAGTTGGGTGCCATCTAGGGCACATTTCTTCATTTGGAGTTGATATTCATAGTTCTCATAATTTTAGAGGTTGATTGCACACTTTCATGATATTTTTGGGGCTTGAATCTCCATTTCCAACCATTGTTGTGAGCTGTAATCCTCGCTTGTCATCAATATAGAAGAGGGACGGAAGCCTCACAATTATATTAATGTTTAATCATCAACTTACAATAGTGATGGCTGCAATATTTATAGATATTGCACAACTGAGTACAAACAAATAAGAAGTTGCACAGGTGCAACCAAAAACCATACGAGAAATAATAAAACAAATATGATGTTGTAACTATGCAACAATATACATACGTGACTGCACAACATAACAAATATAATGGTTATAACAACATAACCATATAACAATTATACAACTAATTACCCCAGTAAACTACTAATTACCTAAGGTAAAATAAGTAGTTACCACAATAACAAATTAGTAAAAATGTAAATACAATGCATAATTAACCTAGTAAACTAAGTTTTACCTAACATTCCCCCCCTTAATTTTGCATTGTCTCAAGTGAGGTGGAGAGGAACTCTCTGAACATCTCGAACTTGTCACGTGCAAGTGACTTCGTGAAGATATTTGCTCGTTGTTCAATTGTTGGGCAAGACCAAGCCGTATGTTGCGTTTCATGACATGCTTGCTTATGAAATGAACCTGTACCTCAATGTGCTTAGTTCTCTCGTGAAACACTAGATTGTAAACAAGTTTGAGAACATCTTCATTGTCTACATACAAGGTGGTAGGTTTTTCCTGTGGTACTCCAAGTCCTTCTAGTATGCGATGTAGCCATATCGCTTCACAGACAGCTCCACCTGCAACATGATATTTGACTTTTGTAGAAGAGCGAGAAACAAAGTTTTGTTTCTTGCTTCCCCATGATATTGGTCCAGATCCCAAAAAGAATACAAATCCGAAGTGGATTTCTTGTCATCAATGTTACCTGCATGATTTGAATCCGAATATCTAGTCAAGAAGAAGTTATTGTTCTTCTTGTACTCTAGACCAAGATCCACTTGTACCCTTGAGATACCTCAAGATCCGCCTTGCTGCTTTCCAATGACAAACTCGGGTTCCTGCATGAACCTGGAAAGATAGCTCACTACAAAGCTGATATCTGGTCTAGTATAAGTTAGGTAAATGAGACTCCTAATCAATTGTCGATAAAGAGTTGCATTTACCAGAGGAGATGGATCTGAACAAGATAACTACAATCTCGTCTCCATGGGTGTAGCAATAGGTGTGTAATCTGCTGGTAATGTGAGACTTTGAAGAAAACAGCCTTTTCTTTTGCTGCTGCAAAAATAGATCTGCCATCCCTCTATCAATCTCATGTCCCAATGCTGGAATTTTGTCATCTTTATGTCTGCAAAATAATTTTCTATTTGGCCTTTGATTTTATGGATTTCAACACATCTACTTTGTTGACTCTTAGGCTCAGATAATGTACTTAATAATATCTTATATTATCTTGTTGGGCATCACTTTGCTTTCAGAGTCACTTTCAGGCTGGAGAATGGTAAATACATGAGTCCAAACTTTGGGATATGCGGGCCTTCAATGAATTAGTAAAAGCAGAAATTCAAAATCTGACCTTTTAATTGGAACTCAAAACTTATATCTACCCCTTCTCTTATTTCTTCTCTTCAAAAACCTTTCTTTGCGAAGTGGGTTGTTGTAGCTTTGTTTTACATTTTACAAGCCTGACATCACATTATGCCTTCAAGAACATTGTTCTAGGTGCATGAAACTTCCGCATGAAACTACCATGTCATGGGAAAACACCATAGCCAAACCTTCTTCACACGAAGATCTCATAGGATAGGGAATACAAACATGTCTCAGACACATCAGCACTCGCCACCTTTAGGCCTAGAACCATTCCATGGACTCTAACACCAACTGTAGAAATATGTACACAATGGAAGCATAACAAGACATAAACATCAAATTCATGAAAACGGCAAATAGAAAATATTAACATAGTGGAAGCATAATAAGACACGAACAACAAAATCAAGAAGACTAAGCACCTATAATAATAAACTCTTCGTTACTGATTGCTTTGTATTGCATTAGTCTCACAGAGTGATGGATCCCTTTTTATACATGTGTTTAGCCTTATATCACAAAAGGCCATGCACTCATTTAATGCCATTTGATTGGCTCATCTACCTTACCCGCAAGATCTTGACTTAATCTCTTCAAGCCTATGATAGCTCACAATCATATCCCATCATATCCCAATACCATAAATAATGGTATATGCCATTGTTTAACATGGGGAGGTTGATAAGATAAAACTTTATCGCATGTGCGAGCATATATTTGAATCTTCTAGGTGCATGGTCTTGGTGGCAACTTTTCCACATCATCATCCACTTGGCATTCTTGCCACTTCATCAAATTATCATTAACATTCTAACAGAAGTAGGTGTCTAGTTTGATCAATAAGTCAACGAAGGTCTAGATTTGTAAATCATATCTATGTCAGAATTCTTTGTAGGAAATTTGCTCTTTGGAAATATTGGCTAGCCACTGGATTATCTCCTAAAAGCATTTTGTGTTGGTTGAAGACCAATTTTGGATGCTTCAACCAATTTTTCTGAAGGCGGCCAAGAAAGGTAATGATTCCATCCATGATTTGGGAGAAGTGTTTGAAGAAACAACACTACACAATTACAGCAATATAAAACACTAACACATGGTACTCAACCATTCAAAGATCGTCGTCTGAAATCCTCTTCATCATAAATATTCCACTTTATTCAATAACAATAAAAGATCCTCCTTCTCTTCTTCTGAAGGCGGCCAAGAAAGGTAACAAAGGTAATGATTCCATCCATGATTTGGGAGAAGTGTTTGAAGAAACAACACTACACAATTACAGCAATATAAAACACTAACACATGGTACTCAACCATTCAAAGATCGTCTGAAATCCTCTTCATCATAAATATTCCACTTTATTCAATAACAATAAAAGATCCTCCTCTTCTTCTCTGCTCTCTGTCCTTTTGAAAAGATACATAACACATATTAACTAAAGTATTTTCTAGTTCTAAAGTAGAAACCTGTTTGCATAACTGTACCACTGGTTTTAGTACTTCTAACAGCAGTCCTAACTATGCATGCACTAATAGAAACTGTCTTTTCAATTATGTGTGCCTTTTACATGTTCCTCACCATTCCAAATTACAGCAAAGACCTAAGTTTTCTAAAATAACTCTGTATTTGATTGAATTTAAAATGCTCATGCATGGAAGACGACCAGCAGTAATTCATGTCATTGATATACATTCTCTATATCTTGTCACAAGTAGCCTCCTCCATTCTTTATGTGAGGAGTTGAAGAGTTAATTTTGGAGACATCTAATGAAAACGAAAGATTTGTTAGATTGATATAATATCCTTTGTCTCTACCAAACTTTTTTTCACAATGGGGATTTGATGTGTGTTTTTGGCATGATATACCATTGTTGCTTAGTTGCATTTAACGAACTTCCCTCTATGCAAATTACAAAACTGATTCTAAAACGCGAACCATACAAAAGGTCCTGCTCGAATCAAAGAAATAGCTATCTAAAGAGGAGAAGTGCTTCCACAATTTAGTGATTCACATGGAAGTAAAGGGTGTATTGAAAGAAGGTAAGTTGTGTTTTTGTTAGGGCAATTTAAACAAGAATCATGTATAAATTTTGAAAAATTTAAACAATGAGCTTGAAATAGAATTTAGTGTCAAGGATAAAGTGGCAGATGTAATCCACATCTGTATAATTCTGGATTTAAGAGTTACATTATAGTGAAAATGTCACGTTTTACACAGTGCTTCCATTCTCAAATTTCTGAGCCATCAAATCATCATCCACACTTCAAAATCAATTGGAAGTGATATAAATCTTCACAGTCACAGCATCACATGTCTATTGTTCTTTAATTTAATTCTCTAATATCTCCAATAAAGATGCTAAATGTTATACGATTTTTTTTGGAAAAATTCATTGCAACTATAGATGAACAAAATTTAACCAAAGTGTTTTGCTCCACATTGTTTTATCTTGGTGACTTAAATTCTCTCCCAGTTTCATTTTTGAGTGCTGAGGGGAGTTTGATATGGACGTGGATCATTTAAGGACATTAGAGATATGAAGTTCCTAAGCATAACTGAATGTGGTACATCGTTCTTGTCCAATTTTCAGCTCTTTGCTATAGTGCTAGATTCCTTTTCATGGCATGTTTGTCCTTAGTTATCATTTTTATATAATGTGTTCATATGATTGCAAATTTGTTTAGGGTTGTTTTATATCATCCTATCAAAAATTCATCATAATGAAGTAACATTTAAAATAACTCAATGATGCTTATTTTGAATGGAAATTATCAACAGTTAATTTGCACATCTACTAATACAATGTACTCTTGCAGGATAATGGTTACCAGTTGCTATTCCTTAGTGCACGTGCAATTTCTCAGGCACATGTTACAAGACAATTCCTCCTTAATCTGAAACAGGTAGTAATTTTGGAATGAAGTTAATTGTCTTGTATTATTAATTCAGAAATTGATAGAAAAGTTCAAAGGTTACACATGTATTGATTATTTTTGAAGGAAGTTTGATATGTGATAGATATGATTGAGGATTCCTGTCCATGGAAGCATATTGCAGGAGGGAAAGGCTTTACCAGATGGTCCCATTGTGATTTCTCCTGATGGACTATTTCCTTCCCTATATCGAGAAGGTAACAAATCTACTTCTGGAAATTTGTCATGTCCCCTTTTTGAATAAAGTAAAATAAATTAATAATATAACATAAGTGTTGAAAAAGTAACTTTATAAAAGACACTTATGTTTTATTATTATAAAAAGTAACTTTTTGATAAAGCAAGTCAATGCTAAAATAGAAAATAAGAAAGTCACTTTAAAAATTAAAGTGCAAATATCCCACATGGAGTGCCCCACTTGGAAAAGGGAGACAAAAGATTATAAAAGGAAGTGAGGGGAGGGTTCATGGATATCTTTTGGCCATAATCTAATGTTACATTGAGTGTTTGAGTTGCTGCTCCAACTTCTTCTGCAGTGAGGATACCCTCCATTGCAACCAGGTTTGTGGGGACGAAAACCTCCATCTTCCGGTTTCCGATCTGAGGATGAAACCCTCAAGGTCGCTTGTGGTGATCTCATCCAGAGATTGCATTTGCACTTCAATCAATGATTTGTAGTGTTAGATCAGTTTTATCATCAGCTAGGGCATGTTTTTGGCATCAACTAGCAACTAGGGCACATTCTTGGGCATTTTCAAGGGCTGTTTGCAGTCATGAATCAGTCACAACAACTAGGGCATCATTTCAGGGTTTGTTTTTCCAATATTTATTTACAACTGTGTTGTATTTAGGAAATTTGAATATTTTCCTAGGGTTTGAAGCTATTTTCATCATTTCTAGTGTTTGTGAATTTTTACCAAAGGGTTTTTGAAATAAAAATCAGTTTTATTAATTCTGCCCTAGGGTTTGCTACAAAAATCCATATTTCATTAATTCTGCCCTAGAGGGGACATTACAAAGGAACAAATCTAACTTTAAGATCTGAACAAGGCATATATTGATAACTCCTTTCTTTTCCCAAACATCTTTATCCAAAATCCTAAGCAACAATATGATGGAGTGAGACTAGCGGTCATGCCAATTTTAGGAGCTTAAACACAAATATGAAATTTTTGACGAGTTTGGAATATAAGACAAATTGTTACGAGGCAAAATGTAGATGTCTTCAAGATGTTTACTCCTTGAGTATATCAAACAATTTTAATGTAGTCCATAATTCATAAAAATGTTTACACTTGTTTGTTGGTTAAAATTTGAATTAGACTTTAGTAAAAACCTACAGCTAGACTATCAATTCTTAGGAGTGTAAGTAGGGTTTCTCGGACCTCCTTAACCTTAGAAACATACTAACAAGGTTTAATAACATTCATTCATTCCTCCTCGACGGGATCATAAGGACAATAATCGGGTTTGATGTTTCTCTACTTCCACCCTTTACGACATCCCTAACCAGCCCCGAGATCCAAAGTTGTGTCCCCTCCCTCTACCTATCATATTTTTACTTACACGAATGCGAAGAATGCCATTTCAGCCATGAAGAGCAGTAGGGCTGCGGATGAGGAGGGCTTACAGGCGGAATTCTTCAAGCACGGTTTGGACATGCTAAACAACTATCTTGTGTACCTGTTCAATTAGGTGGTTTTGTATAGGTTTTCCGAACTCATGGTCCCACCATATCATTCACCCCATCCACAAATTGGGTCCCACTTCCGACCCGAACAACTACAGACAATCATGGTGGGCCACATGTTCTCCAAGCTTTATGCCACGGTCCTTCACATGCGGCTTTTTGAGTTTCGAGCAAGACTATTGCGAGAGCCGGGGGTGGGGTTCCACCTGCTACTGCACCATCGACCATATCCTCACCCTTTGGGCCATTATTAAGGAGGCGCGCCACCGCTCCTTTTAAGGTTTTTTGTTGCTTCGTGGATTTTCGGAAAGCTGTTGACTCGGTGCCACAAGAAGCTCTTTTTTATAGACTTAGAGACATCAATATTTTTGAAACTCTTCTTGCTGCCATTATGCGTCTGTATGAGAAGGTTTTGTCTTTGCCTTCACATTCACTCGTGTTTTTGGATTTCATCAGGAGCACCATCGGGGTTAAACAAGGCTGCCCCCTTGCCTACCTTGTTTGGTATTTATATTGATGAATTGGAGGAATTTCTCGAGGACCCTATCCAGAGGGGGATGGTTGCCTTCTTCACTAGGCGCTGATCTACATTCTCCTTTTCGCAGATGATGTAGTTCTCCTTGCCTCTTCCGCGGAAGGACTCTAGAGACAACTAGACGCCTTAGCCCTCTTTTGCGACCACAGACAGTTGACAGTTAACCTTGGTAAAACCAAGGTCATGATCTTCAATGGGTGAAGACTTCTGACTTCCATTTCTTCTTTAGAGGGGAAGAGATTGAGATCACCAACTCCTACACTTACCTGGGAGTTTTATTCACCGGGCCCCATTTCAGTTTTTGGCTTACTCTTTAGCCCCGCATCAACAAGGGGTATGGCTCTTTGGCAATCTTGGAGAGACAATGCTTCCGCCACCACTTCCGGATATCTTGTCTAAGATGTCTCTCTCGGATTCTCTTGTGAGGCCCACAGTTCTCTATGGCTCTGAGATTTGGGGGCCATTCCTGTTTGATTCTGATTGGGCTACTGTTGAGCGAGTCCAGATCCTCACGCTCAGGCGCATCATCAGGTGCAAAGAAATAGTTCCCACTACATCCTATTGGCTAAGTTCGGGGCTCACCCCTTTTGACTGGAGACTATTTTTGGCTTTGTTTTGCTTTTGCATCGCATTTGGGGCTTTCGATTCTTCGGGCAGTGGATAGGTATCTCTACCTCGTCTACTGTTCTTCCGAGGCCATTGCTCTTTCTGATCACATTGGCTGTTCCCACTACTGGTACGCCGGAGTTTCACGTCTTCTTGGCTCTTTCGGGATTCAGATGGACCACCTCCCACCATACAGATACTCCCTGGATGCTCCTGCCCATCTCCTACCGAGTAAGCAGGATTTGCACAAGAATATCAGAGATGACATTTACAGTAGTTATTCCAGCATGCTTGGATCAGCCCTCCGGGTGGATTACGCCCTAAGATGGCTTTCTATGCTTCACACTTCCTTGAGGTCAATGATGGGCTTATTAGCCGACCTACATATATCTCCCGACACTGGTTGTAGGCACTCCGCATATCCTTAGGCTAGTTCAGAGTAGGCTCTCATAGACTTCGTGTGGAGGACCACCAGCTGGACCGCTCGGAGAGGATTTGCCAGCTTTGTTCTCTCCAGGAGATCGAAACGGAGGAACACTTTATTTTTAGGTGCCCCATCTACTATGAGATCAAAGGGAGATTCCATTGCCTATTCTGGGAGCATCCGTCATTTGCAGCTTTCTTCAAGTATCGCGATCAGCGGTGTCTTGCTCTCTATCTACAGGAGGCTCTCAGGCTTCGGAATGAGACCCTTCAGTCCCCTCCCAGACAGGCTGCTACTCGACATATCACATCTTTTTTTACGGTGCTCCCATCAGAGAGGGGCACCAAGCGGCGCCCTGACACCAATATGGATTCCCAGACCAGATATGTCAGGACCCAAGATGCCACCTCCCAGGCTAGAGGCTTTCATGATTGCACTTGATTAGGCCCTCCCACAGATCACGGTCAGCCAGGAGAATACAAAGGGTTCGTCTTGCTCGTCTTTCTCCTAGACACCGTAATTCCAGACTCTCCACGGTTTCAGCTACAGTTATAGGCATATTGCTAGCTACTTCCGGCGGCCTCGGGTGCTAGGTGACAGGGTCGGTGCTGGGGCTTTTCCACCCCCTCTTCTTCGGCTCCATCTCTCTGCACTCTTGTTGCCATTGTGGCCCTTGCTTCTCCTTCTTCTTTCCTTTCTCGTCTCTCTTCTCTTCTCTTTTCTTGTTGTTCGGATGACCCTTTTCGGGTCTCCCTGCTGGTTCTTTTAGCATTGTACTGTGCAGTCCCATTGACCTACTTTTGTGGTCATTTGTTGGACATTAATATAATTATCTTATCTATCTTATCTACTACAGTTACTTGAAGTTGATTGATAACCTTAGGACAGGGTTACTGTACAGGTCAATGGAGCAGAATTATCGATAATGAAGTTAGATTTTCACATCCATATTAGACTCTAGGTACATTTCCTCCACATACCATGGATAGTCATTCCAACTCAATCTTTGATGCTTATGACAAAGGACTGATTTCCAGGATTTTGAAGAGTACCTATCACTGTTCACCGGCTGGGTAAGGAGGTTTACCAATTATCCAACTCTCTAAACGTTCTCATTGAACTCTCTTGGAATTCCTTCACAAGACTTAGATGAAAGTACAAGCAACAGTTTGTTATTTTCATTAGTTTTAGCCGAGTCAGGGGTCTGTATAGAACAGAGATGAAATTTTACAGTGTAATGTGGTCTTTAACACCTGAGTCACATCCAAAGCAATCTTCTCTTCATTAGTATATGTTCTCCAATCCTACCTATCATGCTCAGGAGACTGGGTGACAGGGAAAACAGGAAAACAACTATTTGGTTTGCTAGAATTGTAACAATCTATAACAGTATAGAGAAATGGGTTTTCGTGCTTCTTCCAATGCAATGAAGGTTTCTATAGGCTTCTCATCAATTTCATGGGGTTGTACACAGTTTTGAAAGATTTGACAGGCCTTTAACGTCCTCATAGGCCAAGAACACAAGAATATACAGTTCAATGCATAATACAGTCCTGTACACATGGAGAAAACAGAATGTCATCACATATTTAGTATAAAGCTAACCAAAGAAGGGAATACTGGATTAAGGAAATAATCTTCATCTGTATTCAACCTCTGACACCTTTTTCAACTCATGGAATCTTAGGAATACAAGTAATTAATGAAGAAAGCTCTGTTTGCCTGATTTCTAGGTCTGTGTACACAGATTTGAAGAATCTCACTCCTTTGGACATCCAACGTGCTCCTTTTTATGTTCCATGCTCTACCTCAGGCCTCTCTCGCCATCCCCTCAAATGAATCTCCCTTCTCAATCTCAAGGATCCATACAAAATGGTAACCAAAGCTGAGTTAGCACATGTGGGGTGGTGCAAGGAAGTGGTAGAATACACAAAAACATTACATCACATCTCCTCAAGCTCCCCTTAAAAGTTTATGCTCCAACATGAAGTTGAGACCAAGAAAAGCTCTAAAGATCTGGCTCAGAATTTGAATTTTCAAATGGAGCATTTTTGCAGGAAAATGGAAAATGAAGGATTAAGAAGCTTTTCAAAGATGGAATGAGGCATGAACAACTAAAATAGGCCAAAACAAGACTACTAGTCCCTACAAAACCAAAATTGCAACTTTATACACCTTGAATGCCCCTACATCACAACATACACCAAGGTATATGATGAGAGTCTATTGGGAGTTAAGATTGAGGTATGATAGTGTGAAAGACAAAGAAAAATATTTTATATTTAAGTGCCAATCATTCTTGAACTGTGATAACCTCTTCTTAGAGATGGACAAAAGGTTTTGTTAAATGATCTGACTTGTCCATTTGCCTAAGAGTAATATAAAAGAAATTTTTATTGGGGCATTTAATCTTTTAATCTTTCTTAAACTTCATAAATGCAATTTTTTAAGAATAGAAAGTTGCAATGGTCGTGACTCCCTAATCGTTATTCATGTTATTATCTTCATTGTTCATGTTTGGGTTATGGAGTGGCCGACTTGTGGCACATAAAACCCTAGGTAGTTTTCTAATAGATTTTAGATTTTTCATCCCATGTTAGGTCTGCCTAGTTAATGACTTATAGATTTCCTTAACCTAATTGATGTAGTAAGAGTTTACTTGTATGACATCATTATGAAATTGCTGTTGAAGCATCAGAGACAAAGATTGTCCCCTCAAAGTGGAAATGCTAACTTCATTACATTCTTTCTTGGCTTCCTCTTTTTATTGGTTTCACAATTATCTCACATATATTTCCTTGTGTTTCTGCACTTTGTATATTTTGATTTGATAGTAAACCTTTTCTTTTTCTTCTCTTTGGGAGATCTCCTTATAGGTTTCCTCTTTTATTATAGGAAGAGGAATGATTTTCTCTCGCTTTGAGAAATACTGCGGTAGTCAATATTGTGAGAACATGCTACTTTGTTCTTCAAGGTGTACTTTAATCCAAAAGAAATGTAATTTGCAAATGTGGGGTAAGGAAGGGTGAATTGTTCATCTTCCCTATCTATATATTTGTAGGTGGTTATGTACTTCTTATTAGGGATAGGTGGATTAGCATAAAAGAAAAGCTTGGGCCAAGTGACTGATGAGGAAAGGTCCAAGTGCTTTGGATGTACTTGCTCGTAGATATCCTTTTTGATAGAATTTAATGATGTATTCCTTTAAGGAAGAAGCCAATGATGGGTATCCAAGGATTATTTGAAAGGAGTTAACTTGTCAGCTTTCTTTAGTTAGGTGAGAGCAAGACAAAAGATTCTTTTTCAATTGAGGAACATACAAGTCATTTCTAATTACACCATTTGATAGCTTAACATTGCCACAACCTTCGATCTAATGATTGAGTTATCTTCTAGATAGATATTCTCTTCACATTTAACTCATCAAGTATCCCAAATTTCCCCTCGGAAAGTTTGGTTAGAACAAGCCTTACACATAAAGAAAATATGAAGGGAAAACGTTTTGGACCTACGAGCTCGCATTCCAGAACGAGGCAAAGGAAAAAGTCAAAGTTTGAACCCGAGTCAAAGCCAAAGCAGGGAGGCGAAGGAAAAGACTGGAGCGCACCTCCCCAGCCAACAAAAGGGTGCCACGTGTCCAAGCAAAGCAACGGGGCAGCGAGAGTTTTTGGATTTTGTGATTCTCGCGGAAAAAGGGGAAAAGATAAATTCTGAACACGCAAACCTGATTTTGCCCTAATCTGGCTGCCACGTGTCCCATCTCAAAAGGGGGATACATTTTCAAATCTGTTTTCCCGTCCATTTGTACGGACCCGATACAAACTTCGAAGGGGCATATCTTTCGACTCAGGGCTCAAAATATTGCAAATCTAACTTTAATTTTGAGGAGGTTAGGTGAAGGAAAGTGGAGGAAATGTCTTCGGGCCTTCAGTGCAAGATCTTCTCGCCTCAACAACCAGATCAGATTTGTCTGTTTTGCCGTTTCCTCTTCCTTCAAGGTGCCGAACCAAGGATCGATGCAGTAAAGACGGATTTGGGGGCATATTTTATTCGAGGCATTAACAGCAGTGGTTGAGTTTCGACCTACTTTTCTCGCTTCTCTCTCTCTCTTTCTTCTCTTCGATCAAATCTATAAATACAAGGGCAAGATTCATTGTAAAAGTTGTTCATTCTTCTTCCTTGCCCTCCTCTCTCTTTTCTTCCCCAGGGTCGAAAATGGAGTTTGAACCTCCTTTCACAGCTCTGTAATGGCATTCTCTTGCCTCTTGCCCACTAACGATGTACTGTGTGAACTTTTGGAGCAATAAATTCTGTTTTGTGATGCATCTGTCCATCCTTTGCTTATTTTATTATCTCTCCTCACCTCTCGTGCGTTCCCAGGTATACTGCATATTCGATGTTTGTTGCGGTCTTGGGAGCCGTGTTTAATGGGTTTTGAAGTGGTGTTCTGTGTGAAATCTATCTCTGGTCTGTGGTGCATCTTGTCCACCCTCTCCTCTGCTCACCTCTCTCCACTTTAGGCAGCTGAGATTGTGACCAACACTTCCCTTTTCTTGGTGCTATCACCTCTGTAGTGTAGGATTTCTTTATTTTCATGCTCTCTCTCTCTCCTTGGTCCCTTGGAATTGTTAGATTAGGAGTAGATAGTCGCATTTCCTTCCTTAGAAGTAGTTTAGCATTAGGATCAGGAAGAAGAAGCCGGCTTTCTCCGGAGGGCCATCTCAAGTCCGCAAGTCCCACAACTTGAGAGATGGTCCAATGTTATGCAAATCACACCAAATGAGTTTGCTTTAGAAAAACAAACCTGTAGAACTCATTTGGGGGTGCTGTGATTTCGCATTAACAACTACATCTGAGAGGATACCAGGAGTACAAGTCATGTGCTTGGAGGCACCACTGTCAAGAATCCATTCATTGTTATTTGAAGTTCAAAGGGCAATATACAAGGCAAGAGACTGCTCAACTACATTTGCTATTTTGCTTCGATTTTTCTTATGATTATTAGGCTTGTTGTTCTTAGCATTCTTAGCTAATTTGTTAGTCTTCACTCTACAATTAGACTCTTTATGCCCAAATTTTCTACACTTATTACAAGTTCCATTAAATTTGACTTTAAAGTTCGATTGTTCTTAGTAGAATTAGTCTTAGGATTTGATTTAAATCTAGATCTGATATTAGACTTCTGATTATGATTGCTGCTATTTTTATTACGAGTAGACTTATGATTCTGTGAGAACATAGCTCGAGCTAGCCTCTTTTGAATCGTTCTCCATGACTCTCTCTTCTTAAATCAACAAAGAAGACAAAGTGTTCAGATTAGGCAGATCATTCTCATTCTGATACTTGGAATTAAGAATTGAGATGTAATTTCTGAATTTTTCATGTATATTGATTTGTATAATGAAATATAACAGTTTATCTTGAAATAGTTCACAGTTACAACCATCCAATTGAGCTTTAATGTCCTTAATTTTAGCTAGGTAATTGACTATTTTCTCATCCCCTTCATGGGTGTTGTAAACAACTCTAAAACCAGTTTAATGATCTTAGACAACCTATTGCTTTCATGCATGGTTTCTAATTGCTTCCATGCATTTGCAGGCGAGTCCATATGGCTTATATGCATTAAGAATTCATCTCTAATTCTTTGCAATAGGATGGACAAAGCTTCCTGGGATTTCTGAGAGGAGGTAAGGTTTTCAGGGGTAGCTTGTCTCCCTGTGGGATGTTTTTCTATACCAGTCACAAGATCCCAAAGCTTTCTAGCCATGAAACAAGCTTTTAAACGCACTCTCCAAATGCTATAATTTGTTCCATTTAAGAGCTGAGACTTATCTAAAGCAAAATTGGTAGAACTAGCCATTTTAATGCTCGACAACAATGGAGACAAATACAACTAAAAACGAAACAAGGAAGCCAAACAAAGACAAAAACTAGCTACAAGATCTTTTAATTTGCTATATGAATGCAAACAACTCAAATTTAATAAAAAATGACTAGCTTTGATCAAGATTAAGATCGATTTAACAGAGCTTAGTCGGAGTTGAGCTACAGGAGCTCGATGAGTTATTTAGCAACTCGACGGGGCGAGCTCAAAAACGAGCTACTTAACAAATAAAAACAAGAGAGGCACGTGTCGGCTTTAAAATAGATCCTCAAGGCGGATGCGAAATCTTTAAAAATAAAGTTAATGCCTTTTCGGGTCCGCGACAATAAACAAAATAAACACGTTACAAAAAAACTATGACAAGACTAACAACAACGAAAAACAAATACACGTGTCGCTTTTCAATTAGCTCGCATTTCGCAATGCAACTAATAAGTTAGAAGACAATTAATTAAAAAAGAACCGTATACATGTGTCTTAAATTAATTAGATCACTTTTTCGCACTTTGACACAATGCGAAATCAAATTCTTAGTCAAATAGAGCCACTTGTTGAAAAATTAATGGCTAAAAAATTGACACTTGGCGGCTTTCTGCCAAACCTTAAAAAAATTGCCTTAGGTGGACTTAAGGTCCCCGAAATGAACCAAACTTAAAATAAGATAGGCATAAGACAAGTGTCGCAATCTAAGTGGCTAAGTCAAAGCAAAGATTGACACCCTGACACTTGCGAAGGTTGACACAATTAAAAGATTAATATACGTGTCAAAAAACAATTGGTTTGTGCTTCGCAAATCTGACAAAGACTAAGCCAAAAAAGATACGTGGAGCCTTTTAAATGGCTTGCACTTCACAAATGATGAGGCTGACAAATGTGAAAAAACAAATGTACGTGTCCAAATGCTATTGGTTCACACTTTGCAGTGCAACCAAACTGATTAAAGCAAACTGAAAACACGTGGAGCCTTTTAAATGGATCGCTTTTTGCAAGACTGACAAACACTAACAAATGCGAAAAGGTGGCAAATTCTTATTGGATAACTACTGCCACAAATGAACGACTGACAAAAGTGAAATATGGAGCAATTCTATTGGCTCGGATTTCGTAAATCTGACAAATGCAAAATGAACGATACTTGGAGTAATTCTATTGGTTCACCCTTCGCATATGACACAAGCAAGCAAAAGAAGACTGACAATGTGAAATACGGAGCTACTTGGAGCTATCTTATTGGATCGTATTTCGCAACTGACAGAGAACAACTAAGCTAAGTTTGACAATGCGAGACACGCGTAAAGCCCTTATTGGCTCGCGTTTCGCAATTGGCAATCGACAAACAATATGACTGACAAAGTGAAGCAAGATGGAGCCCTCTGATTGGCTTGGGCTTCGCAAAGACATAAATGTCTATTTAGAAGACTGACAACGTGAAGCTAGTTGGAGCAAAATGATTGGCTCAAGCTTCGCAGTCAAAAGAACTTCGCATAAACAAAAAAGTCAAATAAGACTGACAAAGCAAAGCCAGATGACACAAAAATGATTGGCCCAAGCTTTGCAAAGACAAAAATTTGTAGAAAATTAAAGATCTAATCAGAAAGATGTCGATTGAAGCCACTTGGCACTCTAAGAGTGGGTACGGCTTCGCACAAACATGAAAAAGGACAGCGAAGCTATTTGGAGCAATTTTATTGGTCCAAGCTTCGCAAAACCAATAGGATCTTAATACAAAGTGACAAAGCGAAGCCAAATGGTGTAAAATGATTGGATCAAAGCTTCACAAAAGCGAGTTTTAGCGAAAAAACAAAGGTTTATAAAGACATGATGGATTTAAATGCATGAACAAACTAGATCTAAGGAAATCCTTTCGGATTCATAGACAAAAATAACCCTAACGGCTATAAACGACGCGAAAACTAAAAATAAGCTTGCAGACGATTTAAATCGTAAACGATGAAACAAGAAGCATAAGCAAAGATCTAAGCATACAATAGCTCAAACACGATCTAAATAGCCATTTAGCCAATATTTAACCAATATTTCAAACAATATTAGGCGGGAATTAGAAATTTAAACCTGGTTAGCTTGAAGTTGTCGGCTGAATTTTTAGGGTTTCGCAGATCAAAAGATCTTCAAGCTTCTTCGCTCTTGTAATCCATAAAAATATCCAGATCTAGCTTTGCACACACATAATCACCAGCTCTGATACCATGTTAGAACAAATGCGGGAAGATATAATTGAAGAATTATAGATCCACAAATTAACAGTTGAGGATTATAGATTATAATGTGCAGACATTAACCAAATGTTTACATATGCATATAACAGTTAATAGATCATGAATGAAAGAAAATAACAATAGCTGAAAGTAAATGAGACAAGAGACACCAGATTTAAGTGGAGAAACCCAAAGGAAAAAATATACTGAAAAAACACTATCTTATATTAAGAATTTATCAGACTTTCACCCAAAGACTTCCACTTCACTCCTTGGTCTCACAATAAATAGTAGCAGACTTCTGTCTCGCTGTATAACAACTCGCATAAGTAGCTAAGCTTAGATCAATCGGTCTATAAACTTATTAGCCTAAAGTAAGATCACCAAGTAGCCCAATCCCGTGAGGGATCATCCTATTTATATAGGATGGGTGAGCGGTTATACCGCTTCACTTTTTCAAAGCTGTAAAGACCGACTAAGATTATTAAAATAATCTTTAAGACAAGGGGCTGTCTAAGTGGTGGTCCACCAAATGGTATCCCCACTTGACATTAACACCCCAACAAGGTGAACCTCCAGAGAGGGCTGGTTCCCTTGTGAATCAACTTAAAAACGAAAACTTTGACAAGGAAAAGGGAAAAGGAATGCGGGAAATGGGAAATTGGGGTGTTACACCAAAAGTTTAACACTTGCATGAGGCACATAGAGAAATCAAAGATTCACACACCTGCACAACTCTAGACTATTTTGCATAATAAATTCAAGGGTTTAGGAAGAATGACAACGGTAGAGGGAGTGAATTCCACACTAAGGAAACACAATATCCTATCAAACACAATGAATAATCTGAAAACAACAATATGAGAGGGCAAAAACGAAGCTTTATTTTATTTAGAGGTGCAAGTACAATAGCTAAAGATGCACATGCAAATCAGCTTCCATGTATATCTTTTTACAATAAGAAATAGGCCTATATCCTCATGAGTCGACTGTTGCCTGCTAATAATAGACTGCTGTTATCTTTATTATTTTATTCACCCTCCTGGCACCAACCCCTCTTAACTACAACTGCTTTTGTTTTATTTTATTTATTCTTTCCATGCATCTTTGCTGGCGCCAACTTTAGAACTGGAACAAGAGTCTTTCTTTTATTTATTTCCCTCATGCAACCCTTGGCGCTAAGCTTAGAACTGCAGCTGCTATTTTAGTTAATTAATCCTCTCTAAATTTGGCGCAGTCAACTGTAGTTTGACTCATGCAGGGCCATCTATTTTTATTTATTTCTCCCCTGACTATTCATGCACCCTCTTTGCGCCAGAAATAGGAACAACAATTTATTTATTAAAAATAACTCATTCTATCCTTGGCGCCAATCTCTAAAAATAGAACAACATGCTTTTCTTATTTTCTTCTATTTCTATTTTTATCCTTTAATTCCATCTTTATCCCTCCATGGTGCGAACTGATCTCTAGAAGTAGAACAGCAGCATGCTTTTTCTTTGTTTCTTCTATTTCTAGTTTTATCTTTTAATTCCATCTTCATCCCTCCATGGCGCCAAAGATAGAACAACAGTTCTATTTTTAATTATTTACATGCATCTCCATCTTATCTCTCCATGGCGCCAAAAATAGTAGGTTCTTTTATTTATTTATTCCCTCCATGCATGCATCTTATCTTCCCTTACGCCAACAATAGAAGGTTTCTTTTATTTGTTTTATTTATTTCCATGCACCTTCATGCACATTTACCCCTTTGGTGCCACATATAGGACATAAGTGGAAATAGTTAATAGGGCCCCAATCAACTCCCTTTGTGACAATGACTTAAGATGATACATATGGGAATCCTTCATGTACATAATCCTAATGTTCAAAGTTTCACATGATGATTTACATGATACACATCTTCCAAGGATGATTAAACATTTGAAATGCAAGTGGAAGCAAGCCCTCTGCTACGTTGTAGGTAAGACCATCCAATGTTGTGTAGTGCAAAGAAAGCATTCTATTGCTGTGGAATACATTAAGGTATTTTTTAACATGTAGGCGAAGATAGGAATTCCATTATTGTGTAGGTGAGATCAATATATGCACAATCTCTCGATATCTCAACGAAGATGAGTCATTTCTGCATGAAGGTTGCTTTTAATATTGGTATTTCGTTTGCTTCCATTGGCATATAGAAGTTTCAAAGTTCCATGTCTTCATCAATATCCAAGGCCAAGAATAAAATTAATAATCCATCATGCCAGAAAAATGTTTTTTCCTACCTCAAAAGTTCTTTTCAATTGCATCTGTTACATGATCACCCGAAATAGACCAATAACCATAAAAACTACAAAGTGTCATTTGAACAAATTTAAGCCTTATTATATTGTGTGCAATAATTATATATATATGTAATGATTTTTTTATTGATTATAAGTACATTGCAAATAACTATATGAATAATAACTCATATTTGCAGCTAAATGATTCCTATTCATTTTTTTGCAGTGATACGAAAAACTCCTCATGAGTTCAAGATTCAATGCCTTCAGGTGATTGTTTATATGCCAAAAACCATATTTGTTGGTTTTAAAATTATGGAATTTATAAAGCAAAACAAAGAATGTTCAAACTTTTGAATACATTTTTTTGTTAAATTTATCTTTGTTTGATTTGATATTATGACATTTTAAAAGAAAAAAAAGAATGTTGAAGCCTTGAATATGTTCATTGTTATAAATTTAGGTTTAACATCAATTTCAGTTGGTCTCTTTCATACTGAACAGTTTTGTATAGATAAATGTGTTTCCAATCTACATTGATTTACACTCTTTCCCAATAGTATATGGAAATGCGTATACAACCATTATATGGACACTTTCATCCTATTTTGTAGCTAGTACATTCTCTAATAGAAAAGAAATAATCCATCAATGTGTTGTGTGGTAAAACACAATCCATTTTATCTCATATTTTTATTATTTTACAATGTAAATGAGTCATTTTGCTATGAAGCTCATATTTTTTTATATAGGTTGTGATAGATAGTGGTGCTAGCTGGATATCTAATAGGATCAAGTGACTTCCACTTTTAATATTGCTATGTAGGTGGCTTGTGTGAGAAGCTACTAGTAATTCATTGTATCTAGTCAATGTGGTTATGTAGGTAGCTTGTGTGAGAAGCTACTCACTTTTTTATAAATAAGGGTTATTTCCTCTATGTAATTATCCCATTTATTATATTAGTACAATTCCATGTGTTTATTCACCTCTTGGAAGCACTTTCTCTCACTGGTAACACTTGCAAGTGTGAGTGCAGTTTGTCTTTTGGTGTGCAACACCATTACAAAATTAAGTTCAGAAAATTCGATGTCTGAGATTTAGTGTTAAAAATGAATTACACCCACAAGGAGGGAAAATACACCCAAAAGTGGGTCCATCTATTCAAAGGCATCATCGGACCAAGTGCCTATCAATTACAAACCAACAAATATATTTTCAAAAATCCAATAAATGCTTAGTTCCCAAAAAGTATTATGTTTGATATATGTTCTTCACATTCTTCATATTTTTCAACGTATTTCATTTATTTCATGTATTACATTTGTTAGGCATGTGGCATAATCTGCATTTCATATTATAATTACTTGCATTATCATTATAACATTCTTATTTTACTTCACAAATTACCTTCTCTTTACTATGCCTCTTGGTTCCTACATTTTATTACCCTCTTTTCTATGCCTCTTGGTTCTACTCATTATTATCCTCTTTACTACACCTCTTGGCTCCTATGCTATCCATTATTATCCTCTTTGCTATGCCTCTTGGCTTCTACCTTGTATAGCACACCTTTAGCCTTCTAGCTTGTGAGTTGAAGATTATGAGTCCTTGGGGAATCAACTTGGCTTTCCTCAAAAGTGCTCACCTCATGTGACACCTATTTTTGAGCTTTTGCTTCCAACAAATTGTTTCCTATAAAGATAGGGCAATGTTAGAGAGTATCATCTTGTCACCCAAAGTCAGTAATTTTCCTTGTAGCACAACTATTGCTGTCTATCTACATGTTTCTCATCCAATCTTACTCTCTTGTGACAAAAGTCTCAAGTTTGTCTGTCATTGTATGACCCTATATACATATTGACTGGGGCTACCCTATCATTGTTCTCTTTTACACAAATTAGCTATTTCACTCTCTATTGGGCACACCAAGGTTGGATTTAATATCACTCTCTTTTCTCGGTGCAAGTATGGTAGTATCTAAGCATCTTGATTTGTAGGTTCTCTTCTATTGTGGCTAGGTCGAAGCTCTTTAGTGATGTCATCTTAAATATCCATTTTCGGCCTTCCAAATCTGTATGGAGGAACATAGGAAAAGTGAAAATATCAACATTCAAAAGCCAACATATGTATGAAAATCAAAAGGAAAAGTCAAAAAGGAAAGAATTCAAAAATCAATCACACTAAGTAAAAACATAATCAAATCATTGCACGTCCCTATGTTAGTTGAAGCTCAAGCTCCACCATTGGCCTCGAGAATGGAGTCGAAGGTTCATTGGAGTGTGGTAGGCTGATAGACTGAGATATGAGGCCTTATATCTATCATTCGTGTTGCCATCCTTTTCATGCAAGCACATAATCCTCACAATTAGCCGCTAGCTCCAAAGGTGGGGTCCTAAGGAATGGGAACACGTTGTGGGAAGGTAGACACATTTACCTTTTCATGCATACTCTTCATGGGATATTATATCTTATAGTTCGCCAATTTTGCCAAACCACAACTTTATCAATTACATGAAAAATTACCCACTTAAATGTAAATACAATTACTTGAATTCGTATATAGAAGATCAAATGTTAATTTTTAGATTGTTCCAAAAATATACACAGAGTCACAAAAAACATCTTTTCATTAAATAAGGGTTTGAATGCATATTTGTTTTTTCTTGGAAAAGGCCCCACTCTCCCATGTGAAAAGAAGCACAAGTCTTATGATATGGCAATAAGGAGGAATATAAAATTTCATATACTCTTTGCCTTGGCTAGGGCCATCCAAGGTATATCCCGATCCTTGGTTGCACATGCCCCGCATGCCCCTTCTCCCGCCCACCGCCTACCTTGCTTTGTCACCCAAGATTTCAAATGCCCCTTCATTTCCAAGGAGTTTAATACAATATATAGTTTCCCAATATAGTTGTACAACCAATATACCTACTCATAATGAATATTTGTTTCATCAATTAATCTTTAATACAAGTTTCATTACACCCCTTTCTCTTTATTATGATATTTATCATACACTTTGCTTTTGTATTTTTCTAATACTTTCTCTAATCACTTGATTTTTACCCACTTTAATATATATCAAGGAATATTAGTTCCTTATATCTTTCAACAGCAAAAATTTCATAATATTTTCCCTCTTTCAATTAGCTTCTTTCCTCAAGAGCACGATACTTATCTGCAACACATTTGTAATGTTCCTTTTGGGGGACCTCAGAAAATGGAAAAAGGCTCCCAAATCAGATTTAGGGCACCTTGCTGTTATAACCCCGCAAAAACTTTCCTAGGGAAACGAATTCCGTAGGTGAAAACAAGCCTTCGAAATGGGGTTAAACCTTGCAAAATTCGTTCCAAACATCTGTCAAAATAATTAGAAACCCTTAGCAATCACGTGCAGCTGTTAAAAATCAGATTTATATGTGAAATCAATAAATTTTGGAACCCTAACCAGCGAACATTCCCGAGCTTGCTAAAAATAGTAGAACACCAAAATTCACCAAACTCGAAATCTTGGCTTAATAAAATATAGAGAATAAGATGATAATTTCAGATTTGTCAAAATGTCACCACACATACCAAATTACCACCTCAATATAGGTTGCTCCACTTGAAATAAAATATAAATTGCACCAAAGAGACAACACATGCAAGAGAAAGATACTTTGTTTCCTTTCAAACCAGCTTGCACACCAAAAACCTCATGAAGGGTTTTCGTCCTTCACAAGTTCCCCAACCAAGGGTTTTCGTCCTTGGATGAGATCCTCAACCCAAGGGGTTTCGTCCTTGAGAGAGAGTAAAAGGGCTACACTAGCCAACTTTCACCAAAATAAGAATAATCTCCAAAACATATCCCATTAATGCCCAAGCGACCTCCTTAAATAGCCATAAGGAGTGCTTAAACAATCATAAACATGATGGCCGACCCCTTAAGTAGGTGCTTTTAAATATTATAAAGGGTATTTGGAGCCTACATGCCCATAATACCTTTATTACTAAACTACTTAATTTTCTCTATTGGAGCGCTAAGCTTCCAATAGGATAAATGATAATAAATGAAAACAACTAACTAAACAACAATAAAAACATAATTCAGATCTTCCCCTTGCTTTTCTCCTTAGACACATGGGAAGAGAATGGGTTAAGGTCTTCAAAATTCAACCTCCAAAAAGGGACATGACAACATTTCACAAGCAACAATGCTTAGTTAAACAAGTATGGATATTGACTACGAATATATTCAATTTTCCCCCATATAGCAATACTAACATCAACAAAATTTCATTCAAATTTCACTTTATCAATTAGTTGATTTCTTAGTTTCTTAATAGTGGAATGATAGTTTGGATTATAATTAAAATGACTTAAATGTTAGGTATCTTCTTGAGTTTCGTGTCTCTCCACAATATACATTCTCAAAATATATTAAATTATTCTATTAATATTTCTTTTTGACCGTTTGATTCAGGTTGATAAGTAGTACTAAAACTCAAATTGGTGCCTAATTCACCAAAAATATTTCCAAAAGAAGTAAATCTGCTATCTTGATGCGACATCAAATTATTTCGGAGACCACAAACATAATACTTCTTTAACAAACAATGGGATTTATCAAAATTAGATGACTTAATATAAGTTTCTAAAAGTTGAGCCCTTTATATAATCGATTGGCACAAAACTAAGATGAGATATATTATTAGTAACATGGTACACAAAAATTAGATGTTCATTATTGATGTATCCAATATTGACAAGATGGATGTTCCCAACTGTCACACAATGTGCATTCAATACTTTCAAAATTTATCACCTTTACATCACGAGTAATAAAACATAAGTATTGAAACTTATGTTTTAAATTCCAAAAATACACAACAATTTGACGATCATGGAATCTATCCATCCATGACATAGGGTTTTTTGTGATTTGATTTAGTTTTTGGAAATCAATATAGAATCACGTAGCAGAAATCGTTTTAATGGTTAGGGGTTGTCTCGACTCTCTCCCTTTGTAGAAATCCTAAATGTCCCCATTTGATTATAGGCGTCATTTTCTCTAACCAACTTGTCCTTATAATTTTGCATCATACTTATCTATTATGTTATTTGTCAAAACATAATTTTTTAGCAAGAAAATATTATTAGTGAAATTTACCTTTAAAATTATTCTAATTAAAATTTACCTTTAAAAGTATTCTTCTACACTTCTTATACCAATATATTCCACTATGCATAAATTCAAATCCGCTTATCTCAGCAAAGAATTTGTAGTGCCCACCCATGTGGGACCCAAACACAAGACCAAAATACCAGGATATTTTTTTTTTTTTGACTTTCATATTACTTGATACAACTGTGTGACACCATAAAGACTCACAAGAGATTGCACAACACCACATGTAACGTTTACACCAACATGAAGAACACGCAAATCACAAGATGACACAAGATGCAACCAATGTCACACTTATATAACTGAACAAGTAAAACCCACAACCCAACCACAACATGAACTTCACGAATATATATATATATTCCACACTATCACATTTTCAGGTTTAACTCTTTATTGTAGTCATATTTCATTATTAGCCTTTAAGGTTCGAAGAGCACTTGACATGAAACATACTTTTTCCTTTTTTCTAGGCTGCATTGCTTTTGTTTTGTTTAACACTTAACTTAAGATGGTTCCGTCTTAACTGTCATTCAAGTCCCTATTTAATCTTATAGGTCTCAAAATCATTTATCAAGAAGCATACTTTCTTATTCACAACGTTACAACTTATTCATTTCATTTCAGATTTAACTTGTAACAAGTACACTTAATTGGGTTCCATAACTCAATATCATAATAAAATGTTTTAGCGCACCTTTGAGAGTCTCTTAGCTCTCGGTCTTCAACTAGAGTTTCCGTGCCACCTAAAATCACATTTGCCTGACATTTGTAGTTACTAAGGTTCAATAATTGGTTAGGGTCATTTCCAAATAGTTATGTGCCATAAGTTTTGTTTTCTAGACAAGAGATTAAGTTGCTCGAATGCTCGAACTCACGTGGAGCAATTTATAAGAACTTTCAACAACAAAAGAAGGCCTAACTAAGTATAAGGTAATTCCAAGTTTCACTTGTGTGTCCATTTTATATCGCTTGCATTTAAAAGAGTCAGGATTTTATTAGAGGTACTAAGTGAGGTACCACCTCACTTTATGGTTCTGCAAGGTAAACTTGATCACATTTCAAAGAATAAACATTACCTTCCTTATTGCTCTTATGATCCCATACACGTACAAAGATTGGTCCTTCCCGGGAGACTTAGCATAAAAGGCAACCATCTAAAACGTTGATACACAATACATCAATCATGTCACAAAGGGGTATTGCACCCTTAACTATAATAACATGCATACTTCCACGAACATAAGAAATCCTTTTGACACACATGCCTAAAAAGTACTACTAAGCCTCTAGGAACACATGAGAAGATTGGTTTCAAGGCATATCTCGGAGAACAGAGGTGGTTTCTAACACTAAGATGCCTATTAGCAAAGACAATCCTTTGAGAAACATCTAGAGATCGAAACTTCACTTAAACCCAACAAGGTGAACGACACACAAATAACCCAATGCTCAAGGGTAACCTTCTCAAGGGTTGATAGATTGGGGTCAGTTGGGTAATTTTAAAATAATAACCTCCTAAAAGTGGTCAACCATAACCATTCTTAAATAAGGTAGTTTCATTACTTTTGAGTGTTCCAAGCATTTTAGTAACACACACAAGAATACAAAATCACTTCATTCACATAGGAGCACAATTATAACATGTTCATTTCATTTCTAGTTAAAATGTACATCTACACCATTAACAAGATATATACCTATAATCAAAATCACCCCTAAAATAGAATGCCCATTTTCCCCAAGATACCAATACACTACGATATCTCACTCATCACAACATAATCCATAAATAACATTCATGATTATAAACATAGTGCTTTGATACATCTATTTAATATTACATGTATATTTCAATGATAACCCATTATTAAAACACTAAAGAACATTACCATTTACTTTTTGTCCCGTACTTTGCAACCACCACATGGTCAACACAACTATTGGCATGGCATCAAACTACAACCAAGCATGATATACAATTTCACAGTTTTCTAACAATAATGAAACTATATTTAACACACTTCAAAGGAGAGTAAGAAATGTAATGCCATTTCATTTCGTTTCCAAAGCCAATGAGAGAGATAGAGAGAGGAGAGAGAAAACACCATTTTTCCACAATCAATTTATTTACAAGCAAGTGTCAAAAGAAAGTTTCCTACAATCATGTATTCGTGTTTACAAGGTTTCTCTATCATTATTTTGCTTGGATAAGGTCATATGATAATTTTCTCCAATTAGTCACAAGTTTCCAAAACGTCAAATTTAGACAAGTTGCTCAAAAATCAGCGTTCAAAACCATCTTTGAGACTCAAACACACAAGGGAACAAATTCCTACCTATTCCCCTATATACAGGAAAACACTCAGAGCTAACGAAACCCCAAATTGACAAACATGATTAAAATGACGCTCGTCTTTCTAGAGCTATCGATCGTAAATGCACCCAAGTGACCTCGTCGCCCAATGACCTGGAGGCCTACAAAACCTATCAAGAAAATTAGCTTGCAGAATGTTTTTTTCAAACTAAGGGTTTGTAGTGATTGTCCCATAGAAATATTAGGGGTATGCGAAAGCCAAAATTTGTCTCTACACCCAGGGCCATGTTGGCTAGATTTTCTGCATAGCATAAAACCTAGGCAGTCATGAGATAAATCTCCCTCATTTACCAGTGAGGCTCTGTGTCGATTTGTCAATTAAAATATGCTAGTATTTATATGGGGTTTTACTTTAATCTGTTATTTCTCATGAACCACAGTTGTCAGATAATTTTGTAGCATGTAAGCAACTGTTTAAAGAAATGAAATATTTATAGAAGGGAATTATATAAACATAGAAGAAATGGGGAAGATGTGCATCCCAATCAATAGATAACAGAGTTGATTGCATGCACATAGAAGAAACCAATAGATATAAACACAAAATTATAAGCAAAGGCAACTCTAGATCCAGACCTAAAATAACACAGGTTTATTTAAAAGATCTAAGATATAAAAGCTAGAAACACAATACACCGTGACACAAAGTTCTCCGGAAATCTGCTCCTGTATATTCCTTTGCTTCAAGTGGCTCTCAAGGGTTTCAGCACAAAGTCTGGAACACAAGGATGCTGCTTACAAATTCTCCTTCTTAACCTGAAGGTTCTTCCTCTACTTATAGAATGTAGAGGGGCAATTACAAGTCGGAAGCTTTTAGTTGAACTGGCACATGTGGAAGTCGGAAAAGAAACAACTGACAATCTCCCTCCTGAATTCCTCTTTGCATGACATGCATGATTTGCAACTGAAAATAGAACCTTCTATTTTGCACGTCTGCCACCTATCTCCAAGTAGTTGACTTCTTCAAGTAATGGCTTTTAAACCAATCACTTAAGTTGTATAATTTAATTGATCGCTCAATTATTTTGTCGGAGGAAATAAGAGAAAGAAGAAGAAAGAGGAAAGCTGCAGTCTTGTCCTTTTTCATATTCTGCATGCAGTTGATTCTTTTGCCCTTGATTCTCACCATGCTGGATCTGGAAGCGGCTGGATCTGGAAGCAAGTGACTGTGATTTGCTTGCGAGTATTGCCTTTGACATGTCTTCCTTCTTATCCTTGAAGCTTTTGCAGTTCTTCTCTAGTACATGCATCAGTGCAATGTTTGCCGTAAATAACTCTTTATTTTTAATTGCATATGAGCAATTAAAAATTCTGGAAAGCACTCCGGGTGAATGCAACTTCAATGAAGGCTTCAACTGGAAGATTGGAAGCACATGCACAAGATCCTGAAGGAATTTTCCACGCACTGACTTCTTCATGGGCTGCATTCGAAACAAGAGGATGAAGCCTTTGTCTTCCGGAAGCTTTTGCAATTATGAGATCTGGATCTGGATCTGTCTCTCTCGAGTTCAGCAAATCTGGAAGTAATGCATGATGCTGCTGAGCTTTCTTTTTCATCCCACTTTGCCATGGCTGAATCTATTTGTCTGAGCAATTTCTTTTTATTCGGTCGGAATTCTTCACAACCGGTGCAGATCTGGATAATTCTTCAAATTCGGAGGATATGTTCAATGTATTGGACATTGATTTAAGCTCCCTTTCTCTTATAAAAGCACCTATAATGAATTCCTGTAATTAATTCAGACAAAGATGGCAACCGAACATGAACAATGGATTTTAATCATAAAAATCTGCATAATTCAAGCTTGCTGCCCCAAAATTTGATGTTTTATTTGCATGCAAAGCAAACATGGATTTTACCAACTTCACCTGAGCACCTGTATCACTTATGCAAACAATTATCCAGACACAAATCAACCTCCTTCAACCTGTGCGCCAAAATTGGAAGCTTTCAACATTAATTTCACCTTCTTCTGAGCAAAAATCCTCTCCAAATGGGGCACACTTTTCCTCTGGGCTGCACTTCTCTACCTGTGAATTAATTAATTCATCCATATGGCAGCCCCTGCTTATATAATCTTCACCATTCTATAATTAATTAATGTCTTTCCTATTCCTGACAATTAATTAATTAATTAATAAGCTTCACTCTTCAAATGGGGTGCCTATTTTGTGCATGCTCATGGCTGCCATTAAATAAATTAAATTTATTTAATTTTAGACTTCTGCTTCCAGTTAACTCAAGCCTCACAGTATGCTTTGACCTTAGCCACTGAAAATAGGAATTAATTTAATCATTTAATACTTTAAAAGTATTATTTCTCTCCCAAATGGGGCTGCATTAAATAAATTAAATTTATTTAATTTTGGAATTCTATTTTTAAATTCCTTTTGTCCACTTCCCTTTGTTGACTTTTCCACAAGCCTAGGCGCCAAAATTGGGTGAATAAATATTAACAAATATTTATTTAATGCATTATTATTCACCCAAGGTGGGTCGCACTTTTTGGAATAAGAAATTTCTATTTTTAAAAGTCACATGACAATGGGATTATTTACCCTGCAAGGCAGCCCTGAAAATCCCATGATTCACTTAAGTCGTTTGACTTTCATAATGGGATTATTTACCCTGGGTAGGCAATAAAATCCCATGATTCACTTAAGTTGTTTTTCTTTTATTCCACAATGGGAATTTTTACCCTGCAAGGCAAGTAAGAAATTCCCTTCTTCTTGCCTCTAATTTTCCCATCATAACTTAAGTGACTTTGCCTTCATGGGAAAAAGTACCCTGCAAGGTAGGTACAAAAATCCCACCTGTCTGCTGCGACCAAAAATCCCATGATCCACTTAAACTGTTTGACTTTCATAATGGGATTATTTACCCTGCAAGGCAGGTAAGAAAATCCCATCAACGCCTTAAGTGATTTTTCTTTTATTTCACAATGAGAATTTTTACTCTGCAAGGCAGGTAAGAAATTCCCGCCTGCCTGCTGCTTCCAATTTTCCCATTGTGATTTAAGTGATGTTGTTTCCATGGGAAAAAGTACCCTGCTAGGCAAGTATTAAATTTCCACCTGCCTGCTGCTTCCAAAAATCCCATGATCCACTTCAAACCCTCTTTTTCCAAAAATGCGGCCAAATACGAAGAAGCTTTTGGTGCACGACTTCGTCTTTTCCAAGAGAACCAGACCTCTGATGGCGAATTCTTTCTGGCACAACGTGCATATGTGATCTCCAGATACTCCAGGCCAAGAATCAGGCCAAACCGGCAAAGGAATTGATCGAGAGAAATTTCACAGAAAACGAAACGGGAAAACACTAAAAACACAAAACGCTGCCGTGGTTACAAATAAAGCCCAGAATGCATTTCTGGTTAAAACCCTACCGTATATGGGAAAATGACATGTACGATCATAAAGGTTAAACCGAACACAATTTGCCTCAAACGGGCTCAAAATAATTAAATACAAATTTCCCGCAGCAAATCCCGACAATGAGATATAACAATTTTGGGCATCTGGGTATTTGGCGAAAATGGCTAATATGGCTCTTTGGAAATATCTTGACACAATACAGGAACTTTCTGGGAATAAAAACACAAAACGACCCATTATTTTAAAAGTACGAAAATTTTAACATGGGGTAGTCTCAGATTTCAGGTGAAATCTGGGGACACCAGGCCAAAACGACGGGTCAAAACTAAATTACATTTCTAACTTTCAGCAGATGTTTAAAGTTGCGAATTAACCCACTGGGCTCCTAAACGTATTACAAAACAAGGTCAAACGAATATCCAAGGAACAAGCCAGGGTTCGGTTGAACACTCCACATGACAAGGTACATGGCCAAAACTTGCTTTCCTCATTTTGGGGTCTAGAGGGATTTTTTATGCCTCCATGAAAACATGTTTTATTAACATTACACAATCATCAAGAAGTAGTTTTTACTAAGTTTTCCGTTTAACACGCCAACCGCGTGGTTTCCAAAACCAAAACCAAAGTATTGTAATTTATCCATCCATCTTACGAGGTAAAAGAGAGTAGTGTTTTCATTCATGGTTAATGGTCTTGTTGTGTACAAATAGAGGTGCAATTTGCTATTGAAATAACCCGTTTCATTTAATTCACCTAAACAATTTATTTTTCTTTAGTTGATTAACAACTCCATTAGAATTTAGGGAAAACTAGAACGTTAAAATCATGCAAGGATAAAGTAAGATGACCATGCCTGATAATCGAATTGGCGAGGTACAAGGATCACTTGGAGCTCGGGCCGGGACCGTCCGAACATCAAGTTTTTATCAAAAGTTCTTGTGCCATACTACAAACATCTCATAAAGACAAAGAGATCGAGTTAGAAGTCGAGTCGAGAACCGATCTCATGATGTCAAGCTCCGCTAGGGACCAATTCATATTACCAAGATTCAACAAAACCAAATCGAGCCCACCGCTAATTCGAGAATGCCACAGCCCACAAAAATCAAACGTATTGGGTCACAATGCACAAAGCCAACTCGAAGCAAAGGAGTAGCCTCCTCATGGCCAAAGGGAATGACTAAGGGCTGTCTCAAACCCACCTTTCTCCTAGGTATCCGTAAAACAATTCAGGTACTTGTTGCAAATTGCACCCAAACTTTACATTTGCCATCTGCATTTTGCTTGAAAGTTCTAGGCGCCTTTTGTCAACCAAATGCTTACATTGTTTCCTTGGATAGAATTCTCTTGTTTAGTAGGCACGAAACAATCCATTGAACATTTTTGATATATTGAACATTGGGATCAACCAAAGCTTCTCGCTTCTTTGGCACAATGGTATTTGTAATGTTAGACTTATCAAACAAGTCTTCCAACTTAATGCTTTTGTAATGTCCCCTTTTAGGACAAGTTAGGAATTAACATAAATCTGATCACACTCAGCTGAAAACAATTAATATTCAAACCCCAACTGCTGCAATTTTCAAAAATTCATAACTTTGGCTAGAGAAGTCCAAATGAGCTGAAATTTTGGATATTGGGCCACAAAAATATGAAGAATAATATTCTAAAATCAGATTTCACAGCCAACATGAAACCCTAATTTTTCCTAAAAAGTAGGTCTCCCAACACATTTAGGGCATCAAATCAACTCCAAAAATTATGAAATTGATTTCTCCTTATTTCTCCTAATTTCTACAACCAAAACCAATATTAATCTGACCCCAAAACTGCAGATCTGAAATAAATATTAATTTATAACAACCAAAAAGCTTGCAGACAGCTGAAATCTTCTAAAATTCATAACTCCTTCAATACTTAAAGTTTTTCCATGAAACAAGATGCAAAATAACTAGAAATTTAGGGCTTTCCACTGCATTAAGGATCTGAATTTTCTGAGCATTAAAACCTAGCCAAAATAGCCCTAGAAAACTGATTTCAAGTTGCTAGGGTTAGAGGAAATTAATTAAATAATTTCCAGCTCTTTCCTAGCCTCCAAATACACCAAAAATTAGCCCTTTGCTCTGAAATAATTAACAACACAGCAGATTGCAGATCTAACATTTATGACATCAAAACATGAACAAATCATCACCAAACCAAGTCGCTATGGCTAAAATAATTTCAGCAGTAACAACAAAAATAAAAGGAGCAATACCAATGACTTTCACACTCTAAACTTGGCGCCAAAACTGAAATAGCTCAAGCAATAATGGCAGATCTGAAATTCACTTGAGAGTCTTCAACAATAGATCCAAATGAAGCTTACAATGAGAGAGAGCACAATGAAGAAGCTAGGGCATACATCCCAATACTCCAAGCATGGAGTGAAATCAAAATGATCAATCAACATAAGTCCCACAATAAACCCAAACTCTCAGTTTATAAACAAGGAGGCACAAAATTCGAAATCCCTAGGAAAGGGAAATCATTAAATAAAAATACTTTATCCTCCCTAGGTGTGGCGTCCCCTTTCTAAGGGTGATTTTAATATTAAAAGCCACCCAAAAGTTATTTAATTAATTCCTTTATTTTTTAATTTTGCATTGTGGGAATTAAATTAAATAAATTACATAATTAAATAATTATTGTTTTATAATGTCAAATGATAAAAATCACTCTCCAGGCAATAATATTTAATTATTTAATATAATTTTCCTCTTGCAACATCCCAAAGCCCATGGGGAAAGATAGGCTAAGGGTCTTCAAAATGGGGACATTACACTTTTTGAAACCGTAAGAATATAAACATGTTGGTCCAGATGGTGCTCACAGAGATTAGAATGATTTCCAAATTGTAGATTTAATCCTTCATTTGTAGCAACAAAAGTTTCTTGCGCTGAAATTGCTATTCATGCCAATCTTCCAATTAATTAGTCAGTATCCTCATTTCTATAAATTGACATTTCTCTTTTTGGGAATGTAATTTCTTTTCCGGGAAAGTAATTTACGTCTCTCTCTGTATTCTTGCATTTCACTTTGGTACATTTCTTTATCCTTTAATCCAAGCTTTTGCTAACCTTTGCTAGGGGAGAAGGATCTTCCCCATTAGTCACGGTATTTAGTGGAATAATCCTTGGGGGCGGCGGGGCGATGACAAGGCCGCAACCCTTGTGGGAACCGTGGTAGACAGTCTTGATGATGTCGATGAGTTCTGCTTGTCCTTCATGGCCCAATTGATTTTGTTATTGTTGTCAGTGCCCAGATCTATCATTATGTGCTTGTTGTGGAAGAAAAACATTACCGTAGACGGATCGCAGAGCTCATACACGACGTTAAAGTTTGGAACCTCTGTGATGTCCACCAGGTATATCACGACAAAGTTCTTGATCGACTCCGCCAAGCTCGAGAGCACCTCGTCCATCTGTATGCAGGTGCCATCCCAGTCATGCCCGAACGGAATCACAACCAGCTGCTCCTCCTTTGCCAGTATTGCTTGGTCCACCGTCCAACTTGAATGTAGATGTGGCAACAAATACCACATTTTCTTCAATTTTATCTTTTTCCTTACCCTTACCCTAATCTTCTCTCAAGCATGCCCATAAATATAATAACATTCTTTGATCAAAATTTTCCAAAACTCATCTCACGACACGAAATTCACAAACCCAAGAAAATTTTCATTAATTCTCTCACGGAAAACAAACCCACAATACCCAAGAAGAATTTCATTAATTCCTTCTTGGTAAAAGTTTTGGCACAAGCCTCAATATTTTGGTAGGATTTAGGAATATGATCAATATTTTAAGATTTATTTAAATTTAATAGAATTTCCTTCTTTTGTTTATTTGATGATTTATTTTATCATTTTAAAATTTGTTTTAACCGAAACCACAACAAAATTGTTAAGACACTTATTTTCTTCGTGCAATTTATTTTCATTAATTTTTTTAGATAGGTAAACGCTTTTGATCGGAGCTATGAACCGAAGGGTTGATGGGACCCCACCCTACAATTTGCAAAGGATGACAACGTGAAGGAACATCCAAAATAACAGTCCCCAAAGACTAGGGGCCGAAACCAGGTGAAGGCCAAACGAGGACGAGAACCTCGAGACCAACAAAAAACCGCATAACAAAAAGAAAACAAGAACAAAGATAAGTAGTCAATCAGAGATTTCGAGAGTCTCCACCTCCTTCACATGGATTGGATCCGGGAATTTGCGGTCGCGAAACTGATCAGCAGAGCCGAGCGATGCCACCTTTTTGAGGAAAGCAAAAGCCGAACCCGCCGAGGCCTGCAATTCCACCACTCTCTCCGGCGGAGGTGCAATGGTGGCGGCGAGATCAGATAGATTCAGAGAAGGAACCCTGGAAACGAAAGCACCATGAGAATGACAAATTCGATGAACAGATTTTACGAATTGGAGGACACAGTTCTTATGCTCCAACTCAACATGCACCTTCGTCCACCAATAGAGGGGAAGGAGAGGGGCTGATTGCCGTAGAAGGCAAACATTAGCCACCGCTTCATCCAAACCCACACGGTAACGAGGAAAGATGAAGTGTTTCGCAACCGCCATCGCTACAACCTTGTCAACACACAAAAGGAGGGAATTTGACACGAAGACACCAACAATCTCCGAATTAACCCGTGTCCTCCCTGAGCTTTGCAAAAACTCGAGCCTAGAACCCTTTTGATTGCATTCGAACCGAGGCCGAACCTATACGAAAGATGTGTCGTAGATGGGTCGAGGACACCACGTAAAAGGCCATTTTGGGCTTCTCACCTCACAAAGGAACGAGAGGGAGAGAAGGAAACGCCATGAACAAAGGGAAGGGAGGCAAAAAGAAGGAAGGGAGCGAATGACACGAATGAGAGCGACCGAAAACCCTTCCAACTTTAAATGCCCCTAGACACGTGTGAGGAGTCCTCAATCATGACGAAGGGTGGCATCAAGCGCCCAAGCATCAACTTTATTATGAATGATGGCCTCTTCTTGTTGATTAACCCCAAAATTTGCTAAGGCATCCACAACTTGATTATTTTCACGATAAACATAGTGTATAGACCATTCATCAAGGAAGGAAAGCCAATGAATGATTTGATTAATGAAAATATTAAGAAACCAAGCCACCGCCTTACCCTTGCAAATGGAAAGAACGATAACTTGCGAGTCCCCTTCGATGCAAAGCTTATAACAACCATTGTTCATGGCTAACTTAATACCATGCAACAATGCTTGCACCTTAGCTGCATTACTAGAACTAGGGGCAGCCGAAAGGACCCAACTTTGATGAGCATGCCCCTCTCGTCACAAAGGTGAATACACCTCGCCCCCAAAAGACCAGGATTCCCTTTAGAAGAACTGCACAAAATTGAGTTTGCGAGAACCCAAGGGAGTGGATGCCAACGAATCTTTTGACGCAACATCAATTTAGTGATTTTGGAAGTACATTTAGACAAAATGGCCTGGAGAGAAGGGAGGCGAATGAGGGGCTAGGCATGTCGGATCGTCACATCCTTGTTAGAGAAATGCCCACCTCTAGCTTGATGAGTACACTGGAAAAAGAGGAAGATTTTTCGCGGAAGATGCAAAGATGCGTTCCCACCAAATATGCCAGAGAAGAAGAATGGTGCCACTGAGCCAAACAGGGAACCAAGAATGAATCGTAACCGAGTTTCGGCTAAGAGGAGATGGTCAGTGACTAGAGATTCATCAAAATAAGGCTAACTAAAGCTTATCACAAAGCCAATACCAACAATGAGAATCAAGGGACAGTGAAGGACGAGATGATTGTAATCCTCTTCCGCTTGCAAGACATGACGCATAGAGTAGGACCGACAAACCCTCACTTCGCCTTCTCCATTGGGACAAAATTTTCCCCTTGAAAGCCAACCAATTGAAAGCATGAGCTTTAAGATAGGCGGAATTCCAACAATCTAACCAGAAGGATGACGAGATTTACCTCGGGTGAGCGTTTGATAACTAGAAGAAACTTTGTTGTTCCCACTTTTAGAACTAGTCCAAATGATACGATCCTCCTCCTCAGGACACAAAAAGCACACCGTTTATCCAATTCAGATTTATACAGTAACTTAAGTGCGTTAGGAAGCCCATAGGTGTCAAGATCATTATAGTCTAAGAGAGGAGCTCCGTCGCCAACCTTGGTACCGTAATCACTAACTTTATTTCCTAGAAAATTTCAAAAAATCCCTAACCGGTCGGGAGATCGGGATGTTAACCAAAGGAGCGCGGTCATTCCACGAGTCCGCCCATAAGTCAACAATGCCGTAGTTGGCAATGTGCCAAGAAACACGATTTCCTACCTTGCTGTCACTCAAGAGATTTTGAATGCCCCTGATTTCCAAGGAGTTTAATATATTATATAGTTTCCCAAGGTATTTATACAACCAACATACCTGTTCATAATGATTATTTGTTTCATCGGTTCTTGTATAATATAAGAATATTAAAACCCCTTTCTCTTTATTATGATGTTTATTTTACACTTTGCTTTTGCATTTTTCTAACTTTCTCCAATCACTTGATTTTCACCCTTCCATATATGTTAAGGAATATTAGTTCCTTATATATTTTGATGGGAAAAAGTCTTATAACATTTATAAAATGAGGTTCCTATAGCTTTCGATGTTGAAAACTTTTAGTCTTGCCAAATTGATTTGAGTGTCGTGTTTCCAATGAAGAATACATCTTTGCCTTGGTGGTGACCTCTTTCCCCTCTCGTCATTATCTACCCATGATGGACATACTTATTTCTAAATATTCCTCCATATCCTTTACATCCTATTCTTCATCTCTTTCAGACATGCTAGCATCATGACATCACAAGGGTTCAAGGTTTAAAATTGTAAGGACCTAGGAAATCAACTAGGGTTTCACTTTGAACCATCTCTAACTAAGTATCAGCTGCATCTTTGGCTCCTAAGATGCTCTCTCAGCTGTTGCTTTACCTTTCGTAGATTCATCTTTGTTATGTTTGAGATCCCAAGATCTTCCTTAGTTATACTTTGGGTCCTTTGGACCTAATTTAGCCTTTACATTTTGGCTATACGGACTCGTCCCTAACACCTTATTTTATCTTTGGGTATTCCGGCCTAATTTAGCCTTTACATTTTGGCTATCTGGATCCATCCTAACACTTTTTTTTTTTTCTTTGGGTCTTTCATACTTAATTTGGCCTTTACATTCGAGCTATCCAAACCGGTTGTAGCACCATCCTCCTTGAGAGCTACCATACTTTATATACTTGCAATTTAAACTCATTTACGTATGCTTGCATTGCAGTAATCCATATAGTCTTATATCATTAGGGTTAACATGACCATATTTTGCATTGCCATGGTCAAGACCAATGTATATGCATGCATCCATTTAGTGGAAAGGGAAGTCAAGGTACACATATTTTATTTTAATCTTCCTCGAACTATTTCATTATGGCCATTTATTGTTGTTTTGATACTTTGTTCTTTTTAAAAGCACCATCACACATTACATTATTGTGACCGGTGATGAGATACGAGTGGGGTATATTTATACACCTTATTTTCATTCATCAACACTTTTTTCTTGAATGAATTGAAGGTACATTAATCTCCTGAGTCTACGTCCTAAGGAGTACATTGGGGTTGGGGTTGGGAAAGATCTAGCACTTTGAAAGATTTGTCTTGCACTACTCATATACTACATTCAAATTATTTTGACATCAACATATTTGTTCTCCTTGGTTCCAATTCCCCCATTTCAACCCTCTTTTTCCTCTTTTCCAATACATAACTAACATCATCGTCTAGGATAAGGTCATCTTACAAACCCCCTATTTTAGCCGACATCCCAATTGATGATGTCAACTAAAATTGAGTCTTACTTCTAGGGTTTAAATCTGTATTTATAGGGTTCTTGATTGTCATTTCTCAAATTTAGAACATCGAATCTACTCTGCCAACATTCTTAATCGACCTTGGGAAGAAGAAAAGGAATTAGGGCTAAGAAGAGACTACACAAAGAAAGACAAGTTATAATAAAGGTCTTGAAGATATAAATGATCAACGTTGTACCAATGAGGTCTACTCGGGGTCTTTGGAGTTTCCAAATTTGGTCTACTTACGTTTTCACCTATCCATCTCAATTTCACTGACAATACTCTCTCGTAAAGTGCTACAAGTCAATCCAAGGTAAGTATCCCGTAATATCTCCTTCCCAGTCGAAGACCCTTAGCCCAATTTCATTTCCCGACGGCTAAGGAATGAATAAAAGGGGAACTTTAGTTATAATAAATTATTATAAAGTGCATAAGAAAAAGAAATATTATAAAACACTTATATTAATTTATTATAGACTAAATAAAAAAAAAAAGAGAAAAAGATAAAGTGAAATTATAAAAAGAAAAAGGGGTCACTTTATGTTTTTATTTCCCCTAGGGAAAAATGTGACCCATGTGGGGATAAGTACAAGACAAAAAAAGAATTAAATGAAGAAGGTGAAAGCTGATTGGAAGTTGAGGGTGGCTATTTGGCCAAGTTCCTCTATAAAAGCAAGTCGATTTGCTTGTGAGAGTCATCACTTGCTATTTTATAAATTTATGATTTTTGTCTGAGCCAAGGGCTTTACAAAATATTTTCTAAGGACGAAAACCCTTAGAGATAATCTCTTGAGGACGAAAACCCTCTAAGAGATCTAGAAGAAGAACGAAAACTCTCCTTCTAGTTGAGAGGATTCTCCATACAAGGGTTTCCATCGGGGATCAAGGAGTTAGCTGCATTTTTATTATTTTCCAGCAGTGTGAAAGTTGTAATTCTGCAGATTTCTACAAGGGTTTGAAGAAGGGAATTTGTTGTTGTGTCTCTTCTTCCTTTCCAGCAGTATTCTTGGTGGAACAACCTATCCAGGGAGTTGTTTCATGGCATTTTGGAGCTGTCTAGAAGCTGGTTTTTAGTGATTAAATCAGCGAACTTTCAGAATTTTGGCACAAGGATATTTTATTTTCAGCTGTGTCTGAGGCAGCTGTCGGCATGATTTTAATAAAATAATTCCAGCTTGTTTTGGAAGTCAAATCTATTTTTCTCTCTTGTTTCCATCTTTATAAAATTTTCTGAGTTGATTCCATCAAAGATGCAATGGTTTTGCTTCATATTATGTGCATTTTCATTCCTATACCAAGTCACCATTTCTGGGTTAAATTCAAATCTGCATATAAAAATTATTGTATATCTTCTATAATTTGTAATTGGGTGTGGGATTTATGGTAAATCCGTTTGGGATTGAAAAATGTCCATTTGGGGACATTACATATCCCAAACCCTAAACCCTTTCTTTTGTACTTTGGTTAGTGATTGTTCTATGCTTCATGTATTCGATATGATGGATTAGCATGTGCTTGTTACTTTAATTGCTATTTTTTTGCATTCTTGTTATTCATAGATTTTTCTTACTTCCTTGTGGCATCTTTTACAACCTTTAGATTAGATAGCTCGTGTTTATTGCCTAATGGCATTCCAGATCTAGTAAAGGCTTCGCCTTGTATTATTGCATGTGTAGATTCCCCTTATAGATCCATTACAACCTCCTCTTAGCATCTGTCCCTTGTCTATAGCTCCAAATCACATTGTAGACTGACATCTTGTGTGTGTGTTGGATCTAGAATGGTCTTCTACCTTTTCCTATTTTAGAGGATCCTTATATTAGAGACTATTTAGGCTTGTATATAGAGTGCAGTTGACAAGTCCATTTGCCGAGTATGGGCATCATCTATTGTAGTAGGATGTTTAATGCTATTGAAGGTGGGTCGAACATCCACTAAAAACATTGAAGTACGGAGCATGCCACATAAAGTTCTTAATGCAATAATGAATAACTTCAAGCAAATGGCAATACTATGAAAGTGAACTTTGTGTTCACGTGAGGGTCTTTTGAAGATATTATAAAGAAATATAGGAATTGCATGGGGTGAATGGGAAAATTTAATAGGCAAGACCTAAATGACAAGATGAATGTATGAATACTCTAAAGGGGGATGAATTGGGATGGATTGATAAAAATGTCATAGAAGTAAAATTTATAGCTTCCACTACCATGAAGTAGGTGAGAACTTCAAACACTTTTATGTGGAGTAACCACTGTTGGTTAAGTGGTGTTTTTCTAAGGCCACCATGGTACGTGTTTGGACTGTCGGGAAGAAGTGTGTTGACAAACTTGTAGAGCTGATCTTTGTCTAGGCATGTAGGCATGGTTGGTTAGTTTGTTTACAATTGTTGTGTGTCCTTGTTTGGTGCACTAGTCATATAAACGGAAGAACATGTAGGTCTTGGACAATAATGGCTACCTCATTTTTCATTCGCCAATTTAAAATTGTCATACTATGGCCATTCTCCCAAAGACTTCGGATCCTATTGATAATGACCTTGGAATATCCTTTAGTTTGAATTAAAAAATTTCCTTTTGCCTTTTCTAATTGCATCCAAGTGCCATGAGCTTGGCTTGGTTATTGGTTTGAATGCCAATGTATTGAGAGTATATAAGGACATTATTGCAAATGTCTGGATAATACCCCCAATCCCTCAAGGCACCGAGTTTTTCTTGAGGCCCCATCAAAGTTGAATTTATAATATCTTGAGGTGGGAAAGTCCGAGTGGTGCAGAGCCCCCACCTTGAAAGATTGTATCTTTATTGTGGGAAGGAATATTCCGCTGAGAAACCAGATGACAGTCTATCATACACTCTGACTTGAGTCCTTTGGACAAGTTATTCTAGACTAGAGTTGTGGCCTTGACTTGCATTTTGATGAATTTTATAATTTAAATTTTTTAAAATTTTTTTTTATTGAAAGGAACTTTATATTAATCACACAATATAAAATGCTGATTGTACAAAAATGGGTGGCATAGAATCACAACACATAAGTCAAATCGAATTATAATTTTTTTGAGATCATTCAAAATAAATCATCAAAATCTAGCAAGAAATATGGTAGTGATTAATACTAATTAATTAGCCGATAAGCTATATTTGGGACAAATGGCCCTCCCTAAAAAATATCAAAAGGGCCTCATGCTTGAATTTGTTTTTGGATTTTGACTAACTAGCAATCTATAAGGCCGTTGATAGGACGGTAAGACAAGCAGGCGGGTAGAAAGTGCGGGAAGATGCCAAGTTTCCGGTGTGAATCCACACTGAAGATGTTGATGTCCATGGAAAATACTGGGTTCTTGGAAACTCATCTCATGCCGAAAAATTTCTTGTTGCATTAGGAAATTGGCTCACCACATTGACAAATATTCATTTGTCTCTTTATTAAATTTAATGGTCGACTCCCATAGATCATTTGTGACTCAATGTTGATGCAGGAGCATAGGCTCAAAGCAAATCAAGTGACTTTAGGAGATAGGTCAAGTGTGTTTCCCTCCATTATATGTGATTCAAACTTTCTTATTTGTGTAAATGTCATGATGGAGATAAAAATGCTTGTAAATGAGTTGTTAAGGGTGAATTTGACTTAGTAAATAGTTGTTACAGACTAAATAAGGCCATGCCATCATGTAAGAGATGTCTTCAACAAGATCATGAGTGAGATAGGATGATATTTTAGCATATCTACATGTTTAACAAGTTGTTGAGTCAAACTAGGGGTTGTTGAGCAACTTTGGGAGTTAGTTTAGGGGTCTAAAATAAGAAAACCCACTTTTGGGTGAAGAAATTCATGGTGATATGATTGTATTATGATTCTATAAGATGAATAACACAAGTGTATGAAGTTGCAGGTGATAATTCAAAGTATAATGCTTGTTTTTGCAAAAATTGTGTATGTTGACATTGAAGAACCAGGCAGGGCAGCAAGCATGAAAAGTAACAGTCAATATTAAGGGGCCTATTTCCTTTTTCTGGTAAGCTTAAAAGTTAGAGGAGGTCTAAACAAACACAACAAAATTTATTTGGAGCTTTGAAAGTGAGTATTAAGGATTTTATAAGTGATTTAGTGTTTTAGGGCCCAAACTAGGGCAAGACATTAAATTTTTTTCTACTTGGTGAAAATTGCCCAAATTTGGAACATATTTCTGCCCCTATTAGTGGAACAAGCCTGTAAAATTTCAGCCCTTGGTTGCACGTGTGGAAGGAGTTATTAATGACAGAAATTTTCAGATCTAGGAGTGAAAAACAGTGAAGGAGGAATTGCATGCAAGTTAGGTGGATCTGAAGGTTGGTGACTTAAGAATGATGTTAGAGCATGTTGACGACATGCATGAGGTGATCCAATAGAAATTATAGTGAGTTGTATCTCTTAGACCCCTGCTGCAACAAGGTAGCATGGTAAATAGGCCTAATTTGGGCTAAGACTAGGTGAAGTTTCTCTCATTCCGTACAAAACAACTATAGCCCATTTTTACATATGTCTTGAAGGGCCCAAATGGGTATCTAGATCAGGTTTTAGATCTTGAATATCAGGTGTCTAATGAAAATTATGGTACAAAATGTTTACGAGAAGGTCTACAAGGCGTTAGGCCCAGCCAATATGGTGTCCCCAAATTTCACCCTGAAATCTGAGACTACCCCATGTTAAAAAATTTCGTTCTTTTAAAATAATGGGTCGTTTTGTGTTTTTATTGCCAGAAAGTTCCTGTAATGTGTCAAGATATTCCCAAGGAGCCATATTAGCCATTTTTGCCAAATACCTAGATGCCCAAAATTGTTTTATTCTGTCGCTGGGGTTTGCTTATGGGAAAGTTGTATTTAATTATTTTGAGCCCCATTTGAGGCAAATTGAGCTTTGGTTTAACCCTGTTGTGATCGTACATGTCAATATTCACATATACCAGTAGGGTTTTAACCAGGAATGAATCCTGAGCTTTATTTGTGACTTCTGGCAACGTTTTGTGTTTTGTGTTTTCCTGTTTCGTTTTCTGTGAAATTTCTCTGGATCAATTCCTTTGCTGGTTTGGCTTGATTCTTGGCCTAGAGTATTTGGAGATCACCTATGCACGTTGTGCCAGAAGGAATTCGCCATCGGAGGTCTGCTCTCTCATAAAAGACGAAGTCGTGCACCAAAAGCTTTTTCTGGCCGGCTGCGTTTTTTGGAAAAAGAGGGTTTGAAGTGAATCATGGGATTTTTGGAAGCAACAGGTAGGTGGGAATTTTGTATTTGCCTAGCAGGGTACTTTTTCCCATGGAAGCAACGCCACTTAAGTCACAATGGGAAAATTAGAGGCAATAGCGGGGAATTTCTTAGGCCTGCCTTGCGGGATAAAAATTGCCATTGTGAAATAAAAAAATCACTTAAGGTATTAATGGGATTTAATTACCGCCTGCAAGGTAAATAATCCCATTATGAAAGTCAAACAACTTAGGTGGATCATGGAATTTTTGGAGTTGCATGTGCGGGTGAATAATCCCATTGCCAATTGACTTTTAAAAATAGAAATTCCTTATTCCAAAAAGTGCGACCCCTTTAGGGAAAGAAAGGCAGCCTTAAATTAATTAATTTAATTAATTTCTTCTCCAATTTTGGTGCCTGGCTTGTGGAAAAGTCAACAAAGGAAAGTGGACAAAATGAAGTTGGAATTAGAATTCTAAAATTAAATAAATATTATTTATTTAATGCAGCCCCTTCATGTCAAAAAGTGCGCCCCATTTGGGAGAGAAATAATACTTTTTAAGTATTAATTGATTTAATTAATTCCTATTTTCAGTGGCTAAGGTCAAAGCATATTGTGAGGCTTGAGTTAACTGGAAGCAGAAGTCTAAAATTAAATAAATTTAATTTATTTAATGGCAGCCATGAGCATGCACAAAATAGGCGCCCCATTTGAAGAGTAAAACTTATTAAATAATTAATTAATTGCCAGGAATAGGAAATACATTAATTAATTATAGAATTATGAGGATTATATAAGCAGGGGCTGCCATAAGGATGAATTAATTAATTCAAAAGCAGAGAAGTGCAGCCTAGACAAAAAGTGCGCCCCATTTGGAGAGGAATTTTGCTCAGAAGGTGTAATTAATGTTGGAAGCTTCCAAATTTGGCGCCAAGGTTTGAAGGAGGTTGATTTGTGTCTGAATAATTGTCTGTATAGTGGTACAAGTGCTCAGGTAAAGTTGGTAAAATTCATGCTTGCTTTGCATGTAAATAAAACATCAAATTTTGGGGCAGCAGGCTTGATATATGCAGATTTTTATGATTAAAATCCACTGTTCATGTTCCGGTTGCCATCTTTGTTTGAATTAATTGCAGGAATTAATCACAGGTATTTTTATAAGAGAAAGGGAGCTTAAATCAATGTCCAATACATTGAACATATCCTCCGAATCTGAAGAATTATCTAGATCTGCATCGGTTGTGAAGAATTTCGGCCGAATAAAGAGGAAAATAATTGTTTAGACAAAGATTGCTCCAGCCATGGCAAAGCGGGATGAACGAGAAAGCTCAGCGGAATCATGCATTACTTCCAGATTTGCTGACATCGGAGACACAAATCCAAGCCCAAATCCGAGATCCGATCCAGATTCATAATCAAATCTCATAATTGCAAAAGCTTCCACAAAAATTCATCCTCTTGTTTCTGATGCAGCCCGTGTAGAAGTCAGTGCGTGGAAAATTTCTTCTAGGATCTTGTGCATGTGCTCCCAATCTTCCAGTTGAAGCCTTCATTGAAGTTGCATTCACTCGGAGTGCTTTCCAGAATTTTTAATTGCTCATATGCAATTAAAAATAAAAATGATGAGTTATTTACGACAAACATTGCACTGATGCATGTACTGGAGAAGAACTACAAAAGCTTCAAGGATAAAAGGGAAGACAACTCAAAGGCAAAGGCAACACCCGTAAGCAAAATTCCAGATCCAGCTGCTTCCAGATCCAGTTTGGTGAGAATCAAAGGTAAAAGAATCAGCTGCATGCAGAATATGAAAATGAACAAGACCGTAGCTTTCCTCTTCCTTCTTCTTTCCTCCGATAAAGACTGCAGCTTTCCCTTTTCTTCTTCTTTCTTCCGACAAAGTAATTGAGTGATCAATTAAATTATAAAACTTGAGCGATTGGTTTAAAAGCCATTACTTGAAGAAGTCAACTACTTGGAGATAGGTGGCAAACGTGCAAAATAGAAGGTTCTATTTTCAGTTGCAAATCATGCATGTCATGCAAAGAGGAATTCTAGGAGGGAGATTGCCAGTTGTTTCTTTTCCAACTTCCACATGTGTTAGTTTAACTAAAAGCTTCCTATTTGTACTTTCCCTTCTACATTCTATAAGTAGAAGAAGAACCTTCGGGTTAATGATCAGAATTTGTAAGCAACATTCTTGTGTTCCAGACTTTGTGCTGAAACCCCTGATAGCCACTTGAAGCAAAGGAATATAAAGGAGCAGATTTTCGGAGAACTTTGTGTCACGGTGCATTTTGTTTCTAGCTTTTATCTTAGATCTTCTAATAAACTTTGTGTTATTTTAGATCTAGATCTAGAGTTGCCTTTGCTTATAATTATGTGTGTTGATATCTATTGGTTTCTTCTATGTGCATGCAATCAACTCTGTTATCTATTGATTGGGTTGCACATCTTCCCCATTTCTTCCCTGTGTTTTATTATTTCCTTCTTCTATAAATATTTCCTTTCTTAAACAATGCTTACTTGCTGCAGAGCTATACAACTATGGTTCATGAGCTGAATAGTTAAAGTAAAACCCCCATATAGATACTAGCATATTTTTATTGACAAATCTGACACGGGAGCCTCACCGGTAAATGAGGGAGATTTATCTCATGACTGCCTAGGTTTTCAACTATGCAGAAAATCTAGCCAACACAATAGCAAAATATGAGTTGTAGGCATGTTTAGATGTGATACTTGTTTCATTAACTTGGTGTGGGTGTGTGAAGTGGGAATATGTGATAAAACAAGTTGTACAATTTCATTTGTATAGATTTCATATATTGATCTTTTGACTAGCCTCTAAACACCATGCATGCAAGTTGATTGAATGAGGAGTCATAACACCCTCAAGAGCAAATAGCTATCAATTTAGCTGAGCTAAGAGGGCATCAAATGTTAAATGTACTTTAGTGTGAAGTTGAGCCAACTAGGTAAAAGCCATTGGTGTAGCATAGTTTTAGACTCGGTCTTGCTAAAAACGTTTGTCCACATGTTTTGTCAATGAGAATTTATAGTTTTTCTTTTAAGTAGTCTTATTTATGTGTTTTATAGATTGTGATAATTGTTAAATTGTGTTAGGTTCTTAGGTAATTATCTTATTATTTAAATAGTCTTATTTATATGTTTTTTTAGATTGTGTTAATTATTAAGTTGTGGTAGATTTAAGGTGATTTTTACAATAATAAAAATGGTCAGTTAATTTCATAATTCTAAGTTTGTTATTTTTTTTTTGTCTATAAAAGTAAATAGTGGTTCTTTTTTAATAAATTGTGTCAATTTTATAAATATGTATTACTCAATACTTTTAGCGAAACACTATATAATAATTGGAAAGGCCCCTTCCAAATTGGCCGGAATTGTCTCACACCTGAATATTTGTCCGGCCTGGGAAAAGTCGATCTGCATTTATGTAAAATTTTGAATCTGGGTAAATAATTTCATAGCTTTATGTGTTTCTTATTGATAAGTGATAGATGGTGTCAAAAAGATTTAGACATGGTCATAGTTATCATGATCTTTTTGCCAATAGAAGCGTTGTTGGAATGGAAGTGACCCTCTTACTAATATAGTATGCCACTAATGGTGACACTCTAACCTCTGTCGTTAGCTCGCGTGATGATGCTAGAGGCGGCGGTGGCAGAAATGCTTGGTGTTGCGGGCTTGATGCACCTTGGAATTTCTTCTACGACTCTGCAAACCTTACATGCCTTATACCCATGTCGACACACCTCTTCAATCCATCTTGAAATTGCTTTGACGACACTACAAACCCTCATATTTAACTATCGGCATAACATTGCACCCCCTTTTGGTGCAAGTGCCAGTACATATCATGTAAGATTAAAAGGTATCTTTTCAACCAAAAAGGCTAGTATAATGATCCCCAAGGGCAATGGACACCAAAAAGGAGCGAACATCAGGCAGAAACAACGGACATGGTAGTTGGCGGTGGTGGACGACTATTCGGCTTGTCTCCCCAATTACTTCTACCAGGCAGATCCACCATCTTAGGTATTGGCTGGCACCGATCATTATCATTATATTTTTCTTCTTCTTCAGTATGTCTGGTGGAGTAACTGGTGAGACAGATGAGGAAACTTGTCTTGAGATAGTTATGCCCAGGAACTAAACCTGTCACCTCTGCCGGAACCTCCTCCATCACTACCAGCACTGCCACTAAGTGAAGGCCGACGGAGCAGGGTGAGAAGATCCTCTGATTGCACAAGTGGTGCAGATATTTTTAAAAGCATTTTAAAAAATATTTGCATTTTGTTCCTTCCAAATATTCAAAAAGATAAAACCAGGTGAAATTTTATGCATGTGTGTGTCACGTTCTCATCTGCATAAAAAAACTTTCTTTCGACATGTAGACAACCCATTTGAGCTTTTATATTGCTTCAGTTTTAACTTTTTGTAGCATTGCATGATGCAGTGCTAGTTACTCTGTAGATTCGAGACTATTTTGATGTATTTTTTTAGTTTTATCAATATTGTTATATGATGTATCATTGTATTTTTCTTTTGACCATTGGATGACACTTTTAAAAGAAAATCAATGATTACGTCAAAATTGTCTACTGTTAAATTCATTTTAATTTAATTATTTGTACAACCACGCTTTTGCCGAGGATTTTGAGGAAATTCTAGATGAGACTTAGTGGAATGCAGAATAATAAAAACATAAATACACTTCTAGTTATAACAAATTAAATTATGCAATTTAGTATCTTGTTCCCCAAATTATTGTTGGAATTCTAATCAGCTACGCGCAAATCTTTCCTATGATATATGAACTGCTGAACCAATCCTATTGTTGTGTACCATGGCTTCTAGGTGGTAAAATCCTTCCTCAACATAGGGCATTATGCCCCACGTCTACCTCTACCTAGACCCTTTTGCCACACACAAGCATTAAGAAAGGTCTTTGAGACATCTTTATGCACTCACAACTTCAAAGCAAACTGTGTTGAAACAGTAAAAATGTGAAATCATAAGGAAGTTGGCAATGATTTTTCCCAAAGATTTAATGATTTTTTGTTTTTCATAAATGCCTAAATTACAATCGAAAATTTGCATTCAAAACTTTATCTTGAAGTATACAGTGTAATTTCATGGACATTGTTCCTGTTAGGAAAGGAATAAATATTAATGTTAATGAAATCTTCCCAACCAGACAAAATCCTTTTCCACAAGGAGCAGGTTTTTATAGGAAGCAAACGTGCCTTAGTAATATATAATTATTACACTAGTAACAAAATTAATCTTGAAATAATTTTAGAAAGGAAAGCACTCACTGGATGATTGTTCCCATGGAAAATTCACTTAAAGAAGTACCAGACTCAATCAATGAAAACCCAACACCAAGAATCTCATTTTTCATGTTCTAACAGCCATTAAGATCATAATCAATTTTATTTAACCCTATCAGAAGGCGTAAAGGCCAAAAAGACAAGTCTTAGTTAAAATTCACAGCCTTGCTTTTGCCTTCATTTGTTTTGTGGAATAGTGTGGTGCTAAAGATTATACTCTGCAGCTGTCCTAAGACATTCGTGTTTCCTATTCTTGTTCGCTCCGTTTCTTATTTCTAGCATTTTGTGTTTCACTGATTTGTTTATTGATTTTCAAAGTTTCTTTTTGGTTTTATACTGCTAGAATAGTGACCCCGGACAAATTTTGTTTTTGCGTCTTTTTATAGAGTTTTGCAGCATAAGCCACTGCTATTTGCTAAACATTAATGCAAACATCTTCCTGGCAGGTCTTGCCGTTGCATGATTGTATATGAATGCATGACATTTTATGTGCTGACATGTTTAGGGTCTATCCATTCTGGGTTCACCCATTCTAGTTGGTTAGATTTTTTTGGTACTCTTCGCTTATAGCGTGTAGTCTTTTATCTTTTTTAGAGTTGGGTTCTGTTTTGGATTCCACATGCTATTGTTATTGTTATTGTATTGGCCTATTTTGGCAATTTCTGGATATCAAAATAATTAGTCTTTTTCTTTCTTGCATTTCTTGAGTAGTCATCCAAAGAGAAATAGTTCTGCATTGTTGTATCTTAATGATTAGAAATATTGGTTTGCAATACTTTTTTATGTCATTACAACAAATTTTGTGATAATGTTATTCCAAAAGGACTTTTTGGTATGTATACACTATGTTATTGATTTCTGTTCTCTTTTGCACTTTTATCATGTAAATACTTTCTATTACAGGATATAACATATATCGTAAATACTTTCTGTTACAGGATATAAGAACTTTATTTCCTTCTGATGGCAACCCGTTTCATGCTGGCTTTGGAAATAGAGTTACTGATGAGATAAGTTACCTAAAAGTTGGAATACCAAAGGGAAAAATATTTACCATTAATTTCAAGGTACTATTCTAAACTTCCATTAATTAAAAAAATGGTTTCACCAAGAAATAAAATCATTGATATCAAAGTTTATCATATAGAGGATGCTGATTACTGACATGAACAGGGAGAGGTGGTTGTAAATCGTCTTCTGGATCTAAAGTCATACAGTTCACTTCATAAATTTGTAGATGGCATGTTTCCATCCATGCATTCATCTCAACATGTAAGCCATTCTTTATATAATTGACTGCTGTTTATCCCAGTTGCATTATTAGGCAGTGGTGAACTTACCTCTTTGTTGTTATTGCAATTCAGGAGGACTTCAATTCATGGAACTATTGGAAAGTGCCTCTCCCAAGTGTAGAATATTAGCTATCACAAGGGCTGGCCATTTTTATTGTATAACTAGCTTGTACTTCAGCTCTTCATTAGGAGATGACTATTTGAAAAAAACGTGTAAAATAAATATTCAGAATGCATGTTTACCATATTCATGTAATAAATGGTTCTCTTGTGAATAAATTACCATGTCAGTTACCTTGCATTCACCACCTTCATTTTCAAGGTAAGCTACTTTTTTTTTTTTTTTTTTTTTTTGCTGATTGAAAATCTCTCTCCATATATTGATAGAAACATAAAATACAAGCTAATTGTACACAAAAGTGAGTGGACGAATCACACTTTGAGAGTCACATCGGCATAAGCCGAGAAAGCTAAACACTAGTTTAAAAAGTTAAACAAGCTTTCCAATAAAAAAGGAGATATAACAAGAAGGAACTAAAAAAATTATGCAACCGGAACTACAACCAGCATAGGCGGAGGAGGAGCATTGGGTTTGTCCCCCAATCTACTCATCCCCTACCGTGGGTTGGTAGCATCGTGGGTTCTGTCCATCATGTTTTTCTTTTTCTTTGTCTTCCTCTTCATTAACATTATGATGATTAAGAGAAATGGTTAGTACTAAGCTAGGGAACTTCTCTTGTGGAGTCGCCGCCAAACCAATTTTCCTTCTTGACGTGGCCTTTGCCACCATTGCTGCTGCCTTGAGAGCTATGAGTTGGAGAAAGATACCGCCACTGCAGGAGACTCCAATGTTTGCTATGAGAACAAGATCTGTTGTGCTGGCCACAATCACGACCCAAAGGGGGAGCCCGATGGGGAGGTTAGTTTTAAACAATTCAGCTTACAACACAAGCTGCATAGTCCCAATGGTTAAGTGATTGTTGGAGTTACACCACCTCCGGGATGACTTTATCTGCTTGCATCCGAGTCGGAGAGCAACATTGGAAAACATATTAATTGTATTGGCAATAGAAAACAATTCTTCAAGAGATATATGATTGAAATTAGCATTATTTCTGTCTTTCCATAGTTGATAAAGAACTTCAAAATGAAAAATATGCCAAATTTGTGTGTATTTTGTAGGAAGCATGGGCGAGACCCCCAAAAACACCATTTTCCAAGTGAACATTTCATTTTGGAAAGACTGAAAAAGGGTTTGAATCCAATGCCAAGTAGATTGAGGCCACGTGCAAAACCAAAAGATGTGTTTGATAGACTCCAGGTGGTGACAACATGAGCAAAATGGGTGGTCCTTCCCAAGGTGCACCGGGCGTGAGTCGATTGGAAGACCTTGACTAATACACCGAGAGGAAGTGGGCTCGTTTGGGCTCTATAACAGCCCCACACATTTTGACAACCTTCTTTCCCACACTTTCATGGTGAAATTAACTTTCCAATGAGCATTGAAAGGCTCAACAAGCAAGCTGTTATCGGGAGAGGAGTTAATATCCTAATTGGGATTTGCACCGGTTGAAAGGAGTTTTAAAAAGGCCATTTCCAGTCATTCCAGCATCTAATGGGAGCATGCACACCAAATTTGTGGAGATGATAGTAAGGAATTTTGTATTTCTATAAGTGAATCAAGATCATTGGATTGTGGCTGAAATTTCATTCTTAAAGCAGCCACATAATCCAATCCTGGAAACCTTGTAGAAAAGGTCAATGACGACTTTGATGCCTCTTCCAAACAATTTGACGTTTTGATCTAGGAGACCAAGCAAAGGGCACATTATAATAAGAGAGAACATGAGACTAGAAAAAGTAGTGGGAATAATTAAAGATCCCAACTTTGAAGCTATCATCATCTCATATCAAGTGTGGTTTCAAACTCCCCAACTTTCCATATGCTTTTGGTTATAAAGATGCCAACAATTTCAACAGAGGCCTGAGTGAGCAAGATGGCTCATAGATGTAATCCTTTCGAACTCTTTTGCAAATAGGGCTTCCGGGAGTGATGCAATTCTCAAGGAGAACTTTCTAAGATTCATCATCTTCCATAGTGTGAATAACTTGTTTAGCACAAAGGGCATGACCTTGAGTTTAAATATCAAGGAGCTCAAGGCCACCAAATTCCTTAGGTTTACAATACATCTAATGCCACTCGGTGAAATCCTCTACCACCTTCAACATTAGCCTAGAGGAAATCTTTTGAATTTTCTCTAGCTTGACGTAGGTGGCCTTGGAAGGGGCCTCGACAAGAGGTGTAGTAAACATGTGTGGCAAGTAAGATCTTGGAGAAATCTTGAAATTTTCTTGCAAGAGAAAGGGGTTTAAAACCCAAAATTCAACATTCTTCTCAACTCGTTGGATCCGATATGACCAGAGCTCAAGGTGTGGATTGAAAGGTGAAAGGGATGCTAACAAACTTGAATTGTTCACCAAGTTGGATCCAATTCCACTTGAATTTGTTCAACCAATTGGGCATAGGAGTGCATGATTGCTATTAACATTGGGTTTTCTTCCATTGAACAAAGGATTCAGAGGATGGACAAAAGATGTGTAAGCATTCCATGACATAGTCAATGGATGATTCTTCCTTGGTCAAGGCGAGAAACAAATCATCCGCAAAATACCATTACCATTTGGCTCAAAGAGTGTGGAAAGGAAACCCCTTTGAGAAGTCCTTTGGAAGTGTAATTAGCAAGGAAATAATTATGCCCTTCAACAACCAAAACATAGAGAGAAGGGGCGAGAGGGAAACCTAACTAGATCGACCAAAAGAGACCAAAATGATCCCTGATTGGACATCGTTAATGGTGAAACATGCCCCTGCATCTTGAAATATCATTTTGACACTTGTTGACGAACATAAGTCCAAATCCAAGCGTTTGAAGTATCCTAGAAAAAGGCCATTTGATCATGTCATAGACTTTTTCGTCAATTTTGACAAACATTACCTATTGGTGTGACATCTTGGCCCATTCCATGCCTTCCCAAACAACAATGATGTTAAGAACGTATTTATTACAATTGAAACTAGTATGTTATGGCCGAATGACGAGGGGAAGAAGATATCCAACCCTTACAAAAGGGCCTTAACAATGATCTTGTAAGAGATAATGAACAATGTGATTGACCTTCAATTAGTGACGAGTTCCGAGTCTCTAACTTCAGGACACATTTGATGTTACCTTTATTGATTATCGACCAAGAGAGTTGGTATGATCAACCTTGAAGGAGACCTTAGGCAAATATTGCTCCAATGTTTCCTAAAGCTCTTGGAATAATTTATAGGGGAAACCATTGATCCCTAGAGTGTTAGCTACAACCACCTACATGGTAGTCTCATGGAGCTCTTTGATAGACAATAGATGGTCACAAACCACCTATTGGCTTTTAGAAAGAACACAAGGGACCACATAAAGGCATTAAGCCAAGGTGCTCTCTCACGCAAGTATGGATAGTTAAGCAACAAACACTCCATGTTAGTGAGAGACAAAGGCTTTGAGAATGTCGGGAAGTTGAGTTAGTTGAGTGTTAACATCTTTGATATATTTAACTTGGTTAACTAATTGTCTAGACAGGAGGAGGGTGAAGAACTCATTGGAGGCCATATCAACGATCTTTAACTAATGCAAATGGGCTATTATTTGAGCTCCACAAGCTTGGGACTGTTCTTCAACTTTGAGCTTGTGTCTTTGCAACACATCTTCTTTCGTAGGGATTCATTGAAGGTAGACAATTCCAAGTCTTTTGAAATTTGAATGAAATCACGGTGTGAAGCCTTGTGGGCGTTGCAGGAAGATTATGACTTGGAAGCCATAATTGCACAAATAAACTCCCATGCGTTTAGTGACATTTTCCCACCATTCGATCCATTAAGGGATCATTAGGATAGAAACAATGTTCCAAATTTGAACAATATGATTCTTAGTCCATGAATGGGACAAATGGGCCATGTTGAGGTAAAACTGAGTTTTAACATTCCTCGGTTACGGAATGATCCACTCAACCTCAAACTTGATGGTATTGTGCTCCAAGAGCAAGGCTCAAGGAATGATTGCCCTAGGTGATCAACGTTGTTAGTAAAGGTGAAGACATTTGGGGTTGTAAACAAAGCTTTGTTGAGCAGTTTCACTACTCACTCAACACCTTGGTAAAGGTTAGACCAAGTGAACCACATAGAGGTGACAAAGAGGTAGTGGTGGTTGGGGTATGACAACCTTAATTTATTGTTGAAAAAACGACAACTCCTTTTTGTTGGTGCATCACCACATTGGGAGGATGTCCTATTTGTCTTCTCTATATTCGATCATGTTGAAGTCGCCACATGATCCAATTGGTATTTGACAATGGGCCAATAAGAAGAATGCAAATAAAGAACAACCTAATGAAATGTTCTGTCTCTTGATAGTGGGTGATTTAGACTAGGATAATGAGAGGGGCTATACTAAAGACACACACCTTGAGGTTGTATGTTGTAAAAGACGCCCAACTAGGAAGACAATGGTCCATACTCTATAAGAGATGTAGGGTTCCAAAGCCTAGATCTAGGATAGGGTAGTGGCATCTAACTAGGACTCTATGGCTAGTTGATAATAGGGTTGTAATCAAGTCGTAACAAGATACGGATTCTTAAGCCATGGTTATAGACATAGGTTGTAAGGATTGATAGGTTGTAAAGCCTAAAGGGTGGTGTATATGGCAAGAGCTAAGAGATAAATAATGCAATAGATTAAGAATATGCTGCTCTAATTTAACTTATGTATAACAACATCAAGAAAACATACAAATTAGGTGAAATAGAGGTTAGAGATATTTACCTCATTACGGACATCATTGGCGCATTTACTTCCCCATGGTTAACAACACCTTGTGAGAGTTTATATGGGGGACCACAAATGACCAAGCAAAGACTTTAGGAAAACCTTTTTGTTAAAGACTCCAAAAACTCTAAAGATCTGGACAAAGCATAGTAAGTTCAATTCCTATGCTTGAATATCTAAAGTATTGAATGCTTCAACTATAGTCTTAAAAAGAAAACTAACTTCAAGACCTCTTAAGGCTTTAAAGGAAGATTGATGAGTGTTTTAACCAATTCCTAGTTAGTTACGTAAATAGTGAATCGAAAGAAGTTAAAGAATTATACACGATGATTATTCTGAATTAATTAATAAACATCAACCATGCACATTCAAGATAAATCATTAATACTTGCAACTATATTAAAACGATATAATGATTTCTTAAAACGCACAAAAAGATAAGTATTTAGATGTGCATAGTGGTACAAAAATGATTTGGGTGTGTAGAATGGGCAAAAGATTTGTTCCAGATTTGGAGATGCTATCTTTGAAACTGGAACTAAAAGCTCCTCATCCGCAGGATCGTACAACTTTGCCTGAAATGTGGTACGGTCTTGGACCTTTGCACAGTGGGGTTCGACAACTAAGCTTATCTTTCACTTGCTTGGAAAATAGTTTTGTTAGTTGCTAGAGCTTGCACAACGTCCACACCACTCGTAATAATCTGCAACAAATAAAAATCCTAGATACCTATAAGAAACTTGATGCAAACATTGGATATTCGAAGGATAAATCAATATGGGGGTGAGACTCGACTACCCGTTGTGGTCAACCCTTGTTGAACCAATCCAAGTTCTGCACTACATCCCCTTGAGCGACAACAAGTCTCATGTAGTTCTCCTAGTGTAAGTGCAAGTGTGCATGCACATCTAAGCCAACCCCCTATTAGTGCCCTCATGTATCTTGACACAAAGATAATGGGCTAACTATAAAGTAGAGAATGTACCCAATGCAATAGTAGTGTGGTGAAGTGTGCTTTAGATGCTTGAACTATCCCTTTTGTTGCTTGAAGACCTTTGACAATATTTGGAGTAATTTGCTCTTGCCAAGACATGACTCAATGACCTTTGAGTGCTTGGAAATGGAGGAAGCTAGACTCTTGAATCTAGTTTGAGTGTTCTAGATCTGTGTGGTGGCTACTCTAATTGATGTACAACTTCTTTAGGAAGATTTAGGAGTCTTGAATGCTTTCGTATTGCTATTTGCAATAGGAGCTTATGAGAACGCCAAGTGAATTATAAAATGCAATTAACTTTCTTATATATGATTCCATAGGTTAAAAATTTGCATTAGGGCCGACCTAGGGAAGATTAACAAACCCATATAATGTTTACAAATCAGAAAAATAGTTGTTAGATGGGAGGGTCCAGGACCGTACTCCATTATAGACCCGAGATGTATGGTTTTAGATAAATAACTAGTGAGGAAAATTCAAAGTTTGGCAATGATGTCTAGATATGGATTATTGCTTTGGATAATTAATATTTGTTGGATCAACAACAAAACAATGTGCAAAGATGAGCAAGTGAAGAAATATATATATATATATATATATATATATATATATATATATATATATATATATATATATATACTGATTGGGATTAGAATGTGAGCATTTGTCTTAACATGAGAATAAAGGAAAACTTATCATTACCAAATGATGAGTTGTCAAATTTGAGTGTCCATATTTGTCCCCCTTTAAGTGCGGAGTTGAAAATTACATACTCAAAAGGAAAACATGTCCGAGTGTGCACGCACATTGCCTTTTCTTGATTTTGTTATCCTTGGTAGTGTTGACATGTTTTATGGTGAAACTGCAACACAAATTGTAATCAATGTCCATATAAAAATCACATTGTAACTCAAATGTAAATAGTGTTTGTAACTTTGTTAAATTGAACTTTGTTAAATTGAACTTTGTCCATATAAAATCACATTGTAACTCAAATGTAAATAGTGTTTGTAACTTTGTTAAATTGAACTTGTATAGACTAAAGTAAAGAGATGCAAAAATGGAAGGGATACACTGTTTTTTTTGCGGAGGGAGGAGATCTTGTTCTTGTTGTGCTTGGAGATTCTAACTTGCGTTGCGTGTCGAAAAGAATTGGTAGTGATCGGTCCTATTTTTTTCGAAGGAGAAGCCAGAGTAGGAGATGGATTTGGGCACACACGACCCAACACCGAAGAGGAGGGGTACCAAAACACCTCATTAAGAGGGAAAAACAATGCACATAACATCTAGCCACCATGACATCTTCCCCACGGATAGAAAGAGGAAGGGAAGATCAACCTATGAAGAAATTAACCGCTTCGATATCTTCTAACCCCACGACTATACCGTGCGAGACGGATCTAGACCCAATTTTGTAAATATAACACAAGGTCGAAAGAAATGGATGACCCACGTTCCCAATGTGTGTTGTACAATTGAGTCAAATTATTCAAATGCTAAGTAATACAAAGGAGAAGAAGGCCCATGCCCCCAAACCCTCAGTATACATGAATCGTATCTAACTAGTGTAATGGAGAAGGAATGAAGTACTCATGCTCCCTATATTTTGTTATGATTTGTGTCATCTATGTTTGAAGTATGTAAGAATATGAATTTATTGATTTTTTTTGAAAATTTTCCATATGGGTGGGAACATCCATTAAGGGTCTATATTGTAGTACAAACTTGACCTAAATTATATGGTTTTGAACCAATGCGATTTTTGTGATTTTTTTGTATCTCAGTAACTATTTTTGAGGATTTCGACCTGTATAATTATGCATCTAAAATCAGTAATTTGTCTATTCCGGCCGTATATGTAAAATATATTCTTATGAATGCCCCCTCTTTTGAGGTGCACATGATAAAACGTTTGAGCGCGTGACCCACAATAAATGATATGCACCCATGTTGGATAAATATGATAATCTATATTGGATCACATGGAAGGCTGCAATAATGGCCACCTTTTGGATCCCATTAATGTAAGAGGGTTGTGCGAGGTGGAAACCATGGGTCACAAACAAATCTATATTCAACACACAACAAATAACAGTAACAATAGTAAATGTGTATAGAATAAAACAAGCGCAAAGGAAAAACAATAGTCGATCAAGTCAACATAAGTAATAACATTTAAAAGAGTCACATCAAGGCATGGAGGCACAACCATGGGATACCTACGTTGTCACAAGATAATCACAAGAGGCACACAAACCACATAAAAAGAAGTAATGACACATACATTAGAGATAGAGAGCCACAAAACATAAAACACCCACAATGTTGCAGAAGACAATCAAGACACCCGGTCAGTCACATGTAACACACAACCGAGTTGTCAAACAATCAAGTATAAAAACAATAGTGAAAAGCACATAGAACAATATAGGTTAACGCTGCACAAGTCAAATGTGTTCGCCTTGTTAGCCCAAAAGATAACATATACACAATATAGGTAATTACATATTATGAGAAAGTGAAATATAACTAAAATGAAATAAAAACACTTATATAGTCTAGGAGATGTCCCACATAATCAATGTCATCAAGAAGGGACCGAGCCAACACTTGTCATTGTGTACCAATCTCTATGTGTCCGACATCAATCTCAACATACCTTGTGAACACATATGTGTAAAGAGGATTCAAAAAATATGTTATCTATCAAACCAATATTATAAATGAAATATGCATAGTAACAAACTAGCAAAGCAAGTCATACGTACTTTGTAAATATTTGAATATTTGATATCATGTGATTATTTGAATTCTTTTCATTTGTGCAAATAGGTATGTACTTGGGAAGGGTGACTCACAAAAGCTACCCAATATGAGCTTCGATATGAGGCGGGGTAAAAGACCTAAGATGGAAAGACCACTAAGAATAGAATGTGCAATAGAGGACCTAACAAGAGTCAAAGGAGAGATAGACCTACTAGAACTAGAAAATCGTTATTAGAAATAATACTACTATCTCAAATTCACATGTTCCTCCTTGTTAGTGTTTGCATCCTAGGTCTCTTTTGGCACATACTATGACCACTATGCAGATTATACGGGATCATCCTTCTTTTAGTGTGACACATTTCAAGCTTGAGTCTCCTTTACTTCATGGGTCTTCTTTGCCTCATACTAAGGCTCCCATTGAGTAGTTCTTGTGTACCTAATGTTTCAACCCTAAATTAATTTAATGGTGAATCTATAGAGATGAAAAATGTTATAGGAAATAGACCAATTCAAATTACATACAATTACATTTGCATTTATAATGAAAATCGAGCATTGTGATCACTCTAGATTGATAAAACAATTAAGAGTATAATTAGGTTTGAGAGACCACTTGCCTAGTTCATGTTGACTTCTGCCGTGTCATCAATAAATCTAGAAGATTTGAGAATGTGTCCGAATAATCCACGGTCTTTTTGAATGTGAAGAGCCAAGAGCATACAACTTGGGTAGAACTATACTCTACGACATACATGATCTGTCTTGTTTAGCCCGTGATTGGTGAGATTATGTTTTTTTGTGTCACTTCACCTTATCTTTTGTCTCACTTTGATTGCTTTAGTTTCATTGTAACCCTCACATTTGTGCTTGTACCTACAAATAACCCGATCTTCTTGTAAATAACCTCAAGCACACATTAGATAAAAATTAAATATATGAAGTGCTTGAGTCGAACTAACCTCGATGGCGACCCCATTTATGATTCATTGAGGGTTGCTCTACATTTTAGACTCAATGTAGTTCTCCTAGAGCATTGTGTAAGTGTTAATGTAGTTCTCATAGAAATAATACATCCTTGGGACATAGAGTGATTCAGTGTCTCTCACTATGCCACCTTGCCTACCCATAATCAACACACCTTCAAGTGGGGGAAACTATCCTATCAGTAGTTGCTTATAACTCTTTATTTTAATAAAAATATATTTCAAAAATAGAAAAATAATCAAATTAACATATAATGCAAAAACATTCAAATATATGCCAAAATACAAAGTCACGACCTACATATTACTTGATTAGATTACTTTTTACTTTATATTTGTTGTTTTTAGTATTGGTTTGATAGATAACATATTTTTACACCAATGTTCTCGAGGTATGTTGAGCATGATGCAAGACACACACATGTTGATATATGATGATAGGTGCAAACCTATTCCCTTCTGTGACACTAATCATTCAGGGGCATTGCTCACACTATACAAGTGTTTTTTCATTTGAATTATTTTCACTTTTTTACTATGATCAATTATGTATATTTTATATATGCTATCTTTTGGGTGAACGAGGCTAACACATGTGTCTTGTGCAACACAAACCTATCTTGTGCTATATGTTTTTTCACTACTTGTATGTTTTACTTGATTGCTAGATTACTTGTTTATTTGATTGCTTGACTACTTGAATGCTTATTATATACCAAAGCACCTTGATTTTCTTATGACACTATGGGTGTCCCATGTTTGTGACTCTATGCTCATATTCTATGTGCACGCATAATTATTTGTATGCGGCTTGTGTGCACTTATATTGACATGCAATATCGTGGGTGTCCCATGTTTGACAACTCTATGCCTCGATATGACTCATTTATAAGGTATTTCTTATGTTGGTTTGATTGATTATTGTATTGCCTTTTTGATTATTTTCTTTTATACACATTTACTATCACTACTCTTGCTTGTTCTGTGTTGGTTTCTTTGCATGCCATGGTGTCCACCATACACATCCCTTTTACAGAACATGATCCCAACGGTGGTCACCGCGTCAACTCTCCATGTGATCCTACATAAATTATTAGATTTATTTGACACAAGTGCATATCATTTCTTTTGAGTCATGTGTAATTTAATCTAATTTGAATTAAATATTATTTCAGAGTAACTTACCATAATAAATGATATTCATGTGATTACATATAGTAACATGCAATCAATAAACATGCAAAGATGTAACACCCTAATCAAATGAATGGAGAACGATGACTTAGCTGATTCTCGTACAACTTGGGAATGATCGGTCTTGTGTATCTATTGCAACAGGTTGGAAATAGTGTCAAAATGGATTGTCGAGGGTTTAGAAACCCAAGAATGTACGAGACAAAAGAACCCGCAAGAGGTTAGGAATGCCCCATGCGCTAATAACTGATTTGGGCACCTATATCTGCTCGTATGCTTGGAACTTGGTCTTTCCGGGTTAGAAGATATCACTGTTATTCACTCTTTGTCGCTTGGTTTCACTATTAAGTCTCTGGTTGCACCTGTAACCTGTAAAAAAAATGAATACTACACATGCCCACAAACCATACCAAATCTAATAAAAATAATGGAGAATGTGGATTCGGCTGACCCCGACGGTCACCCGAAGAGTGAACTTATGACTGAGTGTTGCACTACATCTCATACTCCATATAGTTTTCCATGTGTGTGTGTGTATCCATGTCCCGCGCCCTAAGTTGCCTTGTGCAAGTTGCACGATGATAGTAGGCTAGATCTAGATTGTCCCGAATATGTAAAATGTGTGTGATGGAATAGAATAAAATCCCCTCCTATGCAGTGTATGTAGACCAATGCAACCCTTGACCTTTATATGGATGTGCTATATATGTACTTTGTAGTGCCCTTGTGCCTTTGTGCAAGCTTAGGTGGTGATATATAATGCTTATAGTGCTTGGCCCTTTATTTGAAAGAAGTAACTAAGTATATATATGATTCAATTGTTTGAATTTTGTACTTGACAATCGAAAGGATTGAAAATTTGGTCTAAGATTTACACAATAGAAATTCTCTCGTATATCTATTTTTTCAATCAATTACATCTTACATAGGAATATGTATTCCTATAAACAAGGAGAGTTACAAACAAATCAACCTAATTGTGTGAGTGGTTTCAACCACCGCTATTCATGTAATAACCATAATAAACCGTATTTAATTATATTACAATAATATAATTCCACCCATATTAATGTGGAGCACTAACTTAGGTAAATTCCTAACATTTCCCCTAGTGCGAACATGGGAAAACCTGCCTTTGTACTTGCAGATACTCATGATTTGGTGATTTTCACAGGATGATCACAAACCTCAAGGATGGTTTTGAAAATGGTTGACCACAAACCGAGAATGGTGGTTTTTAATTTGGAGTACCACAAACCATAAGGTGATGGTTTTGTGAATGGTTTACCAACAACCAAGAATGGTGGTTTTGCAAATGGTGTCACCACGTCCTTATGTTATAGATTCCTACGGGATCCTTGCATGCTTACTATATCTATCCATGCTCTCTTTCTTGTGCCCTCTCATGTTTGATTTCTATTCCAATCAATCAATTGTTCACATTCCATTTATTCACATGCCACACTTTCTTTATTTTGTGCGTGCTCCTTTATTCCATTGTGCCCATTCCATGCCTTCTCATGGAGCATTCTTCTTCCAATTTTTCATTTTCCCTTAATTCTCCTCACTTTGGGATTCTCTTTCTATGCATGCTTTGAATTCTTTGTGCTCTCTTCTCTCCTTCTCTTTGTATGCACTATTCTCTCTCTACCCTTTCTCCTCACCTCATTGTAGACAAAAATCACGCACATATTACTATTTTACTATGTTTGTGAATACGTTAGTATATGCATGGATCTTAAGTAAGAAAAGTATTCACTGGTGACACAATTCCTTGTCCATCTACTTGCTTTGATTGTTTTCTATTGTATTTCTCTCCTACCTCTTCCATTTTTGTAGCTAGTTGTAGTCGGGTCATAGGGATCCTGTTTGTCTATCTTTTCACATATGTTGTCATTTATTTTAGGACACCAACGCCCATTCTAACACTAGCGCCCAAGCACCTATGTCCATTCTCGGGCGTTCTGTCTGTTTATTCTTTTTACTTATTTTGACATTTGTGGTTGGCCTTTTTAGTTTTCTTATCCTTATCCCGAGATCATAGTCGGCCTTTCATATCACTAATGTCAAAATTCAAACAAGAGATCCATATATATACACAACATACACACTATTATTTTGGCAATAAATTCTAAGGGGCAATCACATCTATATACTATCACTACCATCAAAGGGACTGCATTTTTGGGTTGCATACATTGCATAAGAAGGGGAAGTGCTGAATTCCATACCACACATTTACATATAATCTAGCTACAACTGTTACCTTGGCATCATTGACGCGAGGGTAACCTAAGGAGACTATTTCACACACAAGCACACATAACTACATGGAGTCTGGAATGTAGTGTAGTGCTCGGTCATAAGTTCACTCTTCGGTGATAACCAAGGTCGATCGACTTCACATATTACATATTTTATTTATATTTGATGTGTTTGTGAGCTTGTGCATGTAGCTAAGGTTTGTTTTGCAGGTTACAGGCACCTTTGGCAATCAAAGAGTGGATATCAAATGAATAATAGGATTTAGCTGTGAAACCCTAACGACACAAAAGAAAGAAGATCCGGACGTTTGCACAATCACCAACATCCGTAACCAATCACCAAAGGCCCGAAACCTCTATCCTCCTATGAGCACCTCTGTCCCGGATCAATGCGAGTTCCAAATATCTTAAGCAAGGTCCTATGAAATCAATTCCTTCTAGATCAAACATATACACATTCCCACTAGATACATATCACACAAAAATCAACTAAGTCATTTATATATCCTATTTACTTATTGCATCACTTGAGTGCTTAACATATGTATTTGACTATATTTTATCATACTAGTTTGTTTGAAATATTAGATTTAAATCGACTTGATTAAATCATTTGGTGAACCCACTCTTATTCAAACTCCTTGCCCTAGGATCCCAAAAACCATCATGGCCAAAAAGAGGTCCTCATCTCCCAAACATAATATGGTCGATAGATGCATGCAACCTATTTTTGACAATAATTTTACAAAATATGAATTTCGTAATCTCTTCCAAAATCCTCAATATGATCCCACAATCCTCCAAAAGCTCCTTGACTTCCAAAAAACCCTTCCTGTTGGCCTCAACACCCCTGATATTTACATAGTCTCCCCTGACCAAAGCTTTGCATCATGTATCCCTCACTCCCATAACGACCAATGTTGCACCAAATTCCTCTCCTTATACTATATAAAATGATACAATTCATATAGATTTTTTGCATGATGAGGTTCTTGCTTGTGACAATATGGATGCTAATAATTCTACTTCTAAATGTGAATGATGATGCTTCTATTAGTAGTCAAGATGAATGTAAAGCTATATCTCCTACTCTTCCTACTTCTGAAATTATTTCTAATGATTGCAATGATAAATATGATGCTAGTACCCCTACAACTTCCTTGTATGTTGATGATAATCTTGATGAAATACTTTCTTGTGAAAATATGTCTGATAGTGATGTTGATTATGCTTCTGATCATGAACATGTTAGTGATGATGTTACTTCTCTTACGAATGTTGAATGTGAATTTACCACTCCTATTTCTTCTACTTCTAAAGTTGTTTCCAATATTTTCCATGATGATTCTACTCCTACCACTAGTGCACCTCTTATTATGTCTCCTGAGCCTACATCTAACATTCCTATAGAGCCTCCATGTTCCTCTCCTCCTCTTCCACCTCCTTCTCCTCCTTCCACATCCAATCCTCCTTCTCAAGTTCCCATGATCACTCACAATGGAAAGATCCAACCCCTAAATATGCCTCTCACTTCACCAACCATTCCTTCACATGATATCCTTTCCCTCATGCATGTTGTTGGTAATTTGTAATCTCAAGTTCATACCCTCACCCTAAAAAGTAAATCCTATTATACTACCATTGACAATAATTCTTAGCATGGAAATGCCATTCCTAAAAAGATTCACAATTCCTCTTTCCCAAAGGACTTCATCGTGCTTACTTTATCATGTTTAGATGGTACTGGAATTCCTTATTTACATCTCAAGAATTACCATATAGTGATCCGGAGGACATATCGGAGGACAAGTGGTGAAATATAAGATCATATGAAGGTGATGAGTACAAAGTGATATTTTAATCCTACGATCTTCGAAACTCGTTTAGAATCATCTTCAAATATGATTGAGAGAAAAATTTCACCCACTTGGTAGGTCATCAAGCCACCATGTGGCATGCCACCACTTCTCTAAGTCAACTCGGCAAGTTTTGCATCAAGTTACCATCGAGCCAAGGACCGAGTTATGCGACGAGCTGATTAGCGAGTTACACATTGCGAGTTTTATTTATGCAGTGTCGAGCTATGTATTGGGTTATGTATTGCTTTGGCGAGATCACATTGGTAGGGCGAGCCACCCCATAACTCGATGAGATCTCACTTATGAGGTCAGCCATAAAAAGTGGAGGTGTGGCCCGAAGCCACACATTAATATCTACCTCAAAATAATTTTAAAGGCTTTATGTATTTACTCCCCAATTAATGTGGGATTATCCATAACATGGTGGATAAGGTAGCGCGGGGAGCTATCGTGATAGCTCGAAAGATGGAGGTGATGATGGTTTACACGGCCGGGATCCCGAAAGGGAGCCAACTCGCATGGGACATGGTGCGGTCAAGGATGGGCACGTAGAGGCAACAGGGACCCCGACAGGGTGATGTGGATGGGTCACGACACAATGAGGAGGACTTAGTCGGGATGGTAAACGGCCGAGGCAAAAATCAAGGCAGGGTAGGGGATTCGACCTCGAAAACAACCCCGTCATATTGGCAAAGTGACCAACCAACCCATCTAACTCGGCGAGTTGGTATTAAATTGGCCGATAGGCCATTTATGCAAGAAATTCGGGGCTCGACCCACTATATAAAGGGGTTCGACCCCTCTCCACAAGACACAACCATAGCTAATTGTTAAGAGCTCGAAGGATTAGGTAGAGCCCATAGGGAGTGAAGGAGCCTTTTAAAAGACATTAGTTGTGGAAGTCCTAATATTATTTTAGGCATTTATTATAATAGTGACCTATTATTTTTATAGGCACATTATTGTTATTGGGAGTTATTCAATACTACCTAATAGGCCCATAACACCCTACTTCATTCTGCAGAGTTTTGAGGATCGACCGGATTACCATAGACGTCGTACTAGCTTCCGGAAGACCGATCAAGTTTTCATAAGACTTTGTGCAGTGGAGGAGAGCACTAGGATTGAACCAAATTCATAAGCTGGAAAGTGTACTGGTGGATGTGATAAGGTTCTTGTTCCCTATTGTATTATGTTTATCATACTTCAAGTGTATTTTTGTATTAGAATTGAAATCATTGAAGTAGATAATATATTGGTTTGATTACTTAACCAAGACGTAGGCTATTGCTTTGACTCTATTATCAATGTTGTGTTTTGCCTTGTGGTAGTTATTTTCTGTCCATTACTTCATAAGTTGAATTTTTAAATGGAGTAATTTTGTCGGAAAATACTAATAGCCTATAGGGGTCCAAGGTTAGTTAAAATTTGACCAAAGATTTTCAGATCAAGTTAGTATAAGAGTTGTTTATTTTAGGTGTTCTAAGTACAAGCTATGGATTTGTACTTGTTTCTTCAATGGCCAAAGTGGTACCGACCTTGATCGACATGATGACTCGAATGGTGGTGACTCGTCACTTGCAAAAATCGTCGATTGCAGAACGCAAACACATCTTACTAATGTTTGAGAACGTCGTGTCATCAAAATTGACATCTTGTAGAGCTTTAAAGAAGGATATATGCTTTACCAAAAATTGTAGCTAAAGCAAGTAATCTACGGAAATGACGCCTAGCTAGTCCACCCACACCAGAGTAGATCAGGTGCAACCATTGTGGAAAGGACGGACATGATGCTAAGCATTGCTAGAGGTTACACCCTAAGATTAAACCTCATTGGTATAGTACCAAGGCTAACAAGGTTAATGATCTTGTAGAGCTTAGTGAAACTTAATATGGAAAACTCGACTATACTTGTACGATGACAAAGGGCAAGTGGCGGAAGTTCCAGACTTGGTGTTGCGATCAACAAATGTTACCGAGATAGAATGCTTGAATAGTTGTAGAAGGACAAAGAGTGAAATTTTTCTTCGACTGGAGCATTGGAGCCGGCTATGTGACATAAGATCTGGCCCACAGACTACATGTGTCCTACATACCACTTCCTCATGCCAAAACACATGACACTAGAGATGGATGTGTACGAGGAGTTACAACACACTATTGTGACTTTAGGTACATTATAGGAGGAAAATTCTCAGACATGTTACATATCTATATTATCCCTATAGAGATGAACGAGATAGTCCTTTGGAGTTTTTATCTCGTGGCACATCAGAACATTTCATGGACGAGAGGAACTGGATTTGAACTACACCATGGACTAGTGGTGGAGTTTAATCTTGGTTGGGTTACGAGACCCGACAATGGATATAACAAAGAGTCATCTAACTTATACTGCCGGGAGCATCCTCAAGAAGTAGACAATGTTCAAGACCGATAGATACATCCTTGATGCGATCAATGTCTACACCAGTTCAAGTATCAATCGTAGAATTTAGGTGGTTAATAAATATAGTTTATTATTGTATCCATTTCTCAACATTATTTTGGGTTTAATAAAATAAAGATACCCATGCTCATTTTTATCAATAAAATGAAATCCCAATTTTGGGAAAAATTATGTGTAATTATACTTATATTGTAAGACCCACTTTGTAAGGGAAAGTTATAAGGTACTAACCTCATATTGTAAATATCAATTTTTAAAGGTTTCATATAGACACCTTGTTCGGGATCTCATCGATCGCAAGTATTCTCAAGTTAGAGCCTAGAGACGCCATAGAGTTGAGGGATGTGAAGCACCACAAGCAATCAAGCTCAAATCCTTAGTACATTGGACGTATTGCAAGATCATTTACTGTGGATAAGGGTCATATCTAATGAGTTTGTTGGTGACCCTAGACCAACATGACTCTATGAAGAGGTGTATTTTTTCCATACAGAGTGGAGGAAGTCATCATCAACAACATACATAATATTAGTCATAGATTTGCGTAGTATGTAGCTTCCTTGGGACTAGTTCAGATTCTACGGAAACAACTTGGGGCTAGGAGCTATGTTACAAAGTGAAGATGAATAATTGTTGTCTGAACATATCCAGAGACTTAGCACCACACAATGGAAGCGTTAAGGTTTCGGAAGAAGGTTTAGCCTCGTGCAATGGAGGCGTGGAGGTCTTCTAGAGGTATTGTTGGTGTAGGAGAAGATAATTGACCCATAACCCATAGGCTCCAAAGATTGAACCAAATGTCGTAATGAAGTAGTAGTTTAGAGACCACGGTATTAGTTGTAGAGATCTCTTCACAAAAAGTGCTAAAGTTCCAAGTCCCAAGCGAGAGAACATAAGATTTTTGGGATAAACATTCTTTCCCATTGGGAGGTATGATCTAGAGGACATATTAGAGGACAAGTGGCGAAATATAAGATCATATGAAGGTGATGAGTATAGAGTGATATTTTAATCCTCCAATCTTCAAAAATCGTGTAAAATCATCTTCAAGTATGATCGAGAGAAAAAATTTAGCCATGTGGTGGGTCATCGTGCCACCACATGGCCTCGCCACCACTTCTTTAAGTCAACTTGGGTGAGTTATGCATAAAGTTACCATCGAGCCAAGGATCGAGTTATGCGACGAGTTGATTGGCGAGTTATGCATCGGTGAGTTAGATTTATGCATTGCCGAGCAATGTATCGGGTTATGTATTGCCTTGGTGAGATCACATTGGCAAGGTGAGCTACCCATTAACTCAATGAGTTGTCACTTATTAGGTTAGCTAGAAAAGTGGAGGTGTGGCCGAAAGCCACATATTAATATCTACCTTTAAAGACTTTTAAAGTCTTTATCTATTTGTTCCTCGATTAATGTGGGATTATCCACAACATGGTGGATAAGGAAACACGGGGAACTATTAGGATAGCTCGAAAGACGAAGGTGACAATGGTTTACATGACATGGCTATCAGTAAGGCGGTGAGTTCGGGGGGATGTGGTGTGGTCGAGGATGATCACATGGAGACACAATGAGGACATGGTGGCAACAAGGACCCCATCGGTGATTTAGATGGGTCGCAACACAATGAGGTGGACTCGGTTGGGATGTTCAATGGCCGAGGAAATAAAGCAAGGCGAGGGCAAGGGATTCGACCCCGAAACCAACTTCCTCATATCTCCAAAGGTGACCAACCAACCAGTCTAACTTGGCAGTCAATATTAGATTAACCGATAGGCCATTTATGTAAGGAATTCGGGGCCCAATCCACTATATAAAGGGGTTTAACCCCTCTCCACAAGAAACAACCATAGCTCATTCTTAAGAGCTCGAAGGAGTAAGCCAAGCCCATAGGGAGTGAAGGAGCCTTTTAAAAGGCATTAGTTAGTGAAAGTCCTAATATTATTTTAGGAATTTATTGTAATAGTGACCTATTATTTTTATATGCACATTATTGTTATTGGGAGTTATTCAATACTACCCAATAGGCCCATAGCACCACACTTCATTCTCGCAGTAACCTGAGGATCGACTTGGATTTCTATAGGGTGTCGTATTAGGCGCTCCGGAAGACTCGATTGAGTTTCCATAGGACTTTGTGCAATGGAGGAAAGCACTGGGATTGAACCAAATTCATAAGCTAGAAAGTGTATTGGTGGTTGTGATAAGGTTCTTGTTCCCTATTGTATTCTGTTTATCATACTTCGATTGTAGTTTTGTATTAGAATTGCAGTCATCAAGTAGATAATATATCAGTTCGATTATGAACCCTGAGACGTAGGCTATTTCGAACTCGTTATCAATGTTGTGTTTTGTATTGTGGTAGTTATTTAATATGTATTATTTCATAAGTTGAATTTTTAATCGGAGTAATTTTTCCAAAAATACTAATAGCCTATAGGGGTCCGAGATTAGTGAAAATTTAACCAAATATTTTCGGATCATTTAGCCATGGGTTCTCATTCCAATGATCACTTGTTACTCAAAGAATTTTGTCACACCTTGTTGATCATGATCTCCAATGGTACACTCATTTGCCTTATGAATCCATTAGCACTTATTATGATATAGAGGATGATTTTATTAGACAGTTCATTTCTAATAATGTTCTTAAAGTTACCTATGAATGCTTGCCTTCTCTCAGTATCAAGGAAAAAATGAATCAATCAGTAGATTACATTTTATGATTTAATTCTTGTATGCATCGGTTATTTATTCAAAGATATTGATTTAGAAATGTAATTTATTTATTTTCGTTGTGTAATTCCTCCCTTAAAGGAAAAACTATTATATGATCCATGCGAATCATTTACTCTTTTGTGATATAAATTCATTGATCTAGAAAAGGACCGTATTGTGAATAATGTCTTAACACCTTATTATAATTATTTTATTCCTCCTATACCTACCAAGTCTTCCCTCTTCCATCTATTGACCCTCCTACACGATCCCCATCTTTCCTCTGCAAAAGAATCTTCCTTCCTCCACCGTGTCGGCATTCACCTAAGTCTTTTGCATCTCCCACTCGTGAACCATCGCACTTATCACCTATTGCTAAACCACACGATGTCTTGCAAACTGTTATCCAAATAGCTCTCCTAGTGATTTGGGTAACTTGCATACATATTTTGGCTCTAAGTTATTCATTGCAATATTGTGCGCGCTCAAGATCATTTGGCACATTCTGTTGGCCACAGCTTCCCTACGCGCCCCTTTCCTTTCTCTCCTCCCACCTTTCCCTTACGCCCATCTCCCGTGCATTCACCTTCTTCTTAGTCAGCTTCTTCCCTTCCCGTGTGCCTTGCACTTACTGCTAAGTCCTTGGCCCTTCACACGTCACACCCATTACCTTGTAATAGTTACACCTTAACCATATGTTCTATGCTCACCAGTTTTCCTCATCTCTACGCGCATCACGCGCGCCCCCTCCCGCGCCTTCCTCTATTTTCTCTCTCAGTGTGATCTTTCCCCGCCCTTCTATTCCATATCATCTTTGGACATGCCTAAGTGTGTTGCGTCAATCACAAAGCGTGCCAACATGGTGCCGAATCCTCGCAACAAATCAAGAAGCGGCAATGTGGCATAAATGAAAAGTATTTGCAAAGTTGGCCATCATCTCAGCCAATCTACACGAGCCATGTGTTTTACGTGTGCCGACAACTCTGAAATCTTCTAAAAATTGTATATTTTGCTACAAAGCTCGGATTGGTGCGCGCTTGGTATTGGTAGAAAGCTACCGACATCAACTACAAGCAAAAATTCAAATTCAAATTCTAGTAGATCTAGTAGGTGAGAAACAAGAAAACATCCTTTTAAACATTTATGAGCAAATCTAATTTCTCCAACCACCCGATTTGATATGATCCACTCTCCTCCAGGCGGATTTGCAGGCATTGAATGCTTCTTGTTGGTGGTTGTGTTTCAAATTCAGGTTTTCCCTCCTTTTTCACCTCTTCCTCTATGGATTCATCTATATATGTAAGAGCAAGGCTCATTTTTTTATGTTGGACACTCTGTATCCTTACATGTTTTGCCAAGGACTCCATATTTTATGTATTTTGAGTTGTAAACCTCTATGTTTGGCTCTTACATGTGGATATAGGCCTCCTTCATCATTGTAATAGCTCTGTGCATTTCTAGAAGTAATAGAAGCATCGTTTTGTGACTATTATCTATCCTAATGTGTTTGCATTCCTTCTTCTTTCCTTTTCTTATTACTTCGTTTTGTGACTATTCTCTGTCCTAATGTGTTTGCATTCCTTCTTCTTTCCTTTTCTTTTGCGTTGTGTCTTTGTGTCTACTTCAGTCCCCCTACAGCCCCATATTTAGTTGTGTTCCATGAGAATGATCTGGTCAATGCGTGTTTCACAGAGCTACTCGTGCCTAGCCTCCTTTCACACATTCCTTGTCATTCTCACTGCAATGGATAGTGTTCATCCCTCTTTTCTGGTGCTATCACCTTTTAGTGTAGTTTCCTTCTATGTTATCCTCCTATCCTTGGTCCCTTGGCATTATTAGCTTAGTTTCTCCTTTTAGCACCAGGAGTAGTGGTAGTAGTAGAAATAGATAGAGGAACATACCTTATTCGAGATCCTTCCCAAGCCCGCAAGGTCCCACAACTTGGGGACGGTTCCATTGTGGTCTCAAACACCTCAGACCTTCCGAGATTCAAGATGTGGGTGCACGTTTGAGGAACCAACACAAACATTAATTGATAAGTGGCTCATTTGTCTACCTTCTAACCAACATCATCCACCTCACTGGTTGCACCGCCATCGTGACCACCCTTTCTGTAATTTCCACCACATCAATGGCCACCGTGATAATGAATGTTGTGCTCTCCATGATCTCTTACAAAAAGTAGAAGACAAAGGTGTCATTTCATTCTACTCTCACCCTTGTGAATGCTCTCTATCTCCTATCTCACATACGCGAGCTTCTACAATTGTTCACTTGTCTCCTTCATCTCTCACAAATGTTATCCACCCACCTCCCAAGGCCATCATCCATCCGTGTCTTCTAGTTAATCCACCTATAATTACATCCTCTCATCCCTCACACATTGCTACAACACCTCATTGGATTCCTAAGCCTCTTGCTTCCACACTTCCTATCACCACACCTCCTCTTATCGGCACCATTACCTTTGATATCTAATTCTCTCTCCTATGTCCGTAATTTATGCACCTAGTTTTGGTTAGGTCACGGGATCCCTATCTATTTTTCCTTTCACACATGTCGTTATTTATTCCAGGACACCGCGCCCATTTTATACACCGGCGCCCAAACGCGCTATGTCCATTTTGGGCACTCCTATCCTATTTATTATTTTTACTTATTTTGACATTCGTGTTTAGCCTTTTTTAGTTTTCTTATCCTTATCCCGAGCTCATAGTCGACATTACATATCACTAGTGTCAAAATTCAAACAAGAGATCTATATATATACAAAACATACACACTATTATTCTAGATGGAAATTCTAAGGGGTAATCACATCTATATACTATCATTATCATCAAAGGGACCGTATTTTTGGATGTATACAAAGTGTATATGAAGGGGAAGTGCTAAAATCCATACCATGCATTTGTATCTAATCTAGCTACAACCCATTATCTTGGCATCATTGGCGTGAGGGAAATCTAAGGACACTATTTTACACACAAAAACACAAAACGACGTGGATTCTGGAATGTAGTGTAGCGCTCGGTCATAAATTCACTCTTTAGGTGACAACCGGGGTCAGTTTGACTTCACATATTTCATATTTTATTTAGATTTGATGTGTTTGTGATCTTGTGCAAGTAGTTAGGGTTTTCTTTCTAGGTTATATGTACTTTTGGTGATCAAAGAGTGAATATCGTGTGATCAACAAGAATTAGTAGTGATACCCTAACGACATAGAAGAAAGTAGATCTTGACCATTTGCACAATCACTAGAGCCCATAACTAGTCACCGGTGCCCAAGAACCTCTATCCTCTTGTGGTCACCCTTGTCCGTATCAGTGTAGAGTGCCATATCTCTTAAGCAAGCTCATGTGACATCATTTCTTACCAGATCAAGCATATACACAGTCCTGACTAGCTATAGATCACATAGAAATCTACTAAGTCATTTATCTCTCCCATTTACTTATAGTTTTGCATCACTTGAGTTCTTAGCATATATATTTCACTATATTTTATCTTAGTTACTCTAAAATATTAGATTTAATTCAGCTTTGATTAAATCACTCCGATTCTTTAACCTTATTTCTTTTCCTAAAAAAATTTGTCTCATGTGTCATATTTTACCTTATTTCATTTCTTCTCGCACATGCCTCTATGTGTGTGGCTTCATGACACTTCACTTTCTATCCTTGTCACTTTATCTTGTGACCTTTCTCTTCTTATGGAATATTCTCTTATTCTTCTGTGTGTCTTCCATGTAATCTCCTTTTATTTCTCCTACACCTCTCCCAATTCTCACGCATACCTTCCTTATCCAAAGGAAAGTTTTCCTATGTCCCAAGATGCCCCTGCATCAACAATCCTAAAAATAATAAGTCACTAGGATGGAACACTTAGAATCCCTAAGGAAACCAAGAAAAATTGAGAGAGGTGACAAGAATGATTGAGAGAGTACATTGTGAAAGATAAGAGATGTAGAAGATATTCAAGTATGGATGAAATACATGAATATATTTAAAACCTAATTCATGTTAGAATGTTAACATGCTAAAAAAATACGAGAGATAAGGATATAAAGGAGATGGGAAGGAGTTATGATTTAACATGTCTATCAAGGGGATATAATGATGTGAAAGGTAGGAAAATAGGTGTGACAAAGATTTTTTTTTTTATGAGAATTAAGACATGCTAATCAAATGACAAAGAATATAATTTTTGACATCAAGGAGTGGAGAGTCCTGAATATGTAGGCATAAGTGAAGACAAACCGGTGAAGTATAATGATATCCAATGTATGCTATAAAAGTAAATATGTATCCTACCTCCCAATGAAAATTTTCCTTATCCTCAAGACCTCACTTGAGGAATTATAGGCCTACTATGAGGACTAGGTACTAACATACAAAGACATGGGCACTTGATGATAGATATGCGACCTCTTATTCTAGTCTAAAAATCTTGAGCACCCCAAAAATATCAAGCTCTATAAGGAAAATTTTGGACTTTGAGATTTCAACTAAGGTAGGAAATCTTTTAAATATGGCTATATCACATTTTTTTTATTGTGATTGACTTTTGTTTCTTGTAATAATTACCTTTTACCGAATTTTTCTTTGATAACATGGATTTTAATTTTATTAGTTTGGAGTTTACTTTTCCACCTTCGTGTGGATTTGGAAAGAGGATAATAATGGGTATGAAATATTACTAACAAAAGAGAGATAACACCAATATTCTATATGGAACTACAAATAATGATGCTGAAATACTCCTAGAAATGCATTGTAGAAAAGAGTGCTATCTTGATGACGACCATGGTGAGTATGATAAGAAGTGTGTAATAAAAAGGTAGATAATGAGCTATTACTTGAAATACCCCAAGCATGGTGAAAATGTATGATACAATGATGAACATATTTTTTACTTTCATCATGAGAGAAGGTAAAATGTGGATGAAAGACAAGTAGATAGTTAGACTATAAGAGTTGATCTATAAAAAGAGTGACTCAAATCAAGTAGAAAAAGACACTCTTGACCATTACTATTCCTTTTTTAGAGGATGTGTAGCTAAGGTAGGCACTAAACGTAAATGATCACAATGGTTGAGAATACCCTAAAGGTGAAAATACATGATTAAATCAAAAAACCAAAAGGCCAAGAAATTAGGTTACAAATATATAAACCCCGTAGATGCTATTAGTCAAGAAAAATATCAAAAACCTAATCGTCTAGCTGAAACAAATCTATAAACCCAAATTAGATTGTGCTAGTTGGGAAACTTAAAAACTAAACTAAAAATCATATTAATAGGATACACATGAAAGGTATAAGATGTGAAAAGGTATCAAATGAACTAATAGAAATATAGGATGGTAAGGGGTACCTACAATATTCATACTAATCGCCTATAAAATGTAGGATCATAAAAGGATGTAAGGGACTTGATCAGAACGCCAAAATGTTTCCTCGACCAATGACTTCCCTATAGGAAGATTATTATTTTTATGATTTTACCCCAAATATTTAATCAAATTAATAAAATTGCAATGAAAAATTGAAAGACACTACACCGAGTTGTTAACAGAGTTTGAAAATGCCTACATCTCGGCTTCACAAATATTTGAACCAATTCATTATAAAAATTTGACTACAAGTACAATATAGGAACTTGGAATGCTATAATGAATGTGCCAAGATAAACATGAACCCGATGCCAATTAAAATGGTTGAGAATACCCTAAAGGTGAAAATACATGATCAAATCAAAAACCAAAAGGCTAGTAAAATTAGGTTACAAATATATAAACCCCGGTAGATGCTATTAGTGAAGAAAATATCGACAAACCTAATAGTCTAGTTGAAACAAATCTATAAACCCAAATTAGATTGTGCTAGTTGGGAAACTTAAATACTAAACTAACGATCATATTAATAGGGTAAACATGAAAGGTATAAGATGTGAAAAGGTATCAAATGAACTAATAGAAATATAGGATGGTAAGGGGTACCTACAATATTCATACTAATTGGCCTATAAAATGTAGGATCATAAAAGGATGTAAGGGACTTGATCTCAGAACCCACCAAAATGTTTCTTTGACCAATGGACCCCTATAGGAAGATTATTATTTTTATAATTTTACCCCAAATATTTAATCAAATTAATAAAATTGCAATGAAAAATTGAAAGACACTATACCGAGTTGTTAATGGAGTTTGGAAAATTCCTACGCCCTCGCTCACAAATATCTAAACCAATTCATTATAAAAATTTGACTACAAGTACAATATAGGAAATTGGAATGCTATAATGAACGTGCAAGACAACATGAACCTGGTGCCAATCAAAATGGTTGAGAATACCTTAAAGGTGAAAATACATAATCAAATAAAAAAACCAAAAGGTTAGTAAAATTAGGTTACAAATATATAAACCCCCGGTAGAAGCTATTAGTCAAGAAAAATATCGACAAACCTAATAGTCTAGCTGAAACAAATCTATAAACCTAAATTAGATTGTGCTAGTTGGGAAACTTAAATACTAAACTAACAATCATATTAATAGGATACACATGAAAGGTATAAGATGTGAAAAGGTATCAAATGAACTAATAGAAATATAGGATGGTAAGGGGTACCTACAATATTCATACTAACTTGCTTATAAAATATAGGATCATAAAAGGATGTAAGGGACTTGATCTCGTAAACCGGCCAAAATGTTTCCTTGACCAACGAACCCCTATAGGAAGATTATTATTTTTATGATTTTACCCCAAATATTTAATCAAATTAATAAAATTGCAATGAAAAATTGAAAGACACTGCACCGAGTTGTTAACGGAGTTTGGAAAATGCCTACGTCTCTGGCTTCACAAATATTTGAACCAATTCATTATAAAAATTTGACTACAAGTACAATATAGGAACTTGGAATGTTATAATGAACGTGCTAGTACAACATGAACCTAGTGCCAATCGTCCGAAAGAACCCAGATCGGCCTTGAAGCCCGTATAATACTCTAGCCTTGTTTCCTGGATAGAAACCTAATGTTGATTTCCACTCCAATGAGCATAGCTAAGTCGATGATGTCATCAAGATCAGTATTTGATCCTCTCCGTGACCTCCAAGGAACACCAACTTGGTCGATCAATGCCCAACGTTGAGAATTAGAGCTCTAGTATGCTTCTCTAGTGAGTGATATACTCCTTTAGCTCCGCGACCAACCTTGGACTCCAAACAAGAATACTAGGTATAAAAATTGTCTTTACAATCACATGTAGAGGGTTTAATAATAATTAAAACTCATTTAAAAGTTCCTATTAAAAATAGGTCTTTTAATTCCTCTCTCACTCAATAATCCTCTCTTCTCTCTCGGCTTGGGAATTGAGCTTGAGTGTGTGTGTGTTGAATGAATGGGGGAGGGGGATTTATATACCCTAACTCAACCCAAATTCCTTGGTTAAATGGATTATCTCCATTTAATTTCCAACCAACTTAGTTGGCCGAGTTGGTTAGGCTCTGGCTGGTAGGAAGTGACGGGTGTAGGGTTTGAATCCCGCCTCATCCTCGCCATATTTGGTTTTAGATTTTCTGATGATCGTATGGTTTGACCGCCTTCACTTGTCGACTCATCCATGACCATGATTCCTTCACCGCCACATTTTCCCAATGACCTCGCTTCTCACTTGTCTCGCTCATGTCAACCCCACACTTCCGTGTCCACCTAAATCATCATTTCCGATTTATACCCATTCACCGAGTTATGATTCATCCGTTATTCCACATCAATGCCATCTCACCTACCGAGCCTCGAGTCCACCGCCCAAGCCAATTATTCACATTAATGTCCGAGCCACCCCGGGGTTAGCGAACTTGAATCCTCCACTCCCATCCTTATCTCGTCTCGAGTTGGCCACCGAGAAATATGCGAGAAAGTTACCTCGATCCATCCTTTGAGCACGCCGAATTGGCCACTAGTCACCATGTCGAGCCGCCCACCGTGGCCGCCAAGTTTCTCATCGAGCTAGCCAAGTTGGCCACTTAGTTGGCTATCAAGCCATTTTTCCCGTCAATCACTTGTGCTTGGTGTTGATAAAATTGTTTTATCAACCGTCAAAGACCAAAGTGGTAATTATCCATGTTATATTTTTTCTCTGAGACACTTTTGATGTCAAGACAAAATGTTTCTGTGTTCTGCAACGTGCCCAACCTTTGCGTCACTATGCCATGCTTTGTCCCATGAACATCTTGTTCCTGCACGGACTGCATCTGGATTGTAAAATATCCATTTTATGCATTCCGATAGGAAATGTAAAGATCTCAAGCCTTCTACCGTACTTATAATGATTCTAGGAGGTTTAGGGAAAATCTTCCCACCGATTTGATCTTCGGATTACACCTACCCACTAGGAGGCTTTTTTGTCCCCAAAAGCTTCCTTTATCTTCTTTTGATCCAAAACTTTGTGTTGTCTTAAAGATATCTTTGCAACATGATGGAATTCGAATCGATACTTTGTTAATCAAAAAATTGGTTTGATCCATGAGACTTGTGGCACTTGGGCCCATTTCCTTCTATTGTACCACTTCGATGCCAAATCGGAATTGATAATATCCGCCTAGCACTCAAGAGGACTCAAAAATAGAGCTTTGATTACCAATTTTTGCAACAACATACTAGGCATGATAAGCCTATCATGAAGAGTCTCCTAGCTTGGTGGTTCCAGTCCTCATCATCTTCTTTGCACGGTTATACTTGTATCAGTAGAGTATGACACTAGTTTCTTGTTGTGCTTGTAAAACTTAGGCAAAATTAAAATTTGATATACTATAACAAATTTTTTTCCCTTGCAAAGGGTCTTACAATTATGAGTATATCAATACAAATAATGCCTAAACGGGTCTTTATTTTATTACAAATAAGAGCATGTAAGATATGGGTATACATTCCTTTATTTTTATTAGAAACCCAAAATGCTCAAAATAGATACAACAATAGATGACTACTTTATTTTTCACCTAAATTCCCTATCAATACTTGAATCTTCGATGTGGACCTTCCCGCTTCACCGGGTGCTCTATCGATCCCGTATGTCATACGGTCTAGGTTGGTATATTGGTATATATGAGTCGACTCACTCACTTAAGTATTAGTTTTCTGTCGCATAAATCAACTCATATTGAACTCGACAATCAGGCCATGATTCAATCAAAGTTCGAGGCCATTTCCTTCATTTGTGATGAATGCCTAATGAGCGGTGAGGTATATGTTTCCCAAGAAAATATCGTCCATCTCTAATGGAATGATGTCGAGATTCATAATGTCTAAAAATACCCTCTAATAATGTATCACAAGGTGAAATATCGAGTTGCTATACCTAGGACACAAACCGTCTTGTGTGTTGTATGTTTTGGCACAAGGTAGAGGCGTAGTAGGTAAGCCAAGATGACGTACCACATCAACGGCCACATAACTTGTTCCGATGTCCCAATCAAAAACAATTTGCATAGGGTGTCCTTCAACAACCGTGGTAACACTTTGTCTAGAAATCCTTGCTGATCGCAAAACATGGCCAAGATGTCCAAATGGTGTTCTCTTATGTCACAAGGGTTCTTCCTATAGACTTGCAGTGGGGGTACTAAGAGTCTTCTCTTTGGTCGCATTCCTCCTCTAGAACCAATGAGGTTCCCAATATGAATTCCTCAACCAAAAATGCTCCTCATCATGTCCGCTCTTAGAGTAATTGCTACATACTAGCCTAGATGGGGTGGTGAACTCTCTCTATGATGCTTCCTTTGTTGGCACTTGTCCACCACCTTAGCAGTAACGAGTTAATGCTCATTTGTAGAGCTCAAAATTTATTAATCTTGTGAACGCCGTTGAGCATCCACATCCTCTAAGTGCATTTTTAATTCTGTAATGCCGTGTGTCTAGTCTTGATGTTAAGACATCACCATTCGTAGCATAGTGTACATAATAGTGAGCACCACGAGCCACTAAAATAATTGGTATAGGTCCATTGCACTTTAATAATGAGATAAAACAGGTAATAACCAAATATGATACCAAACTAGATCTATAAACTGGAAAATGTTTTCACCATTGAATATAACAATATAGGTCTTCTCAATTCTTCATGCCTATTTTCTTAAAATTGGTCTTTTAATTCCTCTCTCACTCTTTAATAATCCTTTCTTCTCTCTCGGCTTTGTAATTGAGCTTGAGAGTGTATGTGTTGAATGAATGGGGAGGGGGTTTATATACCCCAAATCACCCCGAATTCCTTGGTTAAATGGCTTATCCTCCATTTCATTGCCAACTAACTCAGTTGGCCGAGCTAGTTAGGCCTGCCAGGTAGGAAGTGACATGTGCAGGGTTTGAATCCTGCCCCATCCTCATTGCATTTGGTTTTGTATTTACTGTGACCACCACCCCTATTGACTCATCCACGAATGTAAGTCCTTCACTGTCATGTTTCCCCAGCGACCCTTCTTCCCATGTGCCATGTCTGTGTCGACCCGCCACTGCCAAATCCGCTTGACTCGTTTTGAAACTTCCACACCCATCAACCGAGTCGCGAGTCATCTGTCGCGCCGCGTCGATGCCAACTTTCCTACCGATCTCGAGTCCACAACTTAAGACGATTATCCACATTACTATCTGAGTCACATGTGGGATTAGCGAGCCCAAATCATCCGTTGCCATCCTTATTCACCCGAGCTAGCTGAGTTGACCACTGAGTGAGTTATCTCGATCTTTCCTTCAAGCTGGTCGAGTTAGTCACCAGTCACCCCACCAAGCTATTCACCAAGCTATCCAATTTTCTCACTAAGCTTCCCAAGTTGGCCACTGAGCTTGCCGTCAATCCATTTTTCCCGGTCAATCACCTGTGCTCATTGTTGAGAAAACTCTTTTGTTGGCCGTCGAAGACTGAAATTATCCATGTTCTCTTTTTCTATGAGATAATTCTGACTTCAATATGACACGTGTTTCTATGTTGCACAACGTTCCCAAACTTTGCGTTACTGTGCCCTGCTCTGCCCCGTGAAAATATTGTTCTTGCACAGACTGCATCTGGAGCATATGGTTTCCGTTTTGTGTGTTCAAATAGGCACTAGAAATATCTCAAAGCCTTCAAAGCCTTCTACCATAATGTAATAATCCCAGGAGATTTAGGGAAACTTTTCCTGCTGATTTTATCTTTGGATTAGGACTAGTTGGGAGACTAGGTACCTAACTAGTTAGCATATAAAAATAAGGGTGAAGCAAAGGAACAAAAATATGTAAATATATGATACTATAAGAATTAACATAAGATGTTTGCACATAAACCATAAGAAAAAAACATGCTGAATGAAAAATTATGATAAAAATATCTAATTAGGTGCAATAAGAGAAGAAAATAAATGCATGTATAAGAAAAGATGTATGATTTGAAAGGTTAGGCATACTACATTTTTAGGAACGAAGTATTTTTCAGTTCCTTGAAGATATGGCCTTAAATGGTTTTTAAGAAATTTGTGCTTGGTCCTAAGAAATATATAACTAGGTATGGACCCCACAATTTTGAGCATATTTTCCTCTTTATTGTTAACTTCATCCAATTTCAAGACTATATTTATGATCTCAAACTTATGTTCTCGTTAAAAGTTTGTTGTGTTGTTTTATGATGCAAACATTATACTGATGATTATGTTAGAGAGTGTTAACATGTTTTTCCATACAAAATTCAAGAGAGTGAATTCGGTCTCATGAATTTATTTGTTGAGGATGATCCTACGAAGGGGAATGTGAAGGGAGGTGAAGATTTGGTATGAGATTCACACGAAATCAATGCAAAGAATAAAAATATCATAACTTATTCATAATAAAATCACAATTATATAGGATACATGGATCCTATTTTTGTGGAGTCTCAAATATAAATAAAACTTGTAATATGTATCTTACCTAAAATGGTGAGTTGTTTCAACAACTCAACCAAGAAACTAACTACCACACATAAGTGTGGTTGTTAATACTATTGGTGTGTGTGACATGCCTAGTCATCATCCACATCACCCGGTGAGTCATCTTGCCTCATGAGAGTCATAGGTCTTAGGAAGTCAAATGACAAGTGTCGATTCTGTCATAGAATATGTCATTGTCATTTGCGTCAAGTAGTCATATGAGTTACATTCCTTATTTGGAATCAACTCCTCCTTTAGTGGCGTCATATGCATTAGTCACATCATATGTGTCATGGCATCATTGATATTCTTTTCTTGTTTAGGCATGGGGTTACACAACACCCCTATTTGTACTTCCTTTTTTTTTTCGATCCATGAGTATGAATGACTGCTTTTCTTATTTGCATATTCTTTCTATTGTTCGAATCTTGCTTATTGCGTTGAGCTTGATGTTACCATTGGAGTGCAATTTCATCAGTGGTGCATTGTTTTTGACATCGTTCTCGCAAATCCTCTTTCATGGTATCGTAGTGGTTTCGGTAAAACGTGCACTCTTCATTTATCAAGTTGTTTATTACTTTTAGTTTCTTCTTATTTTCCTTGTGCAAGTTTTTTCGATTATTATTTTAGAATTGTATTGCTAACCTTGTATTGAGGTTTCGTAAGTCATAAGTTTGAGGTATTTTAGTTGGTTTGATTTATCATATTGCTTTGAGTTCGTGATTGATTCTATTCTCGTGAGCTCGGTTTTTGCTTTGCGTGGACCTAGTGGTTCATTACTGTCTCGAGGTAACCATTGCATGGACGTTTTCTGCGTGGTTGGTTATTACTCATGCTTTGGACTACTTGACTCGTGTTTTAACTTCCACTTCTTGTGCTTTTGATTTTTTTGTGTGTTGACTCGCTTTGCCTGGGTGAACCCGCTGCCTGGCATGTTTTTTTCTCGGATTCAAGGCTCCTTTTTTTGGTGTGCTCGTGCATTGCTTTTTGCATGCATTGGATATTGATACCTCTCACCTTAGCTCCTTGTTCTTGTTTAAGCACTCTCGGCATTGGTTTCACATGTCTGTGGACTCAGCTAGTTGCTCCCATGTTCCTATTTTTGCCTTGGCTAGGGGATCTATTTCTAGTTAGAACGTGTGTGGTTTGGCTCTAGTCGTTGTCTCCTTCAGCTGCTCACATATCCATAGAGCTCTACATTATCCCTGCACTCGTTTCTCCTGCTTGTTCTTGGCTTGTGCCTTGTGCATTTCTCCACTGGCACACCATTCTCTACATTCAACGATACAAGAAGCTCGATAAAACATTTTTGATAGCGACTCAACCCCTTTTGGTCTATTTTTTGTCTTCAACATGATTCCAGGCACGTTCTGCTCAACACATTCCCTTGGCATGTGGCTTCCTCGTTCTAAAACGATCAACTTGGGAGTGCATGCGTTAAAATGGCTCCCATTTCATTTGCTCACTGACAACTCTACAATCCTGCACACGTGGCTTTGATTGGTGGATTCTATAGGCACGTGGCTGTCCTTGCTCACCGTCTCGGACTGGACCATGTTCAACTCTACCTATGCTACCCTCTCAGTAGTGGACGGTTACACCCTGGCACGTGGACTGGTCAAAACACTACCAATCTATTCATTAGGGACGTGGTTATAACCAACTCACTCTGCAGCTCTAACCATTACAAGCTTGAAATGGTAGCTATGGTCAACACGTGGACTTAGTTGGAGATTCAATTCCACCTATGGTTTACCAACAACTCAACTCGGGTGCCACAATCCATAGTGGTTTACCATGCAATTCAAGCAGCTCAGTCAACGCTGCCCTAGCTCAGGTCATATCTATCCATTTTAGAATTGATTATTAGTTAATCATCTCTTTTTAAATGTTTTAAGGTGTATAACAATTATTGGCATTGTAAACCTTTTTTTTGGGTATTTTACTTGTTTTATTCAACCTTCCTTCGAGCGTCGAAGATGGAGGGTGAGGTCCGGGGTTGGCAGGAGGCTAATCCCCCCTCACAATTAAAACAAAACCTATCTAAAATTTGATGCCATTTCCAACGAGCATACATATGAGACCTTTTGCATGCGTTTAGGCATTTTTTAATCCGCTTTCAGGCTTATTAGCATTTTTGCATAAGTTGCGGAATTTGTTTTTACTATAACTTTTGACTCGTTGCTCGGTTTTGAGCACTTATTTAGTCAAAGTTGCATTTTTTTTGCACTCTACATGTTGGGATTATCAGTTTTATAAATACACTATTTTATAAAGTGCCACATTCTGGGGGGTGTTTTTGTATTGCTTAATTCAACTCATTTCAAATCATCTTGAGCTTTGTTCTATCCCTTTTATTTCTTATGGACTTGTGAGCACGTCCACCACAGTCTTACAACAAAGGGATTCTTTCGTGTGATGTGAGACACTATTTCTCACAAGGCTTTCTCTTCCCCTTCTTGTTTTCCCTCATTCTTGTGCTTGCTTACGGTGTTGAATTGTTGCACCCAATGAACCTTGATTATTGTCTCCACTCTTGCGCATTATTACGCTGATTGCAAGGTGAGTGATAGAATGGTTCTCACACATAGTCGCATCTGATTGTAATCAACGCACTAAACTATAAAGTGCTACAAAAAGGGGAGGGGTTAAACTTGTATTCTTTGGAGGATCCTCTCATCATGGACATTGAATTTCATCGCTCCGTTGTTCAACTAGGACTAGGAAACTACCTACAATGGAAGAATGGAATACTCGATCATTGCATTATGTACAACTTGTTACCACATCTTCTTGGGATGACACTTGAACCTATTGACCACATTCATCACCAAAATTGGTTGAACGAGAATGATATGACATACGAGCTTCTTTGTCTTACTATACCAGAGGACCTTCAACATCGAATAGAATTCACAGAGTCTACGCATCGAGCTTGGACCTTCATTTGGAATTTTTATGGAGACTTTTATCCTCATTCATCTGGTTATGGATCTTATGATGATCTTGCATCCTTGGAGGAAAGTGAGTTCACAAATAATTTTTCTTATGAAGGGCCACCCACACGTATTTCTTCGTGTGATGACAGCCCAATCGACACGCAATGCTTGGTTCTACTTCCGACTTTGACGAGGATTGTGCACCTAGTTCGATGTCGAGAGTACTGTAGAGGACTTTTCTCGTCCTTCTCTCATTATTCCAGAAAGTGTTGACACATCCCACATCTCATCAGATATCAAGTAGTCTCCTATACAGTCTCATACAGTCATCACACCCACCTCTTTTTCACCTTTAGTGTGTGAGGCTCCTTTCACTCCTCTACCTTCATTATATGACTCATACCTATCTGACATCACTCTTTTATTTTTTGAGCCCCCTCATTGGGATGAGTATCTGCCTGACCTTAGTTGTCTTTTCGCAGAGTACACTTGTGATGTATTACATGTTCCTCATCCATCTACATGTATTTCAGAGGAGTTCATCATCTCCGTTGTTAGGAGTGCCCCTTCTGGGACTCTTACCACTTCCACTTTTCTAGAGACCTTCATTGATCCACCCTTGCTTGTGGATCCATTTTCTATTGTGGGGGATGTTTTGTTGCCTTCACATTAGTTGGACATCCTTTCTACAGGTGTTCCCCTTCTTCACTTTGATAGTTCTACGCATGTGGCATTACCTTCGATTCCTCGCGCCACTTGCTAGACCTATGGCACACTTTCGTGGACCAGAATCATATTTCTTCATGCTGCTACCTTCGGTTTCCTTCGTGGAGTGGGAAGACTTCCAACATGTCATTACTTGTCCTTCCTAAGGGTAGGCACATAGTTCGGTGTAGATGGCTCTTCTTCAGTCTAGAGGCAGAGGATCTCGTGATCGACACTCTTCTAGGAGACCTCTTAGATATGCATATTTCATATCCGTCCATGTCATCTTATGCATTCCTCTCGCCTCCATCTTCTTCTCTCTTCTTCTTCTTTCGAGAGATTGCCTCTTTGTACATGGGTACCTTTACAGGTTTGTTTATGGTTGGGACCCATCTTTGGCATATTTCTTAGATTAGAGAGTGGACTTGTCTCTCTTTGGGGGAGTTTTTCCCACTGGGTTTTCTCCTTTTACTCCACTTTTTGAGAGTTTCTTGTATGTGGGTACCTCATCAGGCTTGTTTCTAGGACCCACTTCTCCTTGTTTTCATCTATGTGTCCACCTAAGCTATGCTTCAGGGGAGTGTTGGTGTAGGATATTTACCATGCACATATCTTAAGTACATGGGATTCCTCCACATAGGTGATTCACCATGCTTAGGTTTCCTAGGGTGTCATTATGGCCTTACACGCGTCATAAAGTGTCATAGGAGTTACATTTGACTAGCTATTCTGGGAATGTAACTCCCACCTCTTGATAGCTATATTTGTGGGAGAGTTACACACCCCACTACTATATGTACACCTTTCATCTTAAGTAATGGAATGGAATAGAGTATGAGATTTAAGCCATTTTTCCCTTAATGCATGCACATTGCTCTCATGGCTGATTTCTTGCCCTACAGGTTCCTTGTCCATCTATAGGTATTTCGAGGAGTTCATCATCTCCATTGTTGGGAGTGCCCCTCAAAGGAATGATAACTAGATCGTACTGCCAATAACACGAGATGCTAATCAAACACCATGATTAATAAGATGAAAGTAATTTGCTAGAATAACTTTACATAAAACCTTTGCAAACAAATGAGAAACAATATCATATATTATTATGGAACTCAATGCAATACATTGAGAATGGGCCTTGCTTAAATAGGCAAGGAATAACAATCTAAGAACCAGATAAGGTCGTAGATCAAGCCATAAATCAAGGAAATAACTAGTCATCAAATAACTAGTCAAGACCATAGATTTAGGAGAGAACTAGACATCAAGGATCTAGTCAATACCATAGATCAAGGAAAGAACTAGTCAATACCATAGATCAAGGAAATAACTATACCTAATAACTAGATAATATCTCCTAATATCTAAATAAGATAAAAGAAATATCCACACACATAAGTGGGTGAGGATAAATACAATAAAGGTAAATAAAGTACCTAGGTGAACATGAGCTAAGGTAAATACCTACTCTAACACCCCCCCTCAAGTGAAGCTAGGGGTCAAAATAGAAGTGGCATGTCCACAATATGAGTCCCAATAACTAGGCCTGATGAGGTACTCATGTATAATAACTGGGAAAAAAGGGACACCGCAAGGTACCCAAAATCAGTAATAACAAAGTAAAGAGAGTAAAGACCTACTCCAAGGCATCCCAAGAAACTCGGCTCAAAAAAATCGTACAATGTTGAAGAAGTTTGGTGTGCACTGTGGTCTGAATCCACTGCTCGATCACAAAACTAAAAAATAACTGACACTGGGTTTCACCAAGATAGCTCCACACAAGGAGACTGTCAACGGAGTGATGTCGAAAGTGTAAAATAAACACCAAACATAATTTGATCAACTGCTGCAGATAGGTGTGCCACGATCTAAGAACAATAACCAAAGCAACAAGGAAAGGACACGAAACTCGAAGAAGCAAGATCAACACCACACCCTCCCATACTGTTGAATGGGTGGAGTGGCACTACAAATCTATATGAGTTTCCCAAAATAAACTACTCGAACACTGACAAACTAACATTGGGCTCCACCAGAATAGCTCCCCCATAAGAGAGACTGTCAACATGCCAAAAGTGTCGAAAATACAGATACAAAATCTCTCAACAAACAAGAGAGATACACTACACCTGCTAAAGAAAAATGCTCAAAACAAGAAGCATCACAATGCATAAGGTATAGAAAGTGGAGCAAGAGGTCGAATGGTGGAGGAGCCACGCCTATAGAGTCCTCTCAATGAATGCCTATGTTGCCTCCATGAGTGATCATATATCCACCCCAAATCAACATGGATGGATGAAGAAGATGCCTGCATATGACTTGGTACAAAATGCACAATGGGTGCATGCAAAAGAACATCAAAATGTGTGTCAGGTTGATCATGTTTGATAAATGAAATCTCAGTTTCTCAATCTTGAGTGAAGATGCAGAACTCATGTGTTGCTCATGATCCTCAAAAAGAGTCGAGTAAACAAAAAAGGATCTCTGTCAATGTGTGATCCCAATGAAGTATCTGCTCGAAAACCAATGTCATGACAAGAATTCCACTTAACATGTGGAATAGAGGAAACAATACCCTATGAATGTCTGCCAATGACTCCGTTAGTGAGACCCATAGAATAGAGCATGTGAGATCTGAATGTAGTGGTATGCTTCTCAAAAAATCCATGCAATTGAGCAGAAGTAGGATACACAACATGTGGTACTGTAATAGGCACAAATGTGGAAGAGCATGTAGTAACAAGCCTCACAGGTTTAGAAGCATCAAAAGTAGGCTCAGATCAAAGACCGATGTATCAATGTCGGTGCGTATAAGAGCAACAACCGCAAGTGGACTAAGAGCATGGATATGGTTGTCCACAGTATAATGGTGATGCTCAGTAGGCTAACAAGTTTGTTCTCGCAGGAGTGTATTATTGTATCCTTATCGTGAATGAGTGATTGTAGAAGAGAATTTTACTTCTTGAGCGATCTATTTTCTTCCACAAATTTTACAATATCCTCTTGAAGTCCACATACTTCAGAGAAAAGCATATCATTCTCAGAATCCATGATAGGTACAAATTACAACTCCCAAAAGTTTAGGACATCGGGCTCACCAAATTGTACAACTTACTATTTTGGGGGATGTCGCGTGTTTTCAAGAAAGTCACATCTAACTTGCCACTTCTGTAAAATTAACTATTTTTGACCGTGTAGACAATGACCTTGATTGCCAAAAATAGCAACCTGCGGATTTTCCCGAAATAGCAAAAAAACGTGTGCAAAAGATCTCAGTGGACCCTGCCAAAAAGGAAAGTTCAAAAACTTCCTTCGCACAAACCAAGAAAAATATGCCACAATAGAAAATTGCTCATGGCTGATCTTGAAAAAAAAAACAACAGACCCAAAAAAATAATCCCGTGATTTCTTTTCTTATGGGCGCAAATCCCGAGGTGATCCAGTGTGTTTCTCTACAAAAATAAAGAAAACCACAAAAATGACTACCTCCGACTGGCCGAGTTTATAGTCGATCTTAGGGTTTTCATGCCTTCCAGATCTAATGGAAGCCTTTGTTTTGCATAAAAATGCACGCAGCAACAAAATACGACCAAATCCCAAATATATGAATACACAAATAATTTATTTGCAAAATAAAACTTACAGACGGATGTCAACAACAATCTCCATCTCTGATACCAAGCAGTTAAGCGCGTCGCCCCCAGAGTAGTTCTGGGATGGGTGACCTCCCGAGAAATTCCTGGTGTCACTTCCTCTTAATATGCCGTTGGGCCTGATTGGGTGTATACCCAACTCCATCGTCTGGGAGGGTATTGGCGTAATAACTGATTAACACGATGAGATCCCTCTCCACCATCAGTTCGAGCTTTTGGTGTGACGGCAAGTCATGTAGCTCTGATACCATGAAAAGAACGATAACCAAATTGTACCAATCTAAGAACACAGATGCTAATCAAACACCACGATCAATAAGATGAAAGCAATTCACTAGAATAACTTTACATAAAACCTTTGCAAACAAATGAGAAACAATATCATATATTATTATGGAACTCAATGCAATACATTGAGAATGGGCCTTGCTTAAATAGGCAAGGAATAACAATCTAAGAACCAATCAAGGTCGTAGATCAAGCCATAAATCAAGGAAATAACTAGTCATCAAAGAACTAGTCAAGACCATAGATTTAGGAGAGAACTAGACATCAAAGATCTAGTCAATACCATAGATCAAGGAAAGAACTAGTCAATACCATAGATCAAGGAAATAACTATACCTAATAACTAGATAATATCTCCTAATATCTAAATAAGATAAAATAAATATCCACACACATAAGTGGGTGAGAATAAATACAATAAAGGTAAATAAAGTACCTAGGTAAACATGAGCTAAGGTAAATACCTACTCTAACACCCCTTATAGGACTCTTACCACTTCCAATTTTCCGAAGACATTCATAGATCCACCCTTGCTTATGGATCCATTTTCTGTTGTGGGGGATGTTTTGTTGCCTTCACATAAGTTGGACATCCTTTATGCAGGTGTTCCCCTTCTTCACTCTAACAGTTCTACGCATGCGGTATTACCTTTGGTTCCTTGGCTCTCACTTGCTAGACCTATGTCACACTTTTGTGGACTAGAATCAGAGTTCTTTGTGTTACTACCTTTGGTTTCCTTCGTGGAGTGGGTAGAATTATAGCACGTCATTTTTTCTTCCTAATGGTAGGCACATAGTTCGGTGTGGATGACTCTTCTTCATCTAGAGGCAGAGGATCTTGTGATCGACATTCTTTTGGGAGACTTCTTAGAGTTGTAGAGTTCAGATCCATCCATGACATCTTCTGCATCCCTCTCATCTCCCTCTTCTTCTCCTCTTCTTCTTTCCAGAAAGATGTTGTTTGTATATGGGCACCTTATCATGCCTTTAGTTGTCGGGCCCCATTGACACATATTTCTTACTTGTTTAGGGAGTCTTTTTTCTGTTTTGGCTTACCTTGACCTCTTCCTCGACTTCGATGAAGGGGGGTGTTGGTGTGTGTGACATGCCTAATCATCATCCACATCACCTGGTGAGTCATCTCACCTTGTGAGAGTCATAGGTCTTAGGAAGTCAAATGACAAGTGTCAGATTCTGTCATAGAATCTGTCATTGTCATTTGCGTTAGTGCATCATAGGAGTTACATTCCTTATTTAGAATTGTAACTCCTCCTTTAGTGGCGTCATATGCATCAGTGGTGTCATTGATATTCTTTCCTTGTTTAGGCATGGGGGTTACACAACACCCCTATTTGTACTTACTTTTTTCGATCTATGAGTATGAGCACTGTTTTCTTATTTGCATATTCTTTCCATTGTTTGAATCTTGCTTATTGCGTTAGAGCTTGACGTTACCATCGGAGTGAAAATTCATTGTGGTGCATTGTTTTTGACATTGGTTCTCACGAATCCCTATTTCAAATACAACTCACATAAAAAAATCATTCACACTATGTTTTTCATGTGTTTTTGCAAGGTCAAAATTCAAGTTGAAAACATGAAAACTTTACCCAAGTGTCAAAAATTTGTTTGATGCCCCTCCTAAGTCACCCTCCGATTAGTTTACCTTTTGTGTCATAATATTACCATCCTTAAAAATTCAAAATGTGATGAGAAACCTTTCTAAGTGTCTGAGATGTGGTCATGAGGTCACTCACCAATTCTATTGAATGTTGTTAAAATATGAAATCTCTAGTAAGCCTAGAAAGGCTATTCTTTAGCCTTTCCGGACATGTATGCATCCTCCAAGGATAATCAAGAAGCCTAAAGTCATCTGGAGATGTCATTGAGGATTTTTAAGTTAAATGGAATAGATTTAGGAAAGTTTAGGAAAGTTATAGAGGTTTTGGAACAAGAACAATGAAAGTGGGTTTTGGAGGCTTAAGGAGTTTACAATGGAAAAATATACCTGAAATTCAATGGAGGATTCCAAGAGCTCGGGATGAGTCAAGAGGAAAAAATATATATTTTGAAATCTTAAAGAATCCTCTACATGATGGAGTTTTCACATTCTTCCCAAGATCTAGTGTGCTTCATCAATATTAGTAGACTCACCTTATGGTCCCAAATAAAAAGTTTTTTTTTTAGAGAATGAGGTATAATTAGGTCTTGAAAATCATCCCATTAATCTTGAAAAATTGTCTTAGGAGTCAAATGATATAAATATTTTCCTGAAAATACCTTCCGGAGCTCCGGAAAATGGTTTCATGTTTTTGGGAGTTAGTCAATTTCACAGTTGGATGGGTGGCGCATTTTGGTGTCCTCGACTATCCCAACTATCCCAATTTTTCCAAATTTATAGGAAATTTGGGATAATAGGGACAAAATTATTCACCCCACCCCCTATTTGTAGCCCTTGGACCCTCATGTGACCCTAAATCTTCTTGTTAAGTGCTAAATGGCCATGGATGAAAATTTGGCTAAGTTTTTTCATGCTAACCCTTGGGCACATTTTTCTTCCCTAAATGTCCCAAATTTTTGCTACGGTGGGGAAATTTTAGACAAAAATAAATTGACCCACTCCTAGCCCCTGCTTAGGTTCATCATGTGACCACAAATTTTGTCTCCCGGGTGCTCTAGCCTTTCTCTCTCATCCTCCCATCTCTCCACTCATCTCTCACAACTTGTCAAGCTTAAGGAAGGGGGAAAATTTTCTTTTCCCAATTGTCCCAATTTCCTAGGGAAAATGGGGACAATTTGGATAGTAAGATGCGCCCCACCACCTTTGTTTTCAAAGCCAATTTTTAAAGCATTCTTTCACAGTTTAAAAATAACATTGTTTTAAACCTTTACAGAGTTCTACAAACATTTTCACTCCATTAATTCACCAGGTAAACCTAGGAAGTCATTTTTGACATCTCAAAGCTCAATAACACCTGAAAATTCATCAGATATACATGTAATTTTATCCTAGGCCATGAAAATCGAAACGAAGATATTTTCATATCTCTCAATATAGTGATCGATATGAATGAAATTTTCTCATATGTTAATCCAGAACCTTCAAGAAAAAATTGATTTAAAACCTCATGATGCCATGGATTATTTATGGTAGAAAACCCTTGTTCCATGCCCTATTTTATGATTTTTTTCTTTCCAAGCATTCCGGCAGGAAGATTGAGACAAAATTTTGAGCACATGATCCGAAGAGCGAGCATATTCTAGTAAAGATGTTTTCATGCAAAATTGATAGGGGAAGTGCTATTTATATTTTTAGTAAGTATATGGTATTTCCACTTACTATAAATAAAAATTTTCTGAAAAGAAAACTTTTCTTGAGTCAAGCACTCAGAGATCAATAGTGAAGACAAACTAGGCAAATTTGGTCAAAAATAGAAAAGATCTTTCTAAAAATAGTAACTATCACAAATCATCAAAAATACATCAATGAAAGTGTATGTAGTATGTTATGAGTTTTGGGACATTAAAAAAGCAAGAAAAAACAAAAAGGAGCCCCTACCTCTTACTTACTCAATATTAAAAGTGTCCGTTTTAGGTGTAGAAAGTTGTTGTCTTCCTCATTTTTCTCACCTAGTGGATTTTTGCAACAATGAAGTTAAAATTTTCTATTTTGGATCCCATTTCAACCATTGAATTAGGGTGTTTAGATATGGGAGATAACAATGTTGATCACATGGATAACAATGAGGATCTAAATGACCGAATACTTGGCGGACCCATGGAATTTGTGGAAGAAAGAATATACACAAGTGGTTTGTTTGCAATAGGTGACCACCCACTATCCATCTAGATCACATAATTGGTGATGAATTATGCTTAACACTATGAACCAAACACTCAAATCATAAAGGTGAATGGAATTTCAATCTTAGCGAAAGTGCTCACCCCTAAGGGAATATCACAAAGTATGCAAATCCCAACTTGGAGCAATATGGTAATCATACCAAAGGAGTTTGCATTAGGATAATGGTCAAATACATATTCATACCTCCAAGGCCTTGTATTGGGGTTACATATAAATCAAGTAAGGAAACCCTCCCATGTTCCAAAGTCCTAGTCTAGACATGAGTTTCACGAAGGTTTCTCAGATGCTATCACTCTTTTGATCAAGGTGATGGAAGAGGAAAACACCAAGTATTTCCATGATTAGATGAAGTTGTTCATACTTACCATCAATGAAGGAAATCAAATGATTTACTCGAGTCAAATCATTAGTGAAAACCTCCATTTTTAGTTGCTCTAGCTTCTAGTCACCAATAATTTTTCCATGACATCATACTTAGTGTATCCTTTTTATAGTATGAGATGTTTCAAGAGTTTGAATCTTACACTGAAAATATCCCAAAAGACCCCCACATGTGAGAGATATCAACATCTCACTCTAAAATAGAGTAATCACCACTTTTCAAGGGTGAATGATGCATTCACCATGTATGTTGTGAGATTTCTCGAAGGAAATCTAGAGTTGATACTGTCCTCATATGCTCCCAAGTTGATCCAAATATACAAATCCTTCTTCACACAATTATCAAATTTCTCATATATCAGGGTATATGGATTTGATCCCACCTTGAGAAAACTTCCAAGGTACCTCAATGATAATATTTTCATGTTCGAGCTTTGTAGATAACTTGTCCATGTCAACAAAAAACTCAAAAGTAGGAAGAAGAAAGGTGTGTCTTTCCCTATCTCTTTGGGAATTTTATCCTATAAGTCTCTCATTGATGCATCAAATTTGGAATCCTCCTCTGGTCATTTGAATATCTATTCCTAATCTTCAAGGGCCTACTTTGACATATGGAGAACCATGATATGTTTCATATCCCTGACTTGCACCATGTGTCGCAAATTGAGGACTATTGGGTGAACTATTCTAATAATCTTGAATTTAGGGAAAGAGATCATATGAGGATGAAAATATGGAAAATGAGACAATTTTGTTTTGATTAGTTTGAAGAGGGAATTGATGATGATGGAACAATGTTGTATCACCTCGCAGTATCAGGCTATGAAACCTTTGCCTCTCCCGCAAGTTTCTTGGAGCATCTAGGAATCATGAGATATAAATAAAAGGACCGAGGTAGTGATTTAGAGATCTAGAGAGTGGTTAAAATATAATACTTGTAGAATTTATCAAGTCGAAGGTCTCCATGCTCTCAAGAAATAGTCATCTCCTCTCTCTCGCTTCAAATAGAACTGAGAAATATTCTAGTTCTTCCCACTCTAAAATGCTTCAAAAGAGAAAATCAATGGAATCCGAGCCAACTCATTACAAGAGGACACACAAGAAGGTAAAATCAGCTCAAGATCCTATAGAATGCATGGAACAAGGTGAAATTGAACTACCTTATCCACCAACTCTTCAAAGAACTCAAAGAATTTCTTCTTCGTAGTCACACCAATTTAACTGCCCAAGATACACCTTCCCAAATAGAGAAAGAAATTGAAATCATGCCCAACATTGAGCCTAGAAGAAAATGAAAAATTCTCATGGGTACATGATATTATTGGAGGAGAGACATGTAAAAACCAACAAGTGGTGATCCCATATTTCTAGGCTATATCTACAATGGTGAAGGTAAATAAGAGGAAAAATTCTCAAATTGCCTCCCTCTTTTTCAATGGCATTTCAATAAACCAATATGTGGAGGTAACATGACCTAAATTCATCAAATCTCTCAGTGAGATGGACCCATCGGATTATGAGATTAGAACCATTCCCTTTAGACTAATGACACATGAAGGAGATGCTCATATATTTGAGAATTCTTCCACTCACCTTCTCGTGAGAAACCAGGAGTACAAGGAGAGAATTAATCAATTGAAAGACTATATAAGGAATCTCACCTTGTATGTGAAAACATTTATGGATCTGAATGCTACTTCATCTCTCCTAGCCAAGGAAGTTATTACCATCACCAGCTTTGACCCGCATTCTATTAGAAAATCACAAGACTTCACCATGTAGGGCAGAGAAAATAATAAATGGGTGAGCAATATTTTGGAGAAGGGTAAAATGTTTCTTCCGTAGATATCCTATCATTGTTCAAGTACATGAGTGCAACGAATGCGAAAGTAAGCATGACTAGAGAGGAGATTGAAATAGAAAAGGAACATTAGGACCAAGTGTTTCCACTGGTCATTGAGATGGGCAAGGTCAACTCTTCTCTACTAGTGAGCAAGGGGGTATTCAACTTAGCATTTGAAGATTTCTCTCAAGTTTGGGTTAGAAATCTAGTTGCTCATTATGAAATGATAAACCACGCTCTTGGTGAACTTGATTCGTATGAGGAACACATTTCAAATATGTAAGGGGATGCCAATAATGAAATACAAAATCTTGGTGTGTGAATAGTGGGTGAGAACACTTTGGCAAATGATCTGTTGAAGGCATTTGAAGATCTTGTCAAGAAGGAGGCCGAAGATCTATTTTCATTTAACAAAGACATATTGGAGTCCCTATCTGAGATAAGGGTAGTCATATCAAACACCGTGAGGGATCATCAGTCTTGGTTCATGGATGAAAGAACATAAATTGTCGCTTTGAAAATTGGGTAAAGTCCTTGAGTTTTTTCTACATCCCATGAGCTGAGAAAGTTACACATGTAAGCGGTTGTTGGTGCTCAATTTGATCTCACCTCATTTGTTCTAAAATTTCCCAATCTTCCTAGTTCGTCGTATTTTCTATCTCCCCGAATGGATGTGTACAAGTTTTATCTTTACCAGGGTGTTATTGTAAATCCTTCTCTATGGTCGTGGATTCTTTGAGCCATGAATTATTTGTAAATTCTTTTTCCTTGAAGAAAGATTCAATTCTGGGCGTAAATGGTGAAGTTCCCCTACATCTTACTATTCGATGGGCGTGTTTTCCCCATCAAATTATATCTTAGAATCTTTAGCTATGTGGTATCTTTTGATTGGATGAGGCATGTTGGGTCTATTTTATAACTTGTAAATTTTTGCTATGTTTGAAAAAGATCAATTTGGCCTTGTAGCCCCGTTGAGTTCTGATTGGCACCAAATTTATAAAGGCGGACTGAATTTCTTTGTTTTGACCATAAGGTTTATACGTGTTCATTTTTAATTGGTTACAACCCGGTGGGTCTTTTTGGTGAAATTTTCCACTTTGGTCACATTTGTAAAAATACCAAATTGGCTCCATGGCCCCGATAGTCTTTGATTGGCTATTCAAAAAATATGAAGTGACAGGTAAAAGTCTTACTTTGACTTCGATGAAGGACACGTGGCGTTTTTCATGTTACAAGCGGGGAAGTGGGTCGATGGAGCACTTTGAAGTTTTTGGCTTAGCATTGAAAATTCAAAGTGGAGAGGTGGGTTTGTCGAGAGGTTTTTGAATATTTTTTCCTTTTTGTGAAAAGGAGAAAAGTATAAAAATGAAGCGTGACTCCACTGGGGCCCACATCAAAAGATAAAAGTGGGAAGCGGGTCATTGGAGGAAAATTGGAAATTTTGCCTTTTTGTAATAAAGGGTAAAATTGTAGAAATGAGCCATGACTCCATCAAAGGCCCAGATTAAGCCACGTGTTGAGCCCATATTTCAAAGGCGGAGGGGTGGGCCAAAATGTGAAAATTGCACATTTGCTCCAAAAGTCATAAAATTCAAAAGGCACCCCTAGGCCCATTTCGGCTCTAATATTCCACGTGGACGGTTCTAATTTAAAGTGGTGAAAGGGCAGAATCAATGGTTATGGCATGATGCATTTGGTTTTTCTACCATTAACATTCCACAACTTCAGGGGATGCAAATACACATTGTTTTTCATGGTGAATCTGAATGATCTCTTGTCGTTTCTATCAGAAAAGTGTAATTAAAGTGTTGTGGAGCTCGAATTTGTGAATTTGAGGAAGTGCAAGAGTTGATATTTTGAAATAGAGTTACTCGGGCACCTGTAGAAAATGAATTGCTAGATCCAGTAGAGCAAGTTACAGAGGAAAGAATGGGAAAATGATGAAATGATGGAGGTTGCATGCACGAAGGATGAAAACGTGCTCTAGTTAAAACAATGATGGAGATATTTGCAATGATTCACCTTTTTAAACAACTGGAAACTTTTTGTTGCAAACTTGTTAAACATCATTTTCAGAAATCATGATCAAACATGTAACAAACAAAGGTTCCTCGAATATTCTTTTCTTGGGGGGAAATCTTGGATGTAAATTGAGTGTTATAAAAAGCATGCTTTAGTCATACAAATGGTCGGGGTTGAATTCTTATGAGAAAATTTGAGAAAGCCCATCTTCTTGAGAGACCATCTAAGAAACCTATTAATCTCTTATGTTTTAGATTTGATCATGTCAAGTTGGTTGCAAGTGTACAACCATTGACAAGCTCTGAGATTGTTCAAGAAACTTTCCCTGGATGAATCTAATCAACTTCAATTAATCTGTGTTAATCTTGGACAAAATTGTGTCTACTTTTATTTCGAATGTCTTCAAATGGTTTTGATGTTTCCTATTGCAATCTCTTGTTAAAATCCTTCAATCACACAGATCTCGTCCTTGTGATAGTTTAATGGCATTTGCAATTTCATTATGAGAAAAGCCTTCATCCTGTAATGAGATAAACAATTTAAAATCACTTTATTGTCATTTTGTTGATAAATATTGTCTGTAAGCCTTTGAGTGTATCTTAGGCATGAGGAACCAAGGGTATTTAATGTTTAATTAAGTCTTTAGCTCGAGCCTTTGTGTTGAATTCTCAAATATTGTGTGAAACCGTGTAGATCTAGGCCTCCATTAATGCACACCTTCAAGGAATATTTTAGCTATTCTCAGCATTCATCATTTAGTTTTCCAATTATTGTGAAGTTTCTCAAAGATATGGCAAAATCAAGTTTATTCTACTTAATCTCCCACCAAAAATTATTCAAAAACAATGAATCCTACCTGAACTACCCCTGTTTGCCCTATATGTCCACAAATGAATAAATTATACTGCCAAAATATGCAGAAGCAATCAAGATTCCATAATGTCTTTAGTAACCTTAACCATGTTTAGAAAATATCACCATTCTTTAGAAGTGACAACTCGTGAGAGTTAAATTGTGGTGCATCGATCATATTTTCTTAAGGTTTCCTTTCAAATTTGTGCAAATAAGGATATCTTCATTCTCCTTCACCAACAGAGGTTACAAAATGGGTCCTCTCACCCTGGTTAAATGGCACAACCTAAAGTAGTGAGGATAGATCAAATCCTTTTGAAGGTGCTATCCATTTCTCCAACATCTGAGTGATAAAGAGCTAACTGAATCACATCCCTAGCTACAAAACAACATACATGGTGATTTATCTGTCTCTAGGCTTCTTGTTAAATATGTGATTTTGCTCATCTTACAAAGGAGAATCAATTTGGATACCAACAATGGTACGATATAGAAAAGAATTCAAATGTATTGAGATCTCTCTTGAAGAACATTTCAAAAGTCCATCAGTAAGTTAGTGTATCTATCAACAAAAGCATATTATTTGGATTTAGTGGTTATCTTCTTTCTCTCTTCATCCCCCTTCCTCTCTTCCTTCACGTTCTAACTCTTCATTGAGAGGTTTCACTTTTCATTTTCATCTCATTCATTAATATGAATATAGTTGAAAATTATAATAAGTTTCCCTCAATTAATAAAAAGGGGACTTAATTTATTTCCTAGGAATGCAAAGAGTCACAAGTTGTAAAAGACAAGTGAAAAGACATGTGGGGGTAGCTCAAGATTCTCTTTTTCAAACTCTATATTGTAATGACTTCCTTATTCTAAGAGGTCAATTTTGTAAGTTCATGAGTAAATAACTACCAAGAATAAGAAAAAGATAAAAATTATTGTACTTCCCTCTCGATATGTTTTCCTCTTCCTCTTCCATTGTACATCTCTGTGAAAATGTCAATAAAGAAAGGAATTTCTAATTTTCTGGATGAGTGAATAAGTGAGATTTTATGTCCATGGTTTCATCTTGTCTTGATATTGTTAGCAAAGTTGTTATTCTTTCCAATTGTGTGTGTTGATATTTCTAGTTAATCCTTACAAGAATCTATTTTTTTCTACTTGCTGTATTAATCCCTTCTCTAATTTCCCACTCCCACATTCCCACCTTCCTAGAAAATTCCTCCTTTGCAAAAAGTTGCTTGAGAATTTGCCACGTGTGCCGGAGTGTGCTTGTTGGATCCATGACATGTAGGCCAACCAAAAATTTGATTTTATTTCACATACAATAATGGAGATGCCCCATTCAAGCAGAGGGACCTAGTCCTAGAGTGTTGGTGAAAATAAACCAATTTGTCCTAGCGATAAATTATTTCACCAACACAAGTCACAATAAAATGAGAGCACTAACAAATAATTCATAACATTCTCCGCCCCTTTAGCACAAATATGGTAGAAAAAATTTCACACTTTCAAATGTAGTATGCCCGACTCTTGTAGCATGCCTTATTGTTGTGGATCATGATTGTGATCCAAATGAAAGGCATATCTCATCATCCTTCTTTCGTTTTTCACAGGTTTCCCATAAACCCGGATATGAACAAGAACCCATCAAAATTTCACCTCATATGGTTTTATGGATTACTACAAACCTTTCCAAGATCTATCATATGTATTACACTAGTACTTTTTCTCTCCACAACATTTTTCCTTCAAGGGATTTCATCAATTATGCTCATGAACATGAATACTTTTATGATCTTATTTTGAATATCACACCGAATTGAAAACATGAAAGATAAAATGAGGTCTAAGTACTCATCACCTCTTGTAGCCTTTGTACTTGATCACCGTCACTTGATCATATACAACATAGAATATTTCCACTCCCACTTTGAGATCCATCCTTGGATTTATCCATTTTTGTTGTAGATTTTCCGTAGATTGCAAATGTGTGACCTAATTGTTCGTGGCTAATGATAGGTTGTTTTTTGCACTCTAGCCTACATTGTCTCCATCATCCAATTGATGAGTTTCTTACTCACCGATGAAGACTTGATGCTAATTGGTTTCAACATTGAAGATTATTTTTGTCTCTCCCAACTAAATGATTTTTTTTTTCAAATGTCGATTCACTCCGATAATGTGTCCGTAAGAAAAACAAATTAAACTAAAAAATAATAGTTACTACCAATGCAAAAACACATTTCTTTTACAAATTATTTTTCTTTGAAAAGTTATTTGGACCCTCCAAACTATAATATTACATCACTCCACAAACAATATTCCCAAAAATCTAAAAACATATTTCACCATTTTGTAAAGTATACCTCATCTCCCACTTTATAATAGGCTCACCACCATTTTGTATGATACCAATTTACTACTTGTGAGTTAAAGTGGTTAATAAGATTGGACCATTTGACCTAGTAGAGTCATAGGGTCCAAGATTTCATTCAACACCATTTTAGCTACGTCAATATCTAACATTACTTTGCAAAACTATGTATTTAAGTAATAAATAATTAACTTTTCCAATTAGAAAATCATATAATTTTGGATTTAAAATATCACAAGAAATGTAATGTTTTTGAGAGAGTGGATGATCATGGAGATATGGGTCATGGAGGATTCACCAAAGGTGAATCCATTGAATTTGAGGGGGAAATTTCCAACGTCGATTGCATTTTAATTGGAAATAACATGTCATGGAAATAAAAATGTGAGTTCAAAGAAAGAGTCTTTGCAATGCTCAATGCAATTCTACCAATTTGAGTCAATCTAAATTAAAAGAAACATAATGACACTTTATCCAATGTAGAGGTGGTAATCTTTGATCCCAACTAATTTTGAAGAAATAACTGGACTATATACCGATCAAACCCAAAAATTAGTTCCAACGTACCACTACAAAGTGAATAACATGAAGTTGATATCTTTTCATTGAAACCACATGATTATGTAGAGAAAAAAACATGAATGGGTGAACTAGAATGATGTTAGAATAACCCGGACTAGAATGGTGTTAGAAAAACTTAGGAATGTGATAGTTGAGTGCTTCACCAGGCATATATACAAATATATCCTGTAAAAAATAAAATAATTGTGAAACACATAGGAACACGACTACAAGGTATAACAAAAGATAATCATATATGTATAGAGAAATCAAGGGTTGGTGGAATATTTGCAAGATAAACATGTAAAGATATAAACAAGATTGATGTAAGGAAATATGAACAAAGAAATTCATAACATAATGATCTTTCCCATCACTTGGGAAAACAACCAAAATTTGAAGATGCCCTTTCATGACTTAACACATCGTATTGCATAGTAACTCCTTTGGTATGAACTTCATAAGAAATTAATGTAGTAATAAAACTCTCATAACTTATTCATAATAGACATCAACGATGTATATGATTCATTAATCCTTTTTGATGGAGTCTTAACAAAAAATAAAACTTGTAATATCTATCCTACCCAAAATGGTGAGTTGTTTCAACAACTCAACCAAGAAGCTAACTAGCACACATACATGGGTTATTAATATAACTCACATAACACACATTAATAAGTATCCCTCACAATATAACAATAACACTAATAATTAATTCCTAATAGGAGGCTAACATAACCTATAGGGGTATGAATGCTTCGATCCATACACTAGACAAAAATGAGGTTTCCTAGTAGCAATGTGATCACTTGTATGGTATGACCAAAGTGAAAGATATATAGTTTAAGATGTTAGTTAGTATATGGTTATCAAATGGTTTTTTGGAGGATTTTATTGAGAATTTTTTTGGTTGATTCTTCTTTTCCATTACATTATAGATGATAGGTAGTTGAAAAATTGTGTTTGATATTGAATTTATCCTAGAGTTGCTTCATTTCTTTGCCCTTGAAATTCCCACCATTATTGGAAATGATGGTTTGAGGAATTATAAGGTTGATTAATGATGAATTTGGAAGTTATTGCATGGGTCTTATTTGTGAGGGGCATGACCTCAAACCACTTAATAAAGTACTTAGTCATTGTGATGATGAATATGTGACTATCTTAGGAGTAGGGTTATTTTCCAATACAATCGAATTCCCCCATGGTGAAGGGCCATGAAACGTTAAGTGTTTAAATATTGACAAGGGGAGCACAAGTAAGATCATCATGGAGCAAGAAAGGTTTGTATTATTTAGTAAGTGTGTGAGAATCAACATCGAGGGTGGGCCATTGATAAAAAATGCTTAGAAATTTATGTGCAAAGAGTATGTCTCGCTAATATGGCCTCCATAAATCCACCATGTGCTTGCTTGAGAAGAGGAGGTACTTCATCCTTGGTAACATAGTGGACCGTGATACCCTCAAAGTTATGGTAGTAGAGTGTGTTATCCTTGATGAGACATTTTAAGGATTTCTTGTGGATTTTAACTTATTCTTAATAGCTAGTGTCTCCAAGATAGTCTTAAATTTTAAGGAATTGGATGTTATTCTTGTACCAAGGGTTTTATCATTTTGATGTGATATATGAGAATGAAGTAAGGTGAAGGTAAGATAGGAGTCTTTTGGACTTGAATTTGATATTATTCTTCAATAAGGAATTTATTAGGTAAGAAATGTGTTGTCACAAAAAAAGAGTCAACCATGGAGTTGTTTTTATGAGTGATGGATTCGATCATGTAGGAGGTGAAATAAGTGGATAACTTGGTAACTATTTAATGATAGGTTTTAAGGTTTTCACTTTTGCATTGGTATTCTCCACTAACTTTTAGCAAACAAGCTTTGAGTCACTCATCATATGAAAATATATGACATTTTTGAAAATAGTGACTCGTATACTAAGTATGATTACTAAACATATTTGGCCATATTGTTTGTGACCTTAATGATAAGGTAAAAAAGAAGAATACGATCTTAGCTGATGGGTTGATAAGAACGCATCCTACCCCGATGCCTTTACGAAACATGTTCTTTTCAAAAGGGAGGGTCTAAGTATCCTCATGGCGGTCATAGGTGGTTTCTTTTATCTCTTTGATTTTAACTCCGTAGGGGTTGGTTGTGAGTTCTCATTCATTTACCTTGAGATTGAAACCTTAAGAGAAAAATTGCATAAGAGATAATAGTCTTTAAGGGTGATTTTTTGGTAAATACCATCAATGGTTAGAACATATTCATTTGGTAAGATTCCTAGGATATAATGATTAGCGGGGATGGGAGTAGATTTAATTTGATAAGATATACCTTTTAATTTGACTACTTTTTTGTGATGATACACAAGTCAAATTCCATAATAAGGTTGACCCATTTTCTAATGCAATTCATATGAAGGACGATAGTGGAAAATAATGACCGAGAGGATGAATGTCAAGAAGTACATAAGAGGTTTGATATACCATGTAAAATTGAAGTTTTTGGTGGAAAATTATATAGCTAAACACACATACTTCATGGGAGGGTTATGCATCTCATAAACAAGATGTGCTCTGCTAATATAGTAGATAACACACTCCTTGCTTGCATTTTATTTTTGTGCCAAGATCACCCATATATAGGCAGGGATGTAAGAGGTTTATAATATTGGAGGGTAGATAAAATATTGAGGCCATAATGTTGGCACATTGAGAGAATATTTATTCATAAAATCAAAATCTTATTGAAAATACTTATTCTATTCCAACTTAGCACTCTTATTAAGGAGATTGTTGATGGTGTTAGTCTAATAAGAAAGTTTGGGATTGAACCGTTAGATTTTCCCAAGATATCTTAATAAGGTGTGGATGCCAGGATGGAAGCATGATGAGGCATTTGGAAAATAGCTTGGATTTTTATAGGATCTATGTCAATTCCTCATTTAGATATGAGGAACCCCAAGATCTCACCTTGGGTGACAAAAAGATGCACTTATTTGAATTAAGGAAACTTTTTATTTTTAAAAGTGTTCAAATGATTCTTCGAGGTCATGAATATGATATTCTACAAGTATAGATTTGATAAGAAGATCATCTACATAGAAAATTCATTTTATGGATTAGATCATGGAAGATATGGGTAATTGCGCGTTGATAGGTTGCTCTAGTATTTTAAAGGTTGAAGGTAGTTTTTACATAGAAATATGTGTGCCATTAGGTTATCAATGTGGTTTTATGATGATATTATGTTGTGACATGTATTTGGTTGTAGCATAAAAATATTTTTACAAGGAATAACATATCATATCTGGATGTAACGTCAACTATAACACCAATGGATGAGAGAGGGAAGTTATCTTTAGGACAAGTGAGATTAATATTTTGAAAGTCAATACAAATTCAAACAAAGTGATAGTGACCTTCTTACGTACAGTACAATTTTGGAGAACAATTTGGAATAGTCAATCAAACAAATGGATTTAGTATCTAAGATATTGAATAAATACATGTGATAGAGCATGAAAAATTTTGGTGTAAATTTATGAATCTCTTGTTGTAAGAGAATGACATTGGGCATGTCAAAATAACCCCATGTGAAGATCTCTTAATTTTTCGAATAAATTCATGGTTTTGTGCTTGAAGATGTGGGAAGAAGTTTCCTATGATATTTGCACGGGATTCATTATCATCCTTGATTTAGATGTTAATGGTGTCTCCATGAGCATAAAATTAATGTCTTGGACATGATAGGGGATTTAGAAATTTTATATATTTTGGTTGGGATATGATTAATAGATATGATAAAATTGGTGAAAAAGAAGGTTCTTTATAAAGTTGCCAAGTTTATGATATTGATGAGGTAATCGTTCATCTTGAGCATAAAGTATCTTAATATGGCCTTGTCACTATCAAATGTAGGCAAGGAACTATCATATTTGACATTAATTTCAAGATCCATGTCCCTTTTATCATTATGTCTATTTTGAGATTAGATTTGTTAACATATATGACATGAGAATCAAGAGCATGTTTTACTAGCTTAGAAGAAGATGCAAGGGGATTTATAATGATATTGGTCATGCTAGGAATAGAATACCTGATGTTGTTAATGGTAATAACATGAAAAAGAGTGGTATCAATTTTTATAGATGGATGGAGTAGGCATTCATTTAATGGTATTGAGCCTTTCCATAATAGGGATGATACCATTGGGATGATCATATATATATATATATATATATATATATATATATATATATATATATATATATATCGATATATTTTGCAACAAGGACGATACCATCAAGAGGATAAGGTTTTGAATATTTTTTCTTATAGGAAAATATCGAGATTTTTTCAATGATCCAATTGGTGTTGTGTAGAGGAATATTTTTGGAATAAAGTAAGGTAAGGTTTATTATGCCTCATCATTGTTAGTGCCATATTTAGGAGGGTTAAAATAATAATGTGTGTTGATCACATTGGCTACACGATTGAAAACATGCATTTAAACAAAATCCTTTGATAATTAAGTACACCGTGTGGTGTTTTTCCTAAGCATGGGACATGACATATGTATCATTACATTAGGGGAAAATGGTGTAGGCTTAGCAATAACCACGGTTTCAAGAGAGTGTGGATGAATCCTTGGTAACTACACCAAAGGTTCTTAAAGGATCTATGAGAGAGAGACATATAATATTAAAACACCTTAGATATTCCAAACTCATTTCATTCAAAAAGATCCTCCTTGATCATGTAAAATTTGTGTTATTAACATTACATGAGGTTATTTCTCAATATCAAGTTTAAGAATACATGGCAATCAATATCGAGGTAAGAGAGATGGTGGGACCTAATATGTAATACATTGAGGTAACATGTTTTTGTTTCACATATGCTAGAGTTCATTGGGTGCATCATCATTTGAGCATATAAGGGAAACATTGAGTTCATGTATATAATCATATAAATTTGGATGTGGGATACTATACATAATTGTTGTCATAGGAATGTATAAGGTTTGATTAGGATCAAGGGTGAAAATTTCCTATGGATTGAGAAATTACCCATGCTTATATTTTTGGTTATTTTGTATGAATTCAAGGAATTGGATTGTGGAAGAGGAAAATTATATCATGCGGTGTGTCTATGAATGACCTAAGAGGAGGTTGTAAGATAGCATTTGGTTAAGGACCATGAAATTGGTACACACATGTTTTTGGTCCCAATGTGATGGGAAGCTAAAGGAATCCAATGGGATTTTATGGGGTTTATAGAATCTATGACACACAAGTTATGTCTTCTCGAATACTATTTTTGTGACACAAAATCATACACTTTGGGTAATTATCTAGTCCTAATTACATACTACTATTTACATGATTCCTAAGTACGAAAAGTAGTAATGAACCCATGTCTTTGACCACCTTTCATTGCATTTTGTTGTTATTTTCGGTCTTATACCTTTGTTTTCCTACTCTATCTTTTCATACTTCAATTTTGAACCTAGCTAGAATGCTAGTGTCAGTGCACTCATCCCCTCCGGGCTCCCTATTCCTCTTTACACTTTACTCACACTTTTTGGGTCCTTTCTAGCCGTTTGAGAATCTTATCTTTTTGGTAGTCAACCTTTTCGGGTTAATTATGAAATTCAAGAAAAGGAATCATATAAATATAAAGTTATGTGACCATAATAAAGGACCAAATACTAAGCATTACTATCTCCACCTAAGGTTGCATCCATCAAAGGAATCTATAGCTCCATTTACATCCATCTAGCTCCATCATAAGGGACAAAGGCTGGTTCATCTACATCACACTTTATAGGAGGGGATTTTATTTTATTCTAGGCACACATTATTTATATTCTACATATAACTACTTTCTCGCTACTTCAAGTGTGACTTGCACAAAGAGCAACTTGGGGAACAATTCCACACACACAAATACAAACCTAGAACTAATTTGGGTCTAAGATGTAGTGCAACACTTAGTGATAAGTCCATCCATTTGGAAGCTGAGAAAAGTTTGACCGCTTCATATGCATATTTATTTTTTTAGGGTTTTGATGCTTTGCTTTGGGTTTTTTAGGTGATTATTTTATTGCAGGTTTACGATGACATCGGGTGAAGTTTAGCAACATACACATGAGAAGAAATGAACAAGTGCAAACATATAGCGACCTTGAAAATTTTGGTTTTGACCATCTGTGCAGACCAAGGCACCTTAACTTAGACCAGAGTACCCCAGGAACCCCTATCCTTTTCTACACACCCCATTCTAATAAAATCCTCTAGATCTACATTTCCTCATGCTCTTGTGTGATGGTCTCATCCTTCATATTTTCCAGATTTCTAACTCTTTACACTTTCCAGAATGTGATGAATCAACTAAGTCTTCTTTCCTCCTTACACATTAGGGTTTCATATTTAATTTTCTTAGTTGTTTGGGTGTAATTATATATTTACTTTTCATTTATTTAATACTCACATAACACCTAGATTAGGATGCATTATTTACAATTTAGCTTAATCGCTTTAAAAAATCCTATGGTTTTAATTAACCAAAAGGACGAAACATTGATACATGATATTCATCAATAAGGACTTCATTATTAATGTTTCCTCATAGAGAACAATAATATGAAGAGAAGGGTCATCGAATTAGAATATAATTTTATCATTGATGATGTTTTACTAGGGAAACTCTATTGAGAGTTTATTGATAAGACAAGTCATAATGTATATAATGTTGATTGTAGTAAATAGGGATTAAAGAGAAGAATCACCTTATGTGGTTATTGAATAATATTCTAAAGATTAAATTTATTTTATAAGGAATCTACGATGTTGATAAGAGGTGGGAATAAGCTCCATAAGGGGGATATTGTAGGGCATGACATTGAATTCATCAAGAAAGTTCCATTTTGGTTTTTGATAAGATCAATGAGTTGAGAAGAATCATAATTGTTGGGGTATTTTATGACATAGGTATTTGATCAGAAGGGAGAGGGAAATTTTCAAGATTTAGAGTAGGTGTTGTAGGTTGAGGCTCAAGTGCTAGAGGAAGATTGTCACAAGTAGTTTGGTCATCAGAAGTATCCTTAAGCGCTATCTCATCTTGATACAAATTTTTAGGTTTCTGGACCAAATATTTATGAGTGAGATTTCATAAATAGTTAACCTTAGATGCATTTACAAATATATAAATAACTAGGTTGTGGTCATAATATCCTAAATGGTTTCGATTTTTTTTTTTCATAGTGGTATTTTCTGTGGTTACAAATCATCCTAGTTTTTCATTATTTATTTTTTACTATGAGCTTCAAGGAGAGATTGATGTTTATCATAATGCTCTTGAGTAAGAGCTTGATGATAAAAGTTAGGAATTAAAAATAAGTCAAAGGTAGATATATGAAGTTCTCGACAAATTTTGTGAGAATTCCCCACGTTGACATGCCACCAATAAAATAGATAGGGGTCATATGAAGTGGGTAAATGATTAAAAGAATCATTGTGAGTAATTTTAGGTATAGATATGATATTTTGTAATTATTAATGACTCAAAGGTGAAAGATGAAAATTACATTGAGTGGTTGAAGTAGTTGGAATATAAGGAGGATAATATGTGAAAGAGACAAATTTACTTATAAGAGGGGTTTGATTTTTAGAAGGGTTGATAATGTTAGTGGGTGATTGAAGTGGGTATTTGGGTGATTTATGTTGTGGATAAATGATGCAGAGAATCGTCTCCACCTTGTAAATATAGTTTGAAGTCAAGCAATTTTGGTTTGAAGGTGATTTTATAGGCTTAATAAGTGTTTGAGAGTCACTTAAGTTATTAGCTTGGGTCTTGGCCATTCAAAATTCAAATTACATATTTTCCCTCCAAACAATAAAATTCAAATTTGAAGGCCAATAGTGGTTATCTTAGGTGTTTGAAGCACTTTTAAGGTCAGTCATGGAGTGTCAAAGTTGTAATAGGTGGTTTAGGTATAGTAACATATTTGTTAAGGGTCAAGATCTTGGAGCCAATTCACTTTTAATGTTTTGTATAAAAAAACCATATGACCATAAGGTCTAAAAATTATCCTACTTGAATGAAAATTGATTTTTAAGGATATAAATGGCATTATGTAACTGTCTATGATCATCATTTGAATTATCCAAGGTTGAGAGAGCTGAGGCTCTAGGATTAAAGAAGATATAGTTTGTAAACTCCTGTTTTATGGTGTAATCTGTGTGTAATGAATGGTTTGATAAACTTGTTTAATGTGGAATTTCAACCAAGTAAATGGATTAAAAATGTTAGTAAGAAAGTATTAAGTCCATTGATTACATTATTTTCATATATGCATGTGTTTGTTGTTGTCTTGGTAAGTGAAGTAATCCTTGAACATTCTCGTAATAGAGTGCTTGATGCACAAATCGGAGGTGATAGGTAAGGGATGAGCTTGAAGGGATATGTGAATTAAGAGAAAGTGCTTATAAAGGTTGGATCCATACATGAATGTCTAAAGTAGGGAAGTTGGAGTATAGTTAAGTTTGAAGAAATAAAGTTTTTTTTTAGAGCAACACCGAGATCAAGAGATTGCATCAATGGAAGGAGATTCATTGTTAAGAGCTCATAGACATTCCGAGAGTTGTGAGAGGTTGAAATGACCCTTATGAAGCTTACAAGAATGAAGGATATGTTGGAACATTGAAGAAATGCAATAATATATTTTCTCGGATTTCACAGAGCTATAAACCTCAAGCTATTGTTTTGAAGGAAATTTCTATAATATATCGACAATGAACCAACAAAATCAATATAAAATTTGTATTTATCTCTGTATTGAATTAATGCAAATTATTTCACAAGATTTAGACTAAGTCCATCACCACAATCAATTTTTCTTTGAAAGAAGTTGAGATATGTTGATGATGACTTAATGAGAACATGGTAGCCATTAAAGAAGTGGAGTATTCACGCACTTCGAACCCGAGCCTCCTTGAAAAGTCAAAAAGGGGTAAAAGGTGGTAAAATATATTATCCAGGTGAGTGGGATTTCTTAAGGTGTAAAATAGGACTAAAAGGTGAGAATTGAAGGCTACTAATTTTGTGTTAGGCATAATTGACAATATAAGAGTGAATTGGAGTAATACAAGAAATAGTTGACTTGAAGGAGAGATAAATCCCTATTAGGAGGTTGTATGTAATAACTAAAAATTTCACCCATTTAGAATCACAATCATGTAGCAGATCATTGGAAGCCGGGCGTGATGAAATAAGGAATTTTGATGACCTTGTACATGGTATTGGAGTTTAAAAATTTGAAAAATTTCTCTACTAAACCCTAAGTATGATTCAAGAGGAATAGTTGATAAATGATGAGGCAATTTCAAGTTACTAATGACATTTACAAGAAAATACACTATACAAGGTCCAAATCTTTTAGGAGAAGGGTAAAATACTAAGGAGATAGACCTTATACTAAGCCCTCAATCTTGATTTTTAACAAACAAGTAATACATTGAAATTGGTGCCTAGAAATGATTAAATTGGGTCATGAAAACCTTAGCTAAAGGAAAATACACATGTGAATGCCACAAGTAGAACTAGTAGGAGTCATAGGATTAAAAAGATAAATGTCGATTTGTGGGAAAAGGACAGAGATGAAATTTGAAGTTGAATACACATCTTGAGAATCCTAAAGGGTACTCAGAGATACTTCTACCATGTATTGGGTCTGAGTGAAACCTCTTAACCATGAGTATGCCAAAGGGCAAATTGCTCGATAAGAATGGAAGGCGAACTTCAAATAAGTAAGTTTTTTGACCTTCTTGGCTATTTTGAATCAATTTATTTGTTGATATAACATTGAAATATATGTAGAAACATGGTACATACTTTGGATTGATAACATTACGGCTAAATTAGGGATTTGCATGGTGAAAGGAGCCTATGAACAAGTAGAAGAAAAAGCTAATTTTGAAGGAAAATAGTTATAGTTTGATTTTCGAATCAATTTCATTTTAGAGGAATCTTAAGTTTGTTTAGTCCCGCATCAATAACATGTTTTCTTAAGGTGGTTCTATCTCCTATCTTGTTTGAAATAATCCTCCAAAGCATTGGTGAAGAAAGTATAGACCTTATGTTATAGAGTGGGGTTAAATGTATAAATGAAGATATATAAAATATGTTATTCATTAAGATTCTGATTGGACTTGTTTCCCACAATCTTCCATTTCTTAAATAAATCCTAAGTGGTCTCATTAGGATATTGTGTCATGTTGACAATTATTTGAAGTATATTTTTGGGAAGTTCTAGTTGTTTTATTTCCTTCATTAGAGTATTAAATAAAGCTTCCAATTTGGTGATTGAATGTTGTAAAAGTGTATTGTACCATTCTAAGGTGTCTCATGTAAGGGGTTCAATATAAGGGTCTTAGCAAGTAATGTGGTTGCTACCTAAGTATTGGTTTGGATCCAATATTTGTAGAGGTTTCCAAAATATTTAAGATGAAGCTTGTGGTCAGTTGTCCTATCATAGGAGATATGTGGTGAAATACTCCTATGGATCAAAGTGATGTAAGGATCTAGGGGTTCATTTTGTGTAATTTGAAGAAACTTGTTGTGAATGGGAAGTTGGGGTATTAGGGTTCCCAAGGTGTCTAAAGGGAATGCAGGTGAAAAAGTGGGATTAATAGGTCTTATAAAGATTTTGGATGATTGAGATGTCATTTGCAAGATTTGATTTTGCATAACTACCATATTTTGATTTTTTACTGATCATAATTGAGCCCTTTTACCTAACCGAAATATTACGAGGTTGGTGTTTATTAGGTGGTGTTGGATAGAGGATGTGAGATGTTTTTTTATTATGATTTATTATGTTTGAAGATGGATTCAACAAATTGGAAGGATCAAAATAAGGGTTAAAATTTGGGGGATTTTGTAGTGCCCCATATTTTGGCACCAAATCCAAACACAAACACCTAAAAATCAGGGCTAGTTTATTTTTCGTTTAAAAGGTATTATTTAACTAGTGTCTTAATGTGGACGGAATACTATAGTAAGCAATTTAGTTAATACTGCTTTTGCTTCCCAAAGTTATTACCAAAGTTAAATAACTCACTGGTCTATATTTAATTTAATTCAATTTCAAAAAGGGTCCCATTGGAGGCTAACCATACTAAATCCAAGTCAAATGCTTATTTAATTAACGATCCTCTTATTTCCCAATTTAACATTATATTCCCATCATGGACCTTAAATAATTAAAATTCCCCTTCTAACCTTTGCTATATTTAAACCCCTTTATTAAATTCCATATTATTATTATTTTATACTTACCAAGGCCCAAAATAATCCCTTAGGCTACATTTTATTATTAACTAACTCCTTAGACTACAAATTGATATTTAATACTCACTAGGTCCCACTTATTTAATTTACCCCAAAATCATTAACCAAATTATTCCCACGATCCTAAGTGGAGGGCGTTTATTATGAGCCATTAGATTGTTTTGATCTTGACCCCATATTTTAGGTATTTCCTAGGAAACCTAATCCTCCATTATGTATTTACTTATAAATTTTATTGAGCTTATTTTGCCTCCATTTCTACAATTTTTTTACAAGAAGGAAATGGAAGCAAAAAGAGGATCATGGAGGCCAAACTTCATTCACACCATTTTGTTTTGGATTTTCTAGGGAGGGAATAAATACCTCTTCTTATTTACTGATATATATTTTTTTGTAGGGTTTCAATAATTTCCTTATGTATTTTTTTGAAAACCCTCCCGAATATATTTATCTCCTTTTTTTTTCTTTGTTTATGAAAGAACCAAATATTTTTCTACTTATACACACACACACACACACGCACACACACACACACACACACACACACACACACACACACACACACACACACACACACACACACACACACACACACACACACACACACACACACACACACACACACACACACACACACACACACACACATTTGAAGTAAAAATAGGGGCACGTCAGTAGTGTATATATACAACACATTGTGTTTCCAATGGTCGTGTAGGGGTACCTAAGGGAGTGGGTGGGTGTGGTGTGGCTGTGGCCACACTCCTCCAATAATATGCAGGGGAAAGGGGTGCAAGCCACTTCCCCCAATCTATTTTTAATTTTATTTTATTTACTTCCCTATTAAACAACATAGATAGATTCCATAATATTATACAATAGTTATAATAAGATAACCCCCTTTTATATATATTTCATGATTTAAATCATTTTGAAAGGGTATATATATATATATATATATATATATATATATATATATATATATGAAATAAATAAATTAGATTCAACACTATTGTATAAATCTAACAACCATGAAGACATAGTTTAAGTTATTTATTTATTTTCATAAAGGAGACATCCATTTTACTTGTCCTTCTAATAATGAAAATAAGTCTTATTACACTAAGAACATACAACACCATGAGAAATAATAAATAATTTTCTTCCCTTTAACAAACAAAACATTGAGAATATAAAGGCATGTTATAAGAGGATGCATATATATTTTAAGATTCAAGAGGAAGCCAACAATGTATATATATAACCTAAGATATAAGTATATATATATCTTCCAAAAATGTAGGAACAAGTTTACAATGTTACAAGGATTATCCTCTAGAGAGATTATAAATTGAAAAGATATTTTTCAACCATCACAACACAATACTTTTAAAATGTAAGAGAACAATACTCCCCAAAATGGGGAAACAAAATGGCCAAATATTTAAGTTTCTTCTCCAAGCTCCAAATATATTTTTCAAGCTTCTAATCCATATGAAATTCTTCAATGCACAAGAAGAAAGGGGCCCGATTTCCTCCCAACCAAATGAAATCATCACATGCCATATCTCGCCAAATGGAGGAAATTCTATCCTCCCTCCAAGCCCATGGGATAGAGAGAATGCATGCCTCAAGATTACACAAGTAAGGGGAGACAAAAGATGTCAGCACACACACACACAAAATTTCAAAATAAAACAACCAAAAAAATGCCAAAATCACAAGAGGACTCCATGTTTTCCTCAAAGGGGAAGAGTGACAAGGAGCCCATTATAAGCAATATTATGATCCAACCATAGGAACACTAAAAAGAATATTCATACATCATCATACATCTGCCTTACCACTCCATATAAAACTCCAAGCCTCCTCCTTGTAAGGATTTTAAAACCATTTTCAACCATGAGATGGTTTCCTTCACAAGGATGGAAGATGAGGTTCAAACCATATGAACAGTCATCTTCCACATCAAACCATATGAGGGGAGGAAATAATAGAATAGACCATCATGGCTTGCCCATCAAACCATGTGGTGTAAGAGGGGGTAGTCCTCCCTCTTCCCCTATAATTACAAAATATGCCTCAAATAGGATGGATGGAGAAAGTGCAAGCAAACAAAATTTACAATGACACCCACAATAACATGCAAGCATACAATAATAAAAACCATTTTTATTTTTCACATTATACCATAGAAACCAAAACAAGAGGTATGAAGGACTACCTAAAAATCAAGCTATCCAACTTCGACAACAATCCATGCACTTCAAGCTCCAAGCTCTCTCCAACTCCCAATAGTAAAAATGACAAGCAAAATTCCCTACCCCTCTCCATGAGGAGGTATAAAAATAAGAATCAATCAAAAATCCTCACAAATGAGAGGGTGACATGTGTCACCCATCTCATTCTCCAACACAAGATTCCAAAAATCCCAATAGACATAAAACAAAACGCCTTTAGGAAGTGATCTCCCAAATTTCCTACAAAGCCAAAATGCCAACACACTTCAACTTTTAAAAATCACAAAAATAAACCATACTTACAATATGGTGACAAGAGAGGGGTCAAATGGGAGGGAAAATCCCATTTGACCTTGAAAAGAGACCCCCTACCCATAGGTAGGGTCCAAGGGGTCTATTTTAGTGTAAGGGAGACCCCTATGTGAAAAGAGACCCTTACAAATGCCATATTTAGCCTAAATTCGAGATTGGGTAAAGTGGCTTAAAGAAAGAGGTGATGGGGCCCACCCAATGATTATTAGGTAGTACTAAAGCACTAACAACAAGATTACTAACATAATAACATCACTAATGCATGTGGGGACCATTAGGTCCTTAAAATAGCTTATCACAAGGCTTAAACAAATTAAAATTAACATAGATACATTAGGAATCACCAATGGTGTCCAAACATGAATACGACACATACGCACAAGGTTACACAAGGATCATGCATGGCTAACGGAATCGCCCACCAACCGCTTGTGCATTTTGAGGAGAAACTCGAGACCCGCGTTATCCCATGTGACCTGTAATTTACACACTCAATACACACTTTAAACATACCCGCTTGATACAATAAATCAATGAGATAATAAAAATATATCGATAACCAAATCAATCATGGATATTCATTCTAACTATACAACAATCGATATCAAAATGAGATGACTATATCCTAACAACATGCATCCATGATAAATCAAGATACAAGATCTATCTTGTAAATTTCCGATAACATCCAATTTACCATTATCAACAAATGATATCAAAGTACACCACAATATTAACATCCTTCCATCATATATGAGATAAAACTAACTATATCATATCCTGCTGGTATCCATAACCATATAAGTGCAAGAACTAAAATAATGATCATAATGCTAGTCTGGCACTACGTGCCCTAATCAACACATGTGTCACCAAATGATCCAATATGAAACCACATAATATCTAAATAGTGCTCAATCCATGTCCAAAATTTAGTAAATGAACCGAGTCAACAAATGAAATGATACAAGAAAGCAAAGTGGGAAATACATATTTATATGACTCGTAAAAAGGATCCCTAAAAAGTTGTTAAAGATAGTATTAGGAGATTTGATCGAGGATTTAAATTTGTTTCTATAAGAGGTTAATTATGTAGACATTTAAAAGCACACCTTTCACATAGATTGATGTTGATAAAATAATAAAAATATAAAATGTAAAAATCTAATAAAAATAGCAAAAGTATAAATAATAATAATAATAAATCATAAAATATCCCTAAAACAACTAAAAATAAAAACATAATTAAAATAATCAATTTTTTAAAAATCCCATCACACGTATTTAAATAAGGCCCTTAAAATGTATTTTAAGGATGCTCTTTTTTGACTATTGATATTTCTCTCTCGTATATTTCTCAGATAATGAATGTGAAATTCATTTATGAGAGCATATCCATAGCGAATGTGTGGTCATCAAAGGTAATAAAGAGGGTGAAAAAATAAAGTTCAGATGTTCAGAATGTCACACATTCCTAAATCACCTAAAAATATGGCATTTATACTCTCTAGAATCCTTGTAATTCATTCTACCATCATTCATCGGGTCCTTACAGTACCTATCGTGTGTATTATTCCTATTTTGTCATTCGTGTACTATTATCTTTCATTTATTCATCATTAAAGTCTATTTCCTTTAAAATGGTTATGAATATGAATAAATTATAAGGATGATCCCTTAACAACTAAAGAATATTAATCAATTTTAAAGTTTATGGTTTATATATTCAAGAAGATTAGATTGCATAATTATATGGAGAATAACTTGAGCACCACGTCCCATATGTAACATAAAATTTCCCACAAATTTGGTGTGAATAATAATCACCATAGGGTATTTAACATTGTATGGGATTCAAAACATTAATGATAGGAGTTGAAATTTAACAATAGGCTGAATTTATAATTCGACAAGTAAGTAAGCTTGGTAATAGCTAAGGTTTTCAAATATTCATGGATTTTTATTCCCACATTGACTAGGAATTGCACATAATTAGTATTTATATATCAAAAGGTTTTTATATAGATCATGATAAAAGAGGTAAAGAGGGTAATACAAGTCTCTATATATTAGTTTTTATAAGTAAATTACCTAGTTAACAAGGGGTACATGGTACAATTTTGAGTCTCTTTAATTGGTTTCAATTCTTAGAATGTGGCCAAAATTGCATAATATTTGGAACCCCCGACATAATCCCATGCTATCAAGTTTTTGGATACATATTATAAGGTAAAAACATGTGGCCCTTGTCATGTACTAGGGATATAATGATCCCGTAGTGTCTTTTGAGGGGTGGGTTAGAATGTGGACACACATTGTGATCCCATGTAACATCATGCTGAAAATGGAGAGACATGTGTCAAAAAGTTTTATGATGATGTTGTTAGAAGTAAAGGTGAGTTCGGGTCACAAAGATGAATTTTAGGAACTCTAGTTGTGGTAAAGGTAAGGAATTAAATAGTGAAAAATGGAAATGATTACTTGAAATTGACTATTGGGATGATTGAATATTAGTTCAATATGATCCCCATACATAAGAACACAATATTACACCATGTAGTGCAATCCGTAAGATTTCGGTTATTTAGAGTATGGAAACAACAATAAATGTCGTAAAAATATTATCTAACTAGTTGACAAGTGGACCAATATGAATTCCATGTATAATATTAGTATAAGAAGTGCATAATGTATACATTTTTCTTGACAATCTCAGAAATTTATCCATGAATTATGATGTAGTCTAGAATTCAACAATACAAGCCCAAAGCGTCTTTGGCACATCACTCACAATTCTAGACTAAGCACTCACCCGAAGCGCATAAAGGTACCAGGTCCCTCTTTAGGGTTACTATTGCAGGATGTTAGAATGATGAAGACTTTAATCATTCAGATCTATAACTATTATATCTTTCCAACAATGCATATTTAGATCTAGATCTAGAAAATAACAACATTAAAGGATAACCATAATGGAATCAAACATGCAATATTGAATTATAACCATGATAACACCTTATTTCAGTCCATAATCCCCATTATATTAATTGCAATAAATACACAAAAGCTTCCTTACAATAATAGTAGTATACGCTCATGCGCATAACATATCTAGCAACATAATCTCACTATACCCTAGTTCTCACATGTATATCTATGCTCTCTCTCTCTCTCTCTCCATATTTCTACTACACAGTTCAATACATATTTATAAGGGTGGGGACTTTCCCTTCACCACTTATTTAATCCCAAAATAGGTTACATGCTATTATTAGCCACACGCTATTACAAAAATAGGCTTACATGTAAGAATGCTAACAATAGATCTCTCCTTGTTAACTATTAGTTCGCCATTCTATCTTTAGCATGCATCCATGCAAAGCACTTCGTAGCTGATCATCCAAAAATAGCAAATGCGTGATGCTCAAGTATCTAATCGATTTGAGTGCTCTGCACACTATCTCCAAAAATAGACCCTCATCATGAAAATGGATAAGTCCCGAATGTGTCTCTGTTCTACGTGTAACCCTCTTCGATGATTCCACGCCTTTGAATGTGCTCTGTTCTCCCACGGGAACCTTCGTATTTTTTTCACTAAGTGCTAGGGTCCACCGATCAACATTACCCCACACTATATTTATTGCCTCCCTGAAAATGGTTGTCCCCAAAATGAATAAAAGAATATGAATACAAGAATAGAAATAATTTTAAGGAATGAAAGAATGTCTTTAACCAACAATTTTTTGTCAAAATCATATTTTGAGGAAAAACCTCCTTCCAATAATGTAGGAGAATAAAATCAAGGAGAAGATTTGGGAGTAAATCTTCCTAAAATAAGTGAGATAAAACTTTGACTCCAATAATATATCTCTCTCCATATTTTGTGGAGATGGATATCGTAGTTTCTAGGACTGGAATAAAGATAAGATAAAATTTTATTTTCTAAAATAACGAGTTGGTTGGATGTATGAATTATAAATACAACCTTCCACACTAAGATATGTAATTCTTTTCTCCCAAGAAATAAAGATTTGTTCTTTCCTTCCAATATTTTGAAGTAAAGTTATTTTGCAAGTTCTAAATTAAAAGTATGAATCAATTCCTCTTCCAAGGAATGGGCTGGTCACTCATTCCAAGGAAGATGGATCAATGTATTAATGTTTATTTCTTTATTTCTGTAGTTTTCCGTTGTTGTAAATTTCTATTTTTTTATGTTATGTAATTTCTTTTGTGAACCTGTAGGTGTCTTTTCCTCTTTCCTTTATTTTCAATTCAACAATTTCCTTTATGCAAGTGTGTTTACATTTTTGCAAGTGTGATTTCCTTTATGCAAGCATGCCTTTATATTCCTGCAAGTGTGATTTCCTTTATGCAAGTGTGTTTACATTTCTGCAAGTGTGCCTTTAAATTTTTGCATGTGTGATTTATTTTATGCAATTTTTGATTGTGTTTAAAGGAGATGCTTTCCAAGATCTTCTTCTCTTATTGCATACAACCTTGGACACCAACCTGGATTGACATTATTAATGAAGAGGATTGACAACCCTCATCATGTTACAAAAAGATCGGAGTACTTGATTTACTTATATATGTTAAATTTTTGAAATAATTTTATTTATACATGTATGCATTGATATTACAGTGCACAGGAAGGGTGTCATCATCCCGACCACAGGCTATGAGCACCATGCCTACACATACATTCAAAGAGGTAATTTAGAATGTTGATTGTGTAAAATTTTCACACACACACACAAACAGACACATAAATTTTGAACTCAAATATATGTATGTTCTTGTATGTTCAACTAACTTGACGTGATATATGATTGATAAATATGATGACTTCACTAGACACCCCGTCATCTCTATGACACATAGAGAAAGGTGTTACCGCTGTGATTTTATCTACATAACAACTCACCGAGGTATTCAAACAACATGTATTTTCGTTAAATTTCTCATGTAATTCATATTATGTTCAATTACATGTTAATAATGTCCTTCATTGTAGCATTATTAAATTATGTTAATAATGTCCTTCATTGTGTATATTCAGGAGTTACCTATGACAGGTAGCAGCCCATTTCATTTGATTCACAGGCGTGGCGCGTAAAAAAAAAATAGTTTTATATTGATAAAATTAGTTAAAATATTGTCATTACACATACATGTACTTAGTTGGCATAATTTTTTTGATCTGCATTCAAAAAATTTATTGTTAACATAGTTCTATTTTGGCTAATTTTGATGTTTTATTTTGTGATCTTATGTGTATGTAAGAGACTTCACTTTAACCCTTCCATCATGGACTCCTCGAGCTCATCATTTTGATACTTCCATTCTAGCTCCAGGAGCTCCCGATGACTCATTTGAGCGTGAGATTCAGATTCAGCATGATTGAGAGCTTGTGGTAAGTGTGTGTATTTATGTAAATACTTTCATTAACATGGTCTTAAATATATGTTGAAAACATATATAAATTAAGTTTTGACAAAAATATTGTTTACATTTACAGTTCAACTAGAGGCGGGTCTTCAACGGAAGAGGACTCGTAGCATGGGCACATGACTATCCAATTAATCTCACAAATCTCCTTCTTCATCTAAGGGAGGGAATTTTTAGAGAAATGCCAAGAGAGGGATAAATTATGATGATTAGGAAATGTGTGTGTGTGTGTGTGTGTGTCTTACATGACTTTTTTTTATATGGCTATGTGCATGGTATTGTATGTACACCTATATGGCATTTGAACTTAATAGTATATAATCTATTAAGGAATTTTATATTTATTGTGAATGTTAATACTATTCGAACTCAATATTTTTATACGAGACCTTACCTTTATGAGATTATTTTTGTATGAAACTAATATGATGTGCACTTGACCATATTTAAGACATTATGAATTATTTTTTCATTTATTGGTGATGTATGTACTAGCGTTTTCAATGTATAATACGCATCAAACTTTGGAAATCAATATTTATATAATGTATATATATAAAGAGTCACCTAATTTGAGTAATTATTCATTCAATTTATCAATGTGTATATGTGTATTTACCTTATATGCGCTTCTTCTTTCTCATGGTCTCTTTATATTGGTTACTATCTTATCATTGACCTATTACATTCTTCAATGCTTCCTAGTCCTCTCCCCGTTAAAAACCTCGAGAAAATCATTAGGATCATCACTAACTTGATTTGTAAGGCTCCAAACATCATTGTTGTTCATCTTACCAAAATTGTCAACTATGCCCCTTAAGATAATGTTTTTACAATAAGAATGGATAGAAGGATATAAGGATACCCAGAAAGTCTTACAAGCTTCAATAGTTAACTTTTTCCATCCCTAAGGTGCTCCCAAAATCTCATACTCTAACTCCTTCTACAACTCCTTAGAGCTTTATCATTCACTTCTCTCAATAGTTCACACTTTGCAAATACTAGATCAATACACCAAAAAGCAATAGAACATTGAATCATGACTAAAAACTCTTTAAACATGCTTAACAACCCTATTTACACTTTCTCAAACCATCAAATCAATTTCAAAATCCATCTTTCATCAATGAATGGAAGGTCACTAAGCTGTAGGTCAGCTGACTCCCATTTACTAGGTGATTGATAACCCATGTGTGTTCTTAGCCATTCCCTTGTTGCTATGATTGTAATTTCCATGTCATTTGAGGCCTTGGAATATTTTAGTGGTAATTTCCCTCCTATTTTACTCCCTCAACTTTGTCCTTTCTCTCTCCATTGCACTCAGCTTCGCCATTCTTCCTCTACGTCCATGAACACTTGCTTCAATAAGTATATGTCTTTACAATAGATGTATCAAAAATCTGGAACATATCTGTTAAGAAAAACATATCCCACAAAAAGAACAATGACCGTGCAACATTACCAACAACAAAGTTCGTATTGGTATTATGGTGGGATGAGGATTGACTCTCAAGGATCATATTCATATTCAGTGTATCGTCGTCGAAGAGGGAAACTCCCCTATTAAATTGTTTATCAGTATGACATGGAAGATGAGAAAAGAAAATGAAAGTTGGAGAATTAGATTTCATGGGTAATTAGTACTATCAACAAGACTAATATGGATTTCAACTTCCCTATCAATGTAATCATTGTACCTTGAAAATTAAAACTTTGGCAGTGATACTTAGTAACAACTAACAAGAACATGGTGAGCTCAATACATTGTGAGAGTGAGATTGAGATTGAGAGAGAGAGAGAGAGAAAAGAAAACATGAGAGGGAGAGAGAGTGAGAGGTTGTCCAAATGCAATATTTTGCAAACAGTAGCTCATGGCACCAAAATAACTACGCCAACACATCCAGATGGCCAGGTGAACACTAGTGAAGGCTTCATTTTGGTGTGGGATGGTGTCATTACTTTCGGGCTACCTCGTCTCGGCGTAGTCCTTTAAGAGTCCCGAGGCTAAAAATGATATAACTTCAATGCATGATTCCTCGGACTCTGTGGTACTTGAGAGGTCTCATTAAATCCTAACCCTCTACAAAATCATATCTTTATTTTTTTCCATCTTGATTCGGTTCTCTCATTTTCCTATTGTTTGGAAACACACAAAATACTGTAGTTTGAGTCAGTGTAAGGTTTCAAATGAAATATTTTGTAAATTTTAGCTCATGGAATTGAAATGAATGTGCCAAAATGTCTAGATGGCTAGGTGAATGTTATTGGAGGATTAGTTTTTTGGTGCAGGATGGTTTCATTGCTTCAGGGATACCTCATCCGGGCACGCCTTACAAGCCCCGAGAACAAAAACACTATAACTTCAACAAGTGATTTCTCAGACTCGGTGGCAACTAGATACATCTCATTAGATCCTACACCTCCTTGTATAGACCCTCTACAAAATCATATCTTAGTTTTTTCCATATCGATTTGGTGCTTTTGTTGTCCTATTGTTTGCAAACACGTGAAATACTGCATTTTGAGTCGTGTAAAGTTCTCAAATGTAATATTTTGCAAACGGTAGTTGTGGCACCAAATTGGATGCACAAAAATGAATGATAGTTAAGGATTATTTTTGGTACAAAGTGGTGTCATTGCTTCTGGGTTACCTCGTCTGGGCGTAGTCCCTTAAGAGCCCTCAGACCATCAAATGCTATAACTTCGATGGTTGATTTCTCGGACTCCATGGAACCTAGAGACATATCATTAGATCCTACACATCCATATAGGGACCCTCTACAAAATTCTACCTCGCTTTTGTCCATCTCAAATTAGTTCTCTCGGTTCTATTTGCTTAAAAACGTGTGAAATATTGCAGCTTGAGTCAATGGAAGGATGTCAAACACAATATTTTTCAAACGATATCTTGTGGCACCAAACCGAATGTTCCAAAACATCCAAATGGCCTATTGAATGCTATTTGAGGAATTTTTTTGGTGCGGGGTGGTTTCGCTTTGCTTCCGGTTACCTCGTCCCAAGCATAGTCCCTAAAGAGCCCCGAGACCAAAAAATGCTACAAATTTGATGGGTGATTTCTCGACTCCATGGAACCTAGAGATGTATCGTCATATCCTACACCTCCACATGGGGAATTTCTATAAAATCCTATCTCATTTTTTTCCATCTCAATTTAGTTCTCTCACTATCCTTATATTTGGAAACACGTGAAATACTATAATTTGAGTCAGTGTAAGGTTGTCAAACACAAAATTTTGCAAATGGTGTCTTGTTTCAATGAAATGAGTACACCAAAACATTTGGATGGATTTTTGAACACTATTTGACACTTTTTTTTTGGTGCGGGCAGCGTCATTGCTTCCGGGCTACCTCGTCCAGGCGTAGTCCCTTAAGAGCCTTGAGACCAAATTTTTTTATAACTTTGACGGGTGATTTATCAGACTCTGTGGCACCTAGAGACATCTCGTTAGATCCTACACCTCCATGAAGGGACCCTCTATAATATCCTATCTCATTTTTTTCCATCTCGATTGGATTCTCTTGTTGTCCTATTATTTGCAAATGTGCTAAATACTGTAGTTTGAGTCAGTGTAAGGCTACAAGATGCTATATTTTGAAAATAGAAGGTCACGGGACCAAACCGATCAGTGTAGCAACACATATAGATGGATTCTTAAATGCTTGGAGAAGTGTCCTTTTGTTCCCTATGCTCCCGGTGCTTCCAGCTACCTCGTCCCAGTGTAGTCCCTTAAAAACTTGGAAAGTTGAATTACCTTGCTAAAACTAGCCTTGTTATTGCATCCTGATAAAAACAAGTTCCCAAGAGCCAAGGGAGGTTTTAAACTTATCACACAAGAATGTAATGATCTCTTCAATAATACTAGAAAGGCTACCTATGACGCCATGAGAAAAAACCAACAAGGGCACAACCCTACCTTCGACCAATCAAATTCCACGGCATTGCCATTGTCATTAGCATTGACAACAATCTAAATGGTAATAATTCTTCAAGTGTGGATACCTTTCCAAAAAATTTGATATTTTTGACCATGACCAAAACTAGAACTAGAAACAGAAATAGGACTAGAACACGACCTAGACCAGACTTAGATTGGAAATTTGAGAATATTTTTCAGGTTCAATTTATTTTTTCAAGGTGCATTACTCCAATAGTTGACCATATTTATCTCAATGAATGACATTCTAATTCGAAACTCAATGATTCCTAAATTTCCAATCCTACCACAGACCCCAATATTCCTCAATCCTTAGATACAAGGAGATATTGTTACTTGGCTTCCATTTATAATGATAAAGATATTTGTAAATTCATGTTATGACCTATAAATCTATATGCATTTCAATTTTTTTGAAAATCACATCACACCCTTCACTAGGCTTGATGACTATGTCTATCTTCTTAAAGACACTTTTTAAAGCATCCATGAGTTTATCATAGAAGGAATTATCAATGAATGGAAGGTCACAAAGCCATAGGCCGGATAACTCCCATTCAAAACTAAACAAGAAAGATTTACTAGGTGATTAATAACCCATGTGTGTTCTTAGCCATTCCCTAGTTTGTATGCTTATTTTCAAGGTACATTGATTATGTTGATAGGAATTCAGAAGCCATATTATTCTTGTTGATTCTTAGAACTAATTACCCATGAAATCTAATTCTCCAGATTTTCTTTTCTTTTCTCATCTTCCACATCATACTGAGTAACTGATTAAACAAGGGAGCTCTTGGAGCTCCCGATACTTCTCGGTCTCCGTGACACCTAGATAGGTCTTGGATAATCCTACACCTCCATGTCGGGACCCTCTAAAAATTGTTGTCTCAGTTTTCTCCATCTCCATTTGGTTCTTTTGTTGTGCTATTGTTTGCAACATCGCAAAATACTGCAGTTTGAGTCTCAAGTAAGGTTTGTTTGATGCAATATTTTGCAATTGAAAGATCTTGGCAACAATCTGATTGTGCCAATGTGTTAGGATGGACAAGTAAATGCTAGGGAAAATAGGTGTTTTGTTTTAGGCCAAATCTCTCGGTGCTTTCGGGATACTTCGTCCGGGTGTAGTCCCTTAAGATCCCTGAGACCAAAAATTTTTATAACTTCGACGAGTGATATCTCGGTCTCCGTGGCACCTAGAGAGGTCTCTTATGATCCTACACCTCTACGTTAGGACCCTCAACAATATCCCTCGTATTTTTTCTCCATCTCCATTTTTTTCTCGCCATGTATTATTGTTGTTAACATTGAAAAATACTATAGTTTGAGTCAAGTGTAGGGTTGTCCGATGAATTATTTTTCAAAGGGAAGCTCTTGGAACCGATTACACTAACATGTTGTGGTGGCTAGGTAAATACATGGGGAAGTGTATGTTTTTAGGCCAAATCTCATGTTGTTTCCGGGATACTTTGTTCGGTGTAGTCCGTTAAGATCCCCGAGACGAAAAATACTATAACTTCGACGTATGATATATCAATCTTCGTGGCACCTAGAACGGTCACATTAGATCCTACACCTCCATGTCAAGACCATCTACAAAAATCCCATCTCACTTTTCTCATCTCAATTCATTCCTCTCGTTGTCCTATTGTTTGCAAAAAGTGTTGAATAGTGTAGTTTGAGTCATGTAAAGGTTGTCTCGATGCAATATTTTTCAAACAGAAGCTCGTGGGACCAAACCAACTATGCACATGTGTCGGGATGGCCTGGTAAATGTTATAGGAGTTGTCATTTTTGTTCCCTACACTTGCAAAGTGCTTTCAAGCTACTTCATCTAGGCATAGTCCCTTACGAGCCCCGAGTCTAAAAAAAAATGTTATAACTTCACCGGTGATTTCTCGACTCCAAGTGGCACATGGAGAGGTCTCATCTGTCGATCATACACCTCCAGTTTGGTACCCTCTAATAAATCCCATCTCGATTTTATCCATCTTAATTTGGTCCTCTTGTTGTCCTCTTGTATGCAAAAGTGTTGAATAGTCCAGGTTTGAGTCAAGTAAGGATGTCCATTTCCAACCAAGTGAATAATATAGGTGGTTCATACAATATAGGTGGTGAAATGAGAATATAATAAGATATTTTTACAATATAGGTAGTGAAATGAGAATTTTTTTTTTGTTCCTTTCTAATATTTAATTTCCCTTAGCTTTACTTGGCTTCAAGAATAATAAATTCTCTACTAACACCGCCAACCACATAAAGGTGGAAGCTTTTCTGGTACCACTAACCTATATAAACATGTTAGTAAGCAATTAAATATAATTGTAAATCCTACATAATTTAAACAAAACCATTAAAGTAAATATTCAAATTAAATTCATGAAGAACATACCTTTGGAAATTTAATCCAATGAACCGCATGGATCAATTCTACTCTTGACAATAGCAATAATTGCTTCACTATCTGATTCATGAATTTTCCGCATATTCTTTTTTAATGGCCTACCTCAACATTTGATCAATTTAATATTTGTTGCAAGAACCAAATGTGAATAGTGAAGTATCTTTCGATGTACTTCATAGTCTTCAAAAAACCAAGTGTTTTATTTATTTATAGAATATCGTCGAAGATAAGTTCCAGTGACTACCACTAACCTAGTGGGATACTCAAGGCCTTCACCATCAATGACTGTGGAAGTCAATTTTGTTCCCCTCTACACAACGAGACAAGAAGTAGTATGTTCCCTCTTCATTAAATTCTATCGTAATAACTACAAAAATGTTCCCTACATCACAAAGTAAAACTCAATTCAAATTTAAAATACATTAAGATTTGATCATTTAATAATTTATAAATCTAAAACATGACACATACACATTGTTGCACTAAATCAAAGACTTGGTCAAATTCAGGTGATGTTGTCATATGATTTGAAGACACTACAAGTTGTAATGCTTGTGGAACTTCATATACATTGTCGAGTGGAATTAGAGGTCTACAAATCCATTCATCCACCCACTATTGTGACTCACATTCATTCCATGCAAAATCAATGCATGATATACAAAAACATGCCATGCACCTAGTATAAAGAGTCCAAGAATTTGCATCTGAACTACGAAACGAGTGCATATCACTTGATCATGCAACTATCATACAATCTTCATAGCTTGCCAAATGTTGTTCCTCTATCAACCAAAAATATCTACGAACCGTTGAACTATCTTGAGAGCCCATGTTCTTGACACACCAATCAACAATGCTTCTTGCATCTGTAAATTTAACACCATCCTTGAAATTTAACTCTTCTATTGTAAGTGCTCTTTTCACAAATGCTCCCGTACACAACATGCTCTCCTTTCCCATGTCCTGCCTTAGTAAAACTCTAGATATGTTGTACACCTATTTATTTGTGCATCCTACTTAGCCAATAAAACATCTATGCATTCTTGAATTGTGATGTACAGTTGTTTGACCAAATGTAATGTTGATTGAATAAAATGTTCCTCTCATTCAAGTTCACATAAAATACCTAGAAACACCCTTGCACATATTCTATAGAATGTTTCGATCATCACTGATGTAGAAATGATACTCTCTTAATATATTTTTATCTTTCTCAAGTGCTTTCTGGAGAGTGCATGAATGCTATATGCACAAAAATAGCAACTTGCACCGAGTTATAGTATTGAGATTAAAACTCCATTTGTGGCTGCAATGTGTAATTATCTATGAAGTCAACTGCTGAAACAATACTACCAAGTGGTAATGTGTCCTTACTAAACTTGATTTTTTCATCCAACCATCGAACTCTATGTGTGTGCCTTGCATAATCATAAACAATTTCCTCTCGAATTTGACCAAATATTCTATTAGAGGTAATTGTTCTATAAAAACTCACACCTCTTAAATTATTTTCCATCTTTTAATTGATATGCCACTGATTTATATTTATTGAAACAAACCAATTCTTTTCCTATTGAATCTATACTCTCCTCATAGATATATCTTTTAGATTTGGCAATCCACCACATACATTGTATGTTCCATCCAAATATGCTTTGTTATACAAAAATTGTCTAGTTGAATTTCACAAAATATTGTTGGAATAAATTCCCTTGAATATTTTGGTGGGACATTTAATCCAAATTCCTACAACATGATGTTAGTATGCAAAACACGATGTATTTAACAAAAAACATCATAATGCATTGAAAATTCAACATGATATATGTAACAACAAGTGGTACGTGAGTGATTGAGTTTCACATAAAAGGGTTTGTTCATTTCAAAGAATCTTGGGCTATTATCAATTTGTGGATTATCATTCTTAAACTTAGAGAACAATTGTGTTTGAGTTATATCTAAGAAATGTTTTTCACAAGATTCATGATTATGAGAACCTCTTCTTATTTTTATTGTATCTCTTCTATTCAAAGTGACACCCTTGTGTTCGCATTCCACAATTTTACAATTAATTCTTTTAGAATCTTAAATGTATTCTTGTCTTTATGTGGGTCTCAGAGAAAGCCTAGTAATCAATGTTATTGAATGACTCAAGACCTTTGCATCTCCCTGTTGCTTTCATTAGTGTTTTTATGTTTAGCTTCAAAGTGCTACTTGTTTTTCTAATCAAGTGTTTATTTACTATTTTATCACTTACTATATAATTAGTAAGTGCATGTCGTGTAGCATTACTATCTTTGGTGCGTCTATTGGCACCTACAGTTTGGTATGCTTTATGTATATTTTCAATAATTGATGCATTTTGATCAACAACATTAGATGTTCTTAACCCTAGGGTCTTCATTGTAGGTCTCATCTTAATTAATTCCATCATTGACATCTTTGTGTTTCATTTAAATTCGCAAAGTAATTATCCCAAATTCCCCTAGCTTTTCTTCTTGCATTTCTGTCAGACATTTTTTTAGGCATTAGTTTTATAATGTTTTCATCAATTTCAATTAAGTGAATTGGTTTTCTTCACAAAATGGAAGGAGATGTTCTAAGAGGTGAAGATTCATTAAGAGGGTTACTTTCTTCATTCAATGTTTCCATACAAATTTCAAAATTAACATTTGGATTCTCAAGTAAAGTTTCAACATTTAGATTCTTAGGTAAAGGTTCAACATTTGGATTCTCAGGTAAAAGTTCAACATTTGGATTCTTAGGTAAAGCTTCAACATTTGGATTCTTAGGTAAAGCTTCAACATTTGGATTCTCAAGTAAAGCTTCAACATTTGGATTCTTAGGTAAAGCTTCAACAATTGGATTCATATCAATTTCTTCATCCATACCAACATTATCATTCAATTCAATATCAACATTCATAGAAAAATCATTATTCTCATATACATTAGATACATTTTATATAGCAGATGTACCTTTCCTGCGCATGAAGTTTTTGCATCCTCTTCACTTTCTTAATTCTCAGCTCTTTCAATTGCTTCGATGTCTTGCTATTGATTTTATTTAAGTCCTTACTAAATGGTGCTTAAAAATGGTGGGGGCACAAAAGTCACTCTATTATGTTTTTAACAAAAATAGGAGCACTTGATGGTATTTAAGTTATTTGACCCACCTAAACTTATTTTTTTCAATAAAATTTAGTAGCTTAGAAACTAGACTCAAAATTATATGATTTATGTTTATAAAACATCTTCTAATTTTGAGTGTGAATATTTCAAAAATTCATACACGTTGAAGGTTTTTTTAAGAAAAATATGTCCACTTAATACCCCTTCCCCCAACTTGGTTCACTTACCCTATTATTCAGCAGCCGATAAATCCTATAGGATTTTTTTGGTTTTGTCAAATCCACGACAAGTCAAACGATTAGGATTGAGGTCATTGATGGAATAACCAAGGTTCTTGATGATATAAAAATATGCTAAATTTCTTCTTAATACTTCATCCACAAGGACCCTACGCACTTGTACATCATGAATGATAACACTAATGCATAAGAGGATGTCATCCATACAAAATAGGAATTCACCAATAAGTATATCATCCTTCACAAACTCCAAAGCTATCCAACCCAAAAGTGAGTGTTATAAGGATGGTCTCATAGTCTCTATGTGGTCGATCTCAAAATTTGGGGATGTGGTAGGAAACTTGGGAACTGCTCAAGAAGGATCCTGAAATATTTGCAATTGTTGGAGAAGAAACCTTTGATTCAAATTCGAGGTACGTAGCTTTATAAAAGATATTTTACAAGTAAGGGAATTTATATCATCAAAGAAGTTCCAAATAGGCTTTCAATAACTTCCATAGTGATACGTTGGTAGTGGCACAATGGAAGGCATGTTCAGATGTGATCATGATTTAGTTAGATCCATCTTGTCGGAAGAAGGTGGGATAGGGTCCTTACTTACAATTTCTTATGACACCATAGTCTTAGGAGCAATCTCTTCCATTAGTTGGTCTTGGGAAGTATCAAGCAATGGTGGGTTGTTGGAAGATTTCTTTAGCTTGATGATGAGATCTTTATGGGAAAGCTTGTGTCTATAGTTTATCTTTTCCACATTGATATATTGATATTCTAGGAGGCTTTGATCAAATGAAGTCTCTATGGTGCCCATAACATTTTTCATGGGGATTTTATGGCACTTGTTTTGATGGTTGGAATTGTAGATCTCTAATGATCGTTACTTCTCATAATGATCTTGTATAATGGTAGAGTAATCAAAATAAGAATTGAGGAATAATTCAAGGGATTCCTTCCTAAGGTCTTTACAATCACTATGAGAATTTCCTATAGTGGCATGCCACCAACAAAATAGATCACCCCTAAAGTTAGGTAGGGCTTGATTCGAACAAGGAGCTATCCATCGAGTGGGAAGCATTTGAAGGATCTCGACACGACATAAAGGAGTCTCAAGGGAGGGTCCATAAGAATCGTAATGTGCTCCCACTCCTTTCTCTCTAGAAGTATTCAAAGGGATGATTACATGTGTTGTGATTTTAATTTTAGGTGATGAATTGGAAGTACATCCAAATTCTTGTATGAGGTGATCTTATCTTTTTTCCTTTTCGAGGGATTCCTCCAATGTTTTGGAGAGAAGGCCCTGACCTTATATTAGAGAGTAGGTGTAAATGATTTAAGTCATATTTTACATAAGATTTGATTATCAAGATTGTGATTATATTGTATGGAAATTGTTTTCCATTTCTTAACAAATCCTTGGGTAGATTCATGATCCCCATGCTTAAGGTTTATAAAGTTTTGAAAGGGTTTTTAGGAAGGTATTGTTATTGAAACCCATAGATCGAGCTTTGACTAAGCCTTCTAAGTCAACTATCGAGTTGGGAGGAAGTTGGTTATACCATTCTAATGCCTCACCTATGAAATTATTTGCTAGAAGATTAGTGAGTTGCATAGGTATTTGTTTGAATCCATTCTTTGTAAATATTTCCAAAGGTCTTAATATAGATGGATAGATCCACATAACTGTCATATGAGATGGTAGGGATAGTCTCTCCCAATTCCATAGAAGCAATTTAAGGAGCCAAAGGTTCATTTTATATAATTTGCAACATTTTATTTTGAATAGGTGGAGGCTGAATAGGGTTTCCATGTGCATCCACCAATGGAGGTGGGTGTAAGAAGGAAATTTGGGCACCACAATTTAAGGTGGGTGTAATAAGACAATTTGGGCACCAAATTTGGACCAATATAGTTGTGGTGGTAGATTGGGATAATGCCATCTGATCTAGGAGATTGACTATTACCATGTTAATATCTATGGAAGAAGAATGACCTTTATTCGTGGGTGTTTTTTCATGATTGTTATGTTCATTATTGGATTTTTGGTAATTCATTCTTACTAGTCTTGAAAGGAGGAATCTTATTATGATATGGAAATCCATGGTTAAGATGAGGCATGGTCATTTCCATGACATCGATAGATATCTTTAAAAATCTTCTTCCTTGTCAAGGGTGAAGTATTCATTGTTGTTGATAATTTTAATGATGGATATGTGATTTATATTATTGATCTCAATCACATTACATTTTTTCAAGTGACCATGTTTTGATTGATCGCATGAAAAGGTTAGGATAATAGAGTTTCACGGATGAGTTTGGAGTGATTAAGAATATCGAGTTCTTTTGGGATGCGAGCTAGAATGGTTAGGAGCATGGAGAGAAGATGTAGGAATAAATGAATATCACATAGAGAAGTTCAGGGGGTTAAGTTGTGGAAAAAATACCCTTAGAGGTTACATCTTTATAACTTGGAAGTTGAAAATAAGGATTTGGAAATCTGCACCTTAGAGAGACTCGACCCTGTCAAATTTTTACGTAGGGGTCGATGGTGTAAGGAAACAAATCCATAGGATGATAGGAAGAATTGTCCAATCGAAAAAATCATACAAGGCTCGATGGTTTCTTAGAAGTGACAAAATTATCAATAGATATTATTGGCTATGTAATAGGGTTTGCACAAGGGCTAAAGGTTTTGGAATCATATGTAACAAAAAAAGACAAAATTGCCCCTAGGTGATGGTGTCTATGCAAAACAATTCTTACGTTTTTTAGGATTTTTCAATGCTTATATGAAGTTAGATTTGAATATCAATGATTTTAACAAGATGTTCTCAATTAGGAGGTCTATAAGATTCATGTTGGGTTCACCAAAGGATGTATGTGGGCCAAAATCTATCTAAATATAATACACTCCTTAATCATCCATTAGATAAGGGTATCGAGTGAATGGGTAGGAAATGCACATGTCTTGGCATACAAGGGGACATACATAACTAGGCTTCAATGAGCATTAGGGTCACATATCCTAAGGTCATTAATCCCTACACTAGGTCAACCTAGGGTTTCCAAGGCTCACGGTCAAGATAGAGGAAGAAACCTTACTCAGATATTGATGGTTGGATGTGGAGGGGTATGGATCGAAGTAATAATTTAACCACGGATGATATAACTAAAATGATAGATAAGGAGATGATAATGGATAATATTACTATGCTAACTAGATAAATATATCAAATACTAAGATAATATAGCATAATGAAGAAGGAAATGAACTTATCTATGAAAAATGACAAGAGATGGTTAGAGATCTCACCTTGTACTTGTAGGGTGGTCACTAATGCATTTATCTCTCTAGAGAAGTAGCATGCCAAGAGAAGTTTGTTATTAGGTGGATAAGGGGAACACTTTTCTTGTTATGTGACTAAATACCTGAAGCATTACTCACTAAAGACTTGTTAATTTATTTAATAAAAACAAGCTTAAATTGAGATTGTTTGTAACAAAGGTGTTGTAATAATTATTATAAAATAAAATGGGTGTGTACAACCATTTTATTTGATTAAAATGGATTAATTAATTAAAAAGGTTTGGAACCACTGTGTGTTGGTTCATAACTACCCATGAAATATTATAAAAATAGATATGAAAGTGAAAAGAGAACATGATTTATGATTGGAGAGAAAATAATTACAAGAGAGTTTGAGCAAGACTGTAATTATATCCAATATTTAACTTGTGGAGTAATTCCAAAGTTGACCAGGTTATAGACAAGCGGTGGGAAAGAGAGAGGGGCACCATAGGTGTCCTAACCAGGGTACAACATACAACCTCGAGATGGTTCCTGACCAGAGCAAGGTGAATATACACTAGGTGTATAACATTTCCTCTCAATAGCATGGTCATATTCTTGATCTATTAACTCGTGTATGCATTGGAATTTTGTATCAAATTCCTGATCATTTGTCTCAAATAAGTTCTCTCTGTAAAACTATGTAATCCCTGTTTGAAGTTAATAAAAGTAATTTTAAATCTTCTATTTATTTATAAAAATGTGCATGTGAATGTATTTTGTTATTGTATTATGTATTTTTGATGGAATATGTAATTGTTTTTATAAAAATAGAGAATCAAAAATTTGAAATATGTGTAATTTTGTTAATGGTTTATAAAACCCAAATGTAGAAGAAGAATGTATGTGTGTACTCAAATTTTAGTTAGTAGATTAATAGAAATTTTTAGAGTTTTAGAATTAGGATAAAGTTACATTTCATTTGGTATCAAAGATATTATTCATCATTTGAAACATTATGTTGTTGTGTTCATCCCTCATTCTGTAGTTATTTTGGAAGTTATGATGTGGCATCCTATGATTTTCCATTATGTTCCCTTCATGTCTTATGTGTTTATTTTCTAAGTGATTGTAACTTCATATGCCACTATGGATGTCGAACTCTTCTTTAAATCTTATTTTATCTCATGAGCTTAAGTCCATGAAATACCCTTTTGTTGTGATCCTTGACCTATATTATAAAGTGAGAGAAATGTTGACACGTGTCCCGATTAAATTTTTGTGAGGGTAGGGATGAGCCTAAAAATAATTAAAATTTGGCTCATTCTAATACTTCACGTCTACCTGGATCCATCTTTCAAAAGTATGGTGGAATTCTTCCATGTGCCCACTTTTGGTAACTAGATCATTGCCAAGTGGCACTCTCTTATTGATTCCACTATCTCTTCTTTTTGCTGACATGTCTTATGTATTCCTGTTTCAAACCCAAAGCTTTCTTAAAATATGGCTGATTTCGGGTTCGAGTCCGTTGGACCCCAAGTTCCTTCACCTTACCTGGAATTCTAACACGTAGCTCTTTCTTTCATCATTGGGTTTTAACCACCGTCTTGTCCTATCACTACTAATCTTTGTCACATGTCCTTGATGCTTTGACCCCATTGATCGCTTGAAATTTACGCCTAAGCCCATCATGTTGAAATTTGTCGAATTTTGACATGTCTCGACAAATAAGTGGGCTATGTATGGCAGATTCAGGATTATAATCCCACATTACTAGTGTATTCGGTGGCATAGGTGTTTATAAGCGATGAAAAAGGTACAATATAATGTGAATTCAGTCACGGATAGCTTGTTTTGTTGAGCCAACTAATTCAATGCCTTCCTTGTTATAACTCTTACGCATTCGTGGTGAGTTGTTAGTGAACCAGATCGGTCGAGGTGATTATCATGTGTCAAGTTGCATAGTTGTGAGCTGAGGCCCATCTTGGTCCATAGCTTTCCAATCTCATATCCAACTCACCCTCGGCTTGGCTTATTTGAGACCTTTGAATAGTGGCCTAGCCCCCAAAATTTTTAAATACATATTTCTTTGTTGTATTTATATATCGATATTAAAATGATATCGTACATTGATGTTATTTTTATCAATATTTAAGTTATCCCCTTATCTTCTAAAATTTATGGTAAATACAAAATTCATTATAAATTTATAATATTTTCAAAATCATCAAGTGTCATTTTTATTGCCTAAATTATTTGTCGATTCCTAGTTTGAGTTGATGAAGTTTATTTTTAGTAGAGTTTATTACGTGAATTTTGCATACATAGAGTGGAAGCCAAATCAATTTAGGGGGAATGGATTATTGAAACAACATGGATTACAATGAACTGGAGCACCGAAACCAACAATTGGGTAGGGAAGTAAATCAATTGTTTGAATAATTAGAAATATTGAAAAATCAATTTGTAAAAGCTATGAGTAAATCTGATAAAAGTAATAAATCAAAAAATAAAATAAACAAGAGAAAGCAATCTTCTTCAAATGATGATTCTAATTCCAATGAAACAAATGATTCTTCTAGTTCTTCTGATTCTTCTAGTGCTGAGAAAGAAAGTTCAAATAAGAATTCTAAGGAAATACAAAACTTTTCTCGAAAAATTAAGTTACTTGAATATGCAGGGGAATTGTAACATGTGAAAAGGCCGAAACTTGGTTAACTAGTTTAGAAAGATATTTTGAATTACAAAATACTAGTAAGTTAGGTCGAACACAAATAACTTCTTATCAACTAAAAGATGTTTCCCTTAACTGGTGGGAAGATACGTTAAGGTCCAAAATACTTTAATCCCGTAAGGTCCCATGGAATAAGTTTTTAAAAATCTGTATGAAGAAGTATTTGTCGAACATTTCTTACAACAAATTCAAAATGAATTATTTGATTTTAAAATAAGTTTAAAAAATGTCAACGAGTAGAAAAAAACTTTTGAGAATCTAAATAGATTTGTGCCTTTCATTTCTAGAACTGACAGAGTTGTCAGATTTATTAATGGTTTAAGAGAGGAATATAAGGCTAGTGTATGGTGTGGAAAACTTACTTTTGTCGATGAGGCTACTAAAATAGTTGAAAATTTTGAAAAATATAAAATTATTGTTACCAAAAGTAAAAATATTATAGTAAAATAATTTCAATTTCCAATTTAAAAATAAAAATGCCATTCAATGAAATTGTTAAATGTAATCATACTCATATTAGAAATCAACAAAGGAAATACAATTATGTTAAAACTAAACCAGAAGAAGTTAAATGTTGGAATTGTGGAGGTAACCATTTCTCTAGTGGTTGTCCTTAAAAAAGAAGAGTTGGGATAAGAACAGAGATTAAAAAAGTGACAATAAGTCAAAGGAAGAAAACTAAAATATGAAAGTTTATTTTGTTATTGATACATATATTGTACATAAACAAGTGTATTTGATTAAAGTAAAAGGAACTATTAATAATGCAACACTTATTTCTTGATTGATTTGGGTAGTATTCATAGTTTTAGATCACCTAACTTGGTCAAAAAATTGATTTTGTTTTTCAGAAAAATCAAGCCCGTAGCTATAGAAATGGTTGATGGATAGATAGTATGATAAACATGAGCTTTAGTGGAAGAATTATATTTTCATATTGATAATATTGTATCTCGTTAATATTTTCATGTACTTAACTTAGGTCAATATGATGTTATTTTGGGTATGACCTAGTTAGAAAAGAATCATGCTCTTATTAAATGTGAAAATAAATATGTATTCAAGATCAATATGAAGTTACTCATATTTTGCAAGGAACTAAAAGACAACTAAATTTAAAAACTATTTCTGTTGTTCAACTTAAAATAAGTCTTAAAGAAAAATGTAAATTTTTTGTGTTGTGATTACTCAACAAAATGATAAATTACAAATAGATATAGATGTTCATCTAGTAGTCCAAGAATTTATGGATGTATTCCCTTCGATGTTGAAGAGCTACCACTTATGATATCTATCAAACATGTTATTGACCTCATTATTAGATTTGAACTAGTGTCAAAAGCACCTTATAGGCAATCTATACCTGAATTAGCTGAGCTAAAAATACAATTGACTAAATTATTGAAACAAGGAAAAATTAGACCTAGTGTTTCTCCCTAGGGTGCACCAGTGTTGTTTGTTAAGAAGAAATATGGAACTATGAGATTGTGTATTGATTATAGACAATTGAATAAACTAACTATTAAGAATAAATATCCTTTACCTAGAATTGATGATTTATTAGATCAATTGAATGGTGCTAAATATTTTTCTAAGATTGATTTATATTCTAGATATCATCAAATTAGAATAAAATATGCTGACATTGCAAAAACTACCTTTAGAACTAGATATGGACATTATGAATTTGTTGTTATGCCTTTTGGATTAACAAATTCCCTAGCCACATTTATGACATTGATGCATGATGTTTTTATACCTTTCTTAGATGTGTTTGTGATTATATTTTTAGACGATATTTTGATCTATTCCAAAAATGAAGAAGAACATGAGAAACATGTTAGATTAGTACTTGAGACTTTAAGAAAACATCAGTTATATGGTAAGTTAAGTAAATGTGAATTTTTTAAAACTGAAGTCTCATATCTAGGACATGTTATCTCCTAAAAGGGATTACACTAGATCCTTCTAAAGTAAAAGCAATACAAAATTGGGATACACCTAAAGATGTACAAGAAATTAGAAGTTTTCTTGGATTATCTGGTTTCTATCAAAGGTTTATTAAGAATTATTCTAAAATAGCTACTCCACTCACATATTTAACAAGGAAAAGTAACACATATCATTGGTTTGAGGAATGTGAAGTTGCTTTTAGTAAATTGAAAGAATCATTAACAAGTGCACTTGTGTTATGTACTCCTGATTTTTCTAAACCTTTCATTATTGCTACTGATGCTTGTGGTTTTGGTATTGGATGTGTATTGATGCAAGATAATAGAGTTGTGTGTTTTGGATCTAGAAAATTATTGCCTACTAAAAAGAACTATCCTACTCATGATTTGGAATTGTTAGGGATTATTCATGCTTTAAAAATTTGGAGACATTATTTTTTAGGTCACAAATTTGTTTTGAAAACTGATCATAGAGGTTTTCAGTATATTTTTACTCAGCCCTTATTAAATATGAGACAAAGAAGATGGCTAGAGTTACTAAGTCGATATGATTTTGATATACAATATGTACGTGGTAAGGAAAATTTAGTTTTTGATGCTTTAAGTAGAAAAATAATGTGTGCAAATGTTTTGTCCTTAGAAATAAGTCAATTTGAACAAGAGATAAAATATGCATTGCCTAATGATAGCTACTTTGATGAATTGTATTCTGGTTTGAAAAATGGAGCATCAAATATGCATTGAAAGGATAGACTTACTTTTTATTTACTTGGTGTGAATGGTTTTTGTACTATAACGTCATATTGTGCATTCCTAATCTTCCTAGATTAAGACAAAAAAATTTAATAGATTCTCATGATATTCCTATAGATATTCATCCTAGATTTCAAAAGACATACTTATTAGTTAAAAATAATTATTTTTGGCCTAGAATGAAACAAGATATTAGAAAGTATGTACAATAGTGTATGACTTGTCAAAAAGTTAAAACTGAACAATGTAGTAAACCTAGTCCATTACAACCTTTGTCTATTCCTGATTGGAAATGGGAGTCAGTTAGTATGGATTTTATTATAGGATTACCTAAAACCAAGAATGGTCATGATGTTATCCTTATGGTGGTTGATAGATTAACTAAAATGGTGCATTTTCTACCAATCAAATTCAAAACCTTTGCTTTTGATATAGCTCATCTGTTTACTAAGGAAATTTTTCGTTTGCATGGTCTTCCTAAATATTTAGTAACTAATAAAGATCCTATATTTACTTCTTATTTCTAGAGATATTTGTTTGATGAATTGGGTACTAGTTTGAGTATTAATATTTCTTATCATCCCGAGTCAGATAGACAAAATAAAAGGATAAATAGAATTTTAAAGGATATGCTTAGAATGTATACATGTGAAAAACCTAGAAATTGGGAAAAATATTTGCACTTGATTGAGTTTTATTACAATCAAGGTTATCATACTACAACCAAAATGACCCCTTTTGAAGTTGTTTATGGTAGGAACTATACTACTCCGATTTCTTGGTTGAATCCTAAACATAGATCTTGGTATGCAAATGATAACTTAAAAGAAATGGAAGATATTATAAATAAAGAAAAATAAAACATGAAAGTTACCCAAGATAGGTATAAACATTGGGCTGATTCAAAAAGATCTGTTAGAGAATTTGAAATAGGTGATCAAGTATTTCTTAGAGTTAAACCTAAGAAAAATTCTTTAAAATTAGGAAAATATGCTAAATTAGCTCCTCGCTATTGTGAATAATTTGAAAATTTGGAAAGAATAAGAACTCTTTCTTATAAACTTTCTTTACCTCCTGAGTTATCTAGAATACATAATGTGTTTTATGTAAGTTTGGTAAAGAGATATGTATATGATGTTAACCATGTTATAGATCGGAAAAATATGAACCTACATGTGAATTTAAAATTGAACCTGAATTAATTTTGGAAAGGACTAAAAATCTTAGAAATAGAGAAATTAAAGAGGTTAAAGTAAAATGGACTTGTTGTGATGTTTAAAGTGCTACATGTCAAAGACAAGATTTTCTAAAAGATAAGTATCCTGAATTATTTAAGTAATAACTTGTGTTGTTTTGTGTTATTTTTAGAATAAACTTTGGAAACTACTAAGGAAAATAGCTGATTCAAGGAGGGGAGAAATTTTATGTGACTAAATCCCCAAATATTTAATCACTAAAGACTTGTTGATTATTTAAAGAAAAAAGTTTGAATTTGAAGATTATTTATAACAAAGGTGTTATAATAAACTATTGAAAAATAAAATGGGTGTGAACAACCCGAGCATTTGATTAAAAAGATTAATTAAGTAAAATGGTGTGGAACCATTGTGTTGGTTCATAAAAACCCAAGAAATATTATAAAATGGATATGAAAGTGAAAACAGAACGTGATTTATGATTAGAGAGAAAATAGTTACAAGAGACAGTTTGAGAAATACTATGTAATTATATCCAAGATTTAACTTGTGGAGTAATTCCAAAGTTGACCAAGTTACAAATAGGCAGTGGGCAAGAGAGAGGGGAACTAGAGGTGTCCTAACCAGGGGTATAGTGTACAACCTCGGATGGTTCCTAGCCAGGGCAAGGTGAATATACACTTTGGGTGTATAACATTTCCTCTCAATAGTGTGGCCATAGTCTGGTGTCTGTTTACATGTGTGTGCATTGGAATTTTGTATCAAATTCCTGATCATTTGTCTTAGATAAGTTCTCTCTGTAAAACTATGTAATCCTTGTTGAAATTTAATAAAAGGAAGTTTAAATATTCTGTTTATTTAGACAAATGTGCATGTGAATGTATTTTTTATTGTATTATGTTTTTATGGAATATGTAATTGTTTTTATACAAAACAGAGAATCACATAATTTGAGATATGTATAATTTTGTTAATGGTTTATATAACGTAAATGTAGAATAAGAATTGATGTGTGTAGTTGAATTGTAGTTAGTAGATTATCATATTTTGTTATAGTTTTAGAATAGGGAAAAAAATTCATTTTAGTTCCTATCCTAGACTCACTATAGGTGTCCTAATATTTCATGCAACCATGCAAGAAGAAGATTACCCAATCGAGTCCAACCATGGTGTAAGATGAATAAAAATCTAGACGATCGATGTAAAGATGGTGTAACAGAGAAGCGATAATGGCAGGTTTGAATGATTTTGGATTCCTTTTTCCTATGAATATCACATGAGGTGAGGGTATATATAGGAGAGGAAATGGCATCAACCAAAGGAATCCAAAGGTGATAAAAATAGGTAAGGTGTCATGAAAAGTGAAAAAAGGTGTCTTAGATTATTGATATAGATGAAAAAGTATAGAGTGACGAGATACAAGTAAGAAGTTGTAAATGTGAAGTGGATGAGACCTAGGAAGACAAGGATACCTAGTGTAAGGAAAACTAAGGTCAAGACTAAATAGTGACACTTTATCTATGTATTGTTTCTAATCCATAATGGTTTAGTTAATAACCATTCCCCATTCTGAAAGGCCCCTTAAAACACCCGATCTAGAAATAGATGTATCAATGACCCTTATCTACACAAAATAAATTTTTAGTGACAGGTATGAAATATGAAAAGTGAAAAATTAGGTGTATACAAAGTCTAAGATGGGATAAGAACCCTAGGAGTAACTTGTGCATGTAGTGAAAAGGATACCTGCATTTGTAACCAAATAGCCTTTTCCATATAATTTTGTGCTTGAGATTGCTCCTTGTTCTAGTTGTGTTTCCTTCATTTGAGATAAGAACACACTTAACAAAGAAGAAAAGTGTAATCAATGCTCTGTAGACACTAAATCACGCACTTGGGTACATTTCTAGGTCCAAAACACATAATAACATTCATGTTATTCCTAAACAAGCAAACTAGTAATTAACGATTGTCTTTGGCCTTTTTTTATATGTTTCTTATTTTATATTTGGCTCTACACACCCTTCATCCCATTCACTATTTAACTCATTTATCTTTTACGGCTCCAGACACACCGGTAGCCATCAAGGACAACAACGCCAGAACCTTTATCCCCTATGGGTTCCCATGACCCTTTTCTACCTTACTTATTTTGGGTCTCTTTTATATTTTGGGAATATTTTTCACTTATGGGTCGGCCTTCAAGTTTTTAATTACAAAGTTCAAACAAGGGAATCGTATAAATATAATGTAGTTATATTTTCAAAATCAAGGACCAGCACTAAGTATATATTATCATCACCTAATCTTGCATCCAAAGACCCTTAAATCACTTCAAGGCATCCATCTAGCATTCATTCAAGGGAAAAGGGACTGCATTTTCTACATACACAACATAGGAAGGGGAAGTTCTTTATTCCATCCACACATTCTATTACATTCTTACATCTAGCTACAACCCACTATTAAGTGCACTTACACAAGGGCATCCTAGGGCATGATTCTTACACACACTCACCAAAACTACATGGAATTTGAGATGTATTCCAACGCTTAGTTTTAAGTTCACTCTCTGGGCAATCGTCGAGGTCATTCGACTCCCCATATGGTATCTTTCTTTTTGGATTTGATGTGGTTTATGATATTTTATAGGTGATATCTATTTTGCAGGTTATATGTACCCTTGACGATCAAAGAGAGACACACGTAAGATCAACATGGAATATTTACGACACTTGTGTGACACAATAAAATTTAGATTCTAACTATTTGCATAGTAACGGGTGCTCGACAACAGTCTTTAGTGCCCAGGTGTCTCTTTTATTTTGTGAGAATCCATGTCTAGCATTATTCCTGCAGTCCATAATTTATTCTAAGTATTGAAAACATTGTTTATCTCTTGGTCAACAATTTTCCCTATCCAGAGCACTTCCAAATCAAGTGTAAATCAGCTAAGTCATTATTTCTACATATCTTGCTTAGGGTTCCATACTTTCTTATTTTATTGCCTCATACTATACTTAGTAATGATATATCATTGTTTACATCAATTACTCTACAATTAGGGTTTAATTAAATAAAAACTATTTTTGTTAAATCATTTGGTGAACCCCACTCGTGATTAGTCTTTCAGATCCTTATTTTTGTACATTTCCTTTTCTTCATGGCTCCTAAGGTTTCTCAAATCTCTTTGCATGACTGACTTAAAATACATCCACATTCCAAATCCATTATCTAAATATCCCTAGACACTATATACCTCCCTAGTGATATGCCACCTTCATAAGTAAGTGGCATTTTTGATTGTATATCCGATGACTTTATTGGTCCTAATCCTCCATCCAATCAACCCATTTTAGATTCAATTCAATCTTTTCATTGTTTATTTCAAGACGAAATTAAAACCATGGAAATAAGATTACATCTCTTAAAGAATAAATCCAACATCTCAAGGATGCTTATAAGGCTCATGTTAGTTTTTCTTCTACATCTCATTCTACTTCTATGTATTTTACATGTGCTGATATAAGTGAACCCCAATTCATACCACCTCCAGGTGCCTCTTAATTTTTATTTCAATACTAAGAAACATGATATCTTTCCCCAACTCTTCAATCACCAACTGATCAAATTTCCACCTAATTATTACTACCATCCTTATCACTTGTAAAATACCAAAGTCACCTATATTACAAATATCATAGAATTAATGGAAATAATGAAAATGATTTATATGCTCTCAAACAAAAACTTGGCCACTTTAAGCATCATGGTTTCATTTCATTTGCTAAAAAAATTCTACTACATGTCCATATCCAATTGATAAATCCCACCGGGATCCCAAATCTGATCCATATTTTTCCAATGAGCATCATTATATAGTCACTCATGTTCCTTTTTTGGTAATTTAAGAGTTGCCTAAACAACCTCCTCTCAAAATTAGTCCATCACCTCATCTTCTCAAGTCTTCTACAGTTCTACCAACTCAACCTAAACAAGCTCCTCTAAAAATCAATGCATCTCCTCCTCCTCTCAAGTCTTCTACAACATTACCAATTCCAATTGAGAAAATTCCTCTAAAAATCATTTCATCCCCTCCTCCTCTCAATTCATTTACAAAATTATCAATCCCAAATAAGACACCACCATTCTAGGACCCTCTCCATCCTAATTTACTTCAGCGTCCAATTTTTCAAACAAGCTAATCATTACATTGATGGCCAAGACACATTTCAAGAGTTGCCACCATGGCATGATCCTTCTCACATTACCGCTTAGATATTCATCACTCACACACTTAGGGGTGATCTAGAGGACATTTTAGAGAATGAGAGTTCTCAAAACCACCCAAGATAACCTAAGTCTTGGAGAAGACTCTAAGAGACTTCCATGAACTACAAGAACACGAAAATAGAGCCCATAAATGGAAGTTCTAGTTAGACAAATTTTGGACAGAGTTCAAACTTGGCAGATTCAATAGTCAAATCGAACAACAATAAGTGGCAAACGTGGAATCAAGCGAAAGGTGAAAAATTGAGACCGTGTTTTATACCTCCACCTTTGATGCTCAAAATTGTCATCTTCATCAAAAACAAAAAAATGCCAACATGGTGGATACTAAGTCCACCACATTGCCACATCCATCAAGCTAAGGGATAAGTTACACCAAATCGACAAGTTAGGAGACCAAGAAGCTCAATCAAGCTATGATCTATGAGCTATGGTGGTGAGTTATACTTATAGCTCGGAGTTCACATAGTTGAGTCCAATGATTGTAAAAATAGAGAAACACATGGCCCAAGCCATGAATATTATGCAGATGGATAAGGCTTATTAAATCCTTCCTTACCCCATATACCCACACATGCGGGATTATTCCCACCAAAGATAACATCTTGAGATGCATGACGGGTGTCGTGGATTCGATGGCGGAGAGGGTCACGGTTGGGACAGGACACATGGCGGGTGACAAGAATGCTAAAAATCATAGTGCATTAGCCACTTGAGGTGGCGATAGTAGGGAGGTAGAAGATAGATGGTTGGCGTGGGAAAAGGAAGCAATCGAGAAAAAAAGGATAAGGCCAATTGTTTGTACCACGAACCTACCTCCCCTAAGTGCGGCGATCCCACCAACTTGGCCAACCAATTTTGTTGGGTTAAGATAGAGTGATAAGTCATTTAAACAAGAGCTGACATAGTGGTAGTAGGGAGGTTGATGATAAATGGTTGGCGTGGATGAAGGAAGTGGTAAAAAAGGATAAGGCCAACAGGTTATACGAACCGTAAACCTTCCTCCTCTAGCCATTGTGATCTGACCAACTCGACCAACCAAGTTAGTTGGGATAAGATATGGCGATAAGATATTTAAAAAAGAGTTGTGGCCTACCTATGCTATAAAATGCCTACACCTCTCCCTCCACAAAGAACAAGCTCCTCCCTTTGACAAAGAGCTTCAAAGGCTTAGAGAGGAGAATTATGAAGAAGTCCTATTAAGGAATTATAGAGAAAAATAATTAAGCCCTATTGTTATATAGTAATAGGCATTATTGGAGGATAGATAAATACCTATTTAATTAAATAAAATATGTAGTAAAAATAGCTATTTTATCATTATCAGCATGGTGAAGAAATAATTCCTATCATTATAGGCATTATGTAAAAATGCAGAGTTATTATTTCTTAACTCACTGACACCTTTGTAAAATCCAAATTAGGAGCTAGAGTATTCTACTGCAAGATCCCGAAGATGTTGGAGAGGTCATGAAGCTAGGGATGTGAAGAAGCATCAAAGAAGCATATAGTCATACTTGAGCTCTGACACTTCAACGTTATTACCAAGTTAGTTGTTTGGAGGCCGTGGATGAGGGTCATACTCATTGAGCTCATTGATGACATTGGATCCATTTAGCTTTGCATAAAGGTTATCTTGTTATGTAATAGAGTGAAAGGAGATCATCATCAACATTAGACATCTGAATAATTAGCATCATCTAGAGGTTATTTTTCGATGCAAAGTGGAGGAATTGAATTTTTTTGGAGGTTTCAAACACACGGGAGCTATGCTTTAGAGAACCAATATTTCCAAGGACTAATTTGGATTTTGTGGAATCAACTCGGGGCCGAGAGCGTGTTGGAGCACCATAATTTCCTAGAGCATTTCAATTCATAGAATCATATAACATCATTTTCATTCATAGCTTCATTTGCAATTTTGCATTAGATTTACAAATTGGAAGTGTTTAATGAATGAATTCAATTTTAAACTTAGAGACGTAAACATTATGTCAAACTCCGTTATCAACCCTTGTGCACTCTGTTCTTATTCTTGAATTACATTTGATTAAAGTTGATTTAATAAAAGGTTAATTTGGTAAAAGAATTAATTTCCTATAAGGGTCCGTGGTCATGAAAAAAAAGTCAATTTATAGACATGGGGGCATCATGCTTTCTTTTCTCTCCCTTCAATCATTGTCACTTCTTTCTAATCTCTACGTAGACACATTACTCTTCATTCTTCACACTTAATCTTTCTCAATACACATACACACATTGTATCGTCACTACCCTAAGATGCACTCTAATTCCATGGTTCATACTCGATTGTTGAGGGTCTAAATCTGAAATGAACCCCACCACACTCACTCTTTACACTCTATGCTTCACAATCTATCTTGCTAGCACACATTTTCGAGACCATTTTCCGATGAAGCACTCTTGTTCTATTCTTCATTCTTGATCATTGAATGGTATTTTATAAATTAACCTCATCTCATACTCATCCATATTTGTTGCGGGGCATGGTTCTTCTATCACATTCACATTGCATACCATTCCATCTCACTCATACATTGCATATTGCATATCTTGGTTGCACTTATTCTTGTTTTCTTATACTTACATATACACTTTGTTTCCCATGCTAGACGGATACTTAGTATGTTAATATATTTTATATATACACATGTGTGTTCACTTGGTCTTTTGGAGTGAATGCAGATATCTTACACATCCTTACACACTTTATGATGTTGTTTGGAACTATACCTCATATAATTCCCACTTTGAAGCTCCCCGGGGCATCTACTTTCTCACACATTACAGGTGTTATTGTTTCATTATTTACTATTTCTACTTTCTAGGACACTACTTTCTACTGGTATGTACACGCTTTGCATGCTTCTTATCTTTATAACATGCAAACGATTGCTTCATGTGTAGCATTTTCCTTGCAGGATTGTTTTCCACCATAGTTTTTGTTACATTTTTCTTTTTCTTTTCTTTCTACTTTTATGTTATTGTTTTCAAAATAGACCCTATGTCTTTTTTAATGACTACTTGTATGCTTTTTTCTCGCTTCACATCACTTTGGTTGTCTTGTGACATTATGAGTGATGTCCCATGTTTGAAACCCACTTTTCATTGTCTATTTTGTATGCACATTTGTTACATTGTTTTTATATGACATGTTTGCTACTTTTTCTACTAACACATGTTTCTATCCACTTTGTTTACATGTTAATTGGTCTCTACCATGCACATTCCCTCCCCCTACAGGGATATAGATTAGATCAACATCGGTCCTCTCTTTGGCTTGCATTCTATTATTGATGTCGCATGTACCCCAAACGAGGGGGCATATATTGGGTTAGCAAATCATCCCATGCAACAACTCGAGCTACAACACAATACAATACAACAAAAAATCAAAACAAGAACATAGTTATAGAGTGACCCTAAATCCTCTAGCAAATAGAATAAATTTTATATCCTACGTTCAATTCAATTGGTACAATATGGAACAAATCGGGACAACAAGAACACACTATCAAAGCGTGGTGTTTATTAGGAAAATTCATGGAAGGAGAGTAACACTAGACCTCTCTCTCCAACACTTTCTCTTTGGTGTGAGATCACCCAAAAAAATCTCTCTTGGCATGAGATCACCCAAAAACTCACTCTTCATAGCAGTTCATGAAACTTTTCTATCCTTTTACACTCTTCTACATCAAGTGCACACTTTCCTTTTACACAATTTTTACATACTTATGCACATTTTTCTCTTATTTATCATATACGGGACTTTGACTACATTCCTTCTCTTCTTTTTATAGGTCTTTCCTTATAAGAAAAAACAATAAGAAGCAACAACAACAACATGTACAACATGATACAATATACATGCTTCATCCCCTAGGGTCACTTTCCTTTCCTAGTTTCCACACTTCACTTGTCCACTCGGAATGTATTTTGCCACATGCTTTACATGGTTATCAGGTACACATCTTCTATCTACTTTATGTTATCCAGTGTTCACTCAACAACATAAAGTGGTGGTAAATATAGACACTAAATCAAACACTTGGGTACATTTCTAGGTTTAAAACACATACTAGCATTCATATGATTTGTAAGAAAGAAAAATAGTAATTGTAGACACAAAATCACGCATTTGGGTATATTTTTAGGTCCTAAAATCATACGTGCATTTATACAATTCCTTTGTAAGAAAACTAGTAATTGATAGTTATCTTTGACCTCTTTGCCTTGTTTATGGACTTTTACACCCTATGGCCTAGTCGGTACTTTAATATTTTTTTATCTTTTATGACTTTAGACACTACCGCCTGTGTGCTCTCGTCCTTTTGGGTGTCCCTAGCCCTTTTCTATCTTGCTTTGTTCTTTTGGGTCTCTTTTATCTTTTGGTCATCTTATTTTCTTATGGTTCAGCCATCAAATTGTCAATTAGAAAATTCAACCAAGGGAATCATATAAATACAAAGCTATGTTTTTGATGGTGGAACTTTTGACACTTGTTTAATATGCTTTTTCCTCATAATTCAGTTCACTAAAAGTTATATATCTATTTATTGGTAAAACCTATAGAAAATCTAAATGAGGTTTTTATTAAACACATTAATATGAACAAAACCCTCTCTCATATTTTTTGTTTGAATTTTATATTTATGGAATTTTTAGTGCTCGCCTCGATACACTTTTTCCTCGTAATGCACTTACTAAAAGTTAGATTTCTCTTCATTGTTAAAACCTATAGCAAATCTGAATGAGTGCAAGTTATGCAACTAAAGTTGTCATTCCTTTTATGCAAGTTTCGGAACTAAATCTGCAAGTTCTAGAACTAAATCTTCTTTGTCCACAAATTGCAAGTTTCGAACTAACTATCATTTTATACCTTGCAGCTTTGTCCACTATTTTAATTGCTTGAAAATATAAATATACAAATTATAAGTTCTAGAACTAAATGTTATTTGATTGATGCAAGTTCCGAAACTAAATATGCAAGTTCCAAAGAATCTGAATCTACTAGTTCAAACTAAATCTGTGAGTTCCGGAGCTAATTTAAAACAACTATAAATTTTTCATGTGATCTCGGATTGAGATGATTATTTTTTTGAACTTGCATAACCTTTTGAGAGGAATCTAAATATGAAATCATATTTGAGTTTAAATTTACTTTTATGATAAATTCGACTTTTCCCAAAACTAGCATTATCTTTCTTTTATGGCCTATATACACAAAACTTTGCATCTTCTCCCAAATAATCAATAGGATTAGTCAACAAAATAGATTAAAAATATTTCTAAAGAATGAACAAGATATATTTCATATATTCTATCTTGAACAAATCAGTACATTTCAAGATTACATTTAAATCCACTTTCAAATGTAACTTAGGAGGACAAAATAATGGTAATTTATGGGAAATTTATGGTCTCATCATAACACACATAATAAAACATAACAAATACCTGTGAAGGTGATGCCAATGACTATAATCCAAATGTCTCTCAAAATGGTATCTAACATAGTGGAATTATCATGTACACCACTAGTGGTAACTCCACCAAAACTAGTATGCATGAAAGTATCATCCTGCTCAGGCCCTAAACATATGCTACCACATGTTGAGAAAAGATGTGGCCTCATGCGAATACTCCCTAAGGGAATACTCTGTGTACCTCCATGAGCATCTAGTTCGAAATCTCCTTGTATGTCGAACAAGGTTAGAGTATCGATATCCTCTAAAGCGCATGGAGTGTATCAATCTCTACGGTCTCCTTCACTTCGCTGGAGGGACAATATCAAGGTGAGAGGGACTTTTTGCTAGAATCTACCCTACTGAATAGGTGCACATTGTGCACGTGGTCGATCCTATGCAGACCCTTTTCCTCAGCCCTAGAAATCCTAGAAAACAAAATAGTTCGGGATCTCCTTGAGGATAAACTCGCCATAGAGTTTCCTCAAAAGTATAACGGAACCACATTGTTATTGTAAGGTGTAAATCAAACACCATCCACCATTGGTCCTAAAAATTATTTTTAATCAAAACATTATTACACAAGTGGATGGGAAATCATTTATATGACAACAAAACAAGAAAATTAGTTCGGGGTCATTGGTAAGGCACATATGAGGTCTTTTGTAATTTATCTTTTCTTTACATACACATATGACAATTTTTTGGAATAATAAACACTACAATGCTCTCTATAAGATTTACAACGATTAATTTGACATGTTCATATGTTAACTTGAGCATCTAATGCATCCAATGTGTTTGCAGAGAGGTGCAAGTGGGGGTTTATAGAATGTGAATCCCTCATTATTTTGATTAAATCCTCAATTTCAATATTATTTTCCACTATATGGGCTAGGGGGATCAATGAAATTATAGGGTTTGGTTTTGGTTGATTGCATTGACGTGGAGTCAGTAAGAATAAAAATATATATTCGCTTCAAATTATACTCTATAATTACCAAATTTTAATGCAATTTCGAGAAAATAATTGTGCCTATCTCTTCTCCGTGGCACCATCATCAATTTTTCTTTGTGGTGATTATCGATGATCATTTGAGCAAGATCCAACTAAAAATGAAACGCGAGGGCACGGTTTTGCTATAAAACTCGCATTTAGGGAAATTAAAATGAATAGGGCTTGGTCTATATTTTTTTATAACTTAACATAATACATATGCATTATAGTTTCGTGAATTACCAAACAAAGGATAAATATAGCGTGATTACATTATTACGAACACGTATGCATTTTGTTCATTTTTAGTTTTTGTCCACTTTTTGGCCTTTGAACTTGGTGCACTTACCCAATAGTTGGACCTAAAATGGTTTGTACCAAAATTATGGTTCTAGATTATCCTCTCTCTTATAACATATTATTGGGCTGACCATGGACATGTTGCATGCACATAATCGCATTGTCCAAGTACCAATGTATTAAATTCATTCATAACAATCAAAGCTTTAGGAATGACTTTAATCCCAATCCTTGGGATATCTTGGTACTATTTCCTAATGAGCCATTCCTAATGCCAACTACCCTTGAGATCCAAAGCATTCCACATCCATAATATTTTTATCTTAGGTCTAAAATATCAATAACATTATCATATTTAGATGACGAAAAGGCTAATAATATTCAAAATATGATGAACAAAAATAGGTTACCTAATGATATTGTGCATCGCTTACATCCGGTTCTTTTACATTGCATAACTATTTCCACCTAAAATATAAAACGAAGGTGCCAATGAGTGATGGCTCAGCCACTAACCACTTAGAATGCAACAAACTAGAAATAACACAACTCTTTTTTATCATCATCTCTTTTCACCCGAAATTTTACTAATCTTGGTGTTTTGGTTAAAGAGGAGGTTCATGATCCTAAAGGAAATTGGATTTCCTTCAACAAAGATTAAATCATTTGGCATGATGATTCTAGGAACTTATAAGTATTACACTATCAATGTCCCTTAGCCCAAATATGATCTTCTTGATTCATACTAAACAACATCGATGCATCTTACGAAACCATATATATGATAATAGAGATAATGAGGATGAGGGAGAAACAATTCCTTATATTCCTCCCGCTAATCCACTGCTCCTTAGTACCCCTTGGGTCATTGACAAAATATCTAACTATGTTTCACACCATTATCCCATAATAACTCTGCTACCTACATCATCTTTTGCGGCATCCTCTCAGTAATAAATAGTAGTTTTGATGCTCTTATCATGGCCATTGTTAATCATACACCTAAATATGTCACCTTAGATGCCAAAGTAATAAATGTATGACTCGAATGATCCAGCAACAAAGAGAAAATAGGTGATACGTATGCCATGAAATTGATGTAGAATATTAAGAGCCTCTCCCTACCGTAGGAAATGACGAAGCTATCCTATAATTCATGTATGCTTGAGATGATAAACTCCTTGAAATCATCCTAAGTTGGGAAACTTCTCTAGGAAATCTATGTGCTTTGATGACTATGTTGTTCTATTGATCCTAATCAGGACAAAGTAGTGAAATTACTGAGGGCCCCATACCATTTCCAAGCTAGAAATGTTATGTTTTTGAATCAACCATTAGTGTATAAATTTATGATGATCCCACAAACGTATTCATGTTGGGTGATTTATTTCCTCACTTACGTGAACACCATATAGAAATCCTATGAACACATATGTATCTATTTGCATGGGGATATGTTGATACACTTGACATTGATCTTGATATTGTCTTTCATAAGATTATCACTTATCCAGGATGTCGACCCGTTTAAAAAAAGATATGGAAATTCCATCCAAATATCAATTATCTATGTCACTCTGAAACTAAATATCAAAATCTATACTCACCATATGACCCTTCCGAATATGTTTCATGATAAGGTCATGGTGAGCATTCCTTTTTTCCTGTTTATGTCAATGACAAATTCTCTGATGGTGTTCCAATAGGAGAAGGTGGAGATTCCTTTTCATGAAGGGATCATCCTCTTGATGTTTGAAAATGGGAAACCTATTCTAAAATATTCCTCGAAAGATAAGGTGGAGGAGGATGATCTTACTCTTGTGGAATGACTTACTAAGATGAAGACTGGAAAATGTTAAAATTTGGGGGAGGATTCTAAAAGGAGAAGAGTGAGGAAGGTCATGGTGAAGCGAGAACCTCAAGAAAGAGGGGTTGTGATGGTAATTTTAAGGGCTTCAAGGAGTGGAGTAGAAAGGTGTAGTATTTGGAGGGGGTGCTTCAGGTGATGGAGGAAACCAATGTTGGTCAAAGGGAAACCATGTTAGATGTCATTAATGTTTCAAAGAAAATTTCCTTAGCCTAGGTGAAGTCCAAACAAAATATTCTAGAGCTGGAGCTTTAGGTCAAAAAGTTGAGTGATAGGATGGAAGGGATTGAGGAAGGCACTAAAAGGAGGAGTTTCAATTTGTGCATCAATAGTTCCGAGGATGAGATGGAGGAAGATATGAATGACAAGGGTACTGAGGGTGTTGTGAACACGTAATGTCTTACTAGAAGTAGTGAAGGTTTTCCATAAAATTAGTTGGGTTCTTCCGGACTGTATGCAGCGAGACTTTTGGCAAACTTTTGCATCGATGTTTTAGGGCTGGTTTCTTTTCTCTATTTTTCTCTCTGTCTTTTTGGTTTAAGTCCTGTTCTTCGTTGTTTGAGTTAAGCATGTTTAACTCCTTTAGAGGAATTTTCTATATCTATCTTGCTCGTTGGTTCTTATTCCTCCTTTTGTAAGGCCCCTGGGAGCCGATCCCTGTTTTTACCTTATCTAATAAAAATTATCTATGTCACAAAGAAATCATCAATCTCTTAGACGTGAATTCATTCATATGGTGGAATATTATGAATGGGTGTCCAATATCATCATGATTTGGAAGAAGGCTACTTTATTCATCTACATTTTCATTAAATTTAGAAATCTCAACCTCACTTTTACTAAGGATAACTCTCCCTTACCCTCCATTGATGACATCATGATGCCATGATAGGGTATGAAAAGTTATCTCTTTTGAATGAGTTCTTGGTATAATCAAATCCATATTGTTCCCAAGATCAGCACAAGATCACCTTTACTATGGAATGAGGAACTTATTGTTACGTAAAATTCTCTTTGGACTAAAAGCGCTAAATCAACATATCAATTTGGCATGACACACATATTTCATGACCTTATACACAAATTCATCAAAGTCTATGTCGTTGATCTAATCGTTAAATCCTAACGTATTGATTATAATGATAATGACTTGGAGATTAACCATATTACCGTAAGATGCCTTCACAAATACAAGGTTCATATTTACAAAGTGACACGAGGAAAATTCCTAGGATTATTAGTATCTAAGTGTGGTATCAATGCCAATCTAGACAAGATCAAAGCTACCCTTGACATGCCATGACCATCCTACATAACAAACATATATAATTTTTTTGGGAAACTTGGGGCACTTTGATCCTTCAATTTACCTATTTTACTCACGCCGTAAGTAATTTTCTTCGAAAATATACCAAGATAGAATTGACCAAATATTTTCACTAAGCATTAGACACTATGATGCACTCTCTATCTTTGTGATCAATATTACAACCTTCTCCAAATCGACCTCTCGCTACTATATACCTCTTCCAATCTGGTGTCTGTTGTGAAAATGATAGCACAAGAAGACAAATATGGAAAGGAGCATGTTGTCTATTACATTATTTGAGCCATAATAGATTATGAAGAATAATATACATCAATTGAGTGGGCTTACTTGGCTATATACTATGCAACTAAAAAATTACGTCACTATATGATGTACCAAACCACCTATGTCATTATCCATATAGATCCTTGATGACATTTCTTCTCACATGCTATCCTCCCCTTATATTGTATTGGAAAATGGATGCCCTCCTTATGGAATTTGACCTTCTTATCATCACATAATGGGTGGTAAAAGGCCAAGTATTAGAAGACCAATTAGCTTCTGCCCCAATCTATGCTCCCCAAATCATTCATGACACATTACTTGATGAGGATTTCCTCATTGAGGGCATCAACAATTTTCTCTTCATAAAAGAGTATTACTATAGCTTCAATACCAATATTGATATGTAGTCCTCCGATGCGAATGAAGCACTTGCCCCACCTAAATCCAACCCAAAGGCCAAAACCATTGAGGAGGAGGTCACAATTGATATCTACGAGGATACATTGACGCTACACTTCGACGAGGAAAATTTTCTCTAAGGAGATGGGGTAGGTTGTGTAATTACCGATCCTCTGGCCAGCCGATTTCACTCTCTCAAATAGACTTGAATTTGAGATCAAAAACTACATCTTGGAATATGAGGCTCTTATCCTAGGTACATAATCTTCTTTAGCAAAGGGTATCTCCTATCTCCATGTCATGGGGATTCTCTATTGGTGTATCGACAAGCTAGTGCCACATATCAATGTCGGAGTGAAAACCTTAAAACTTATAATGACTTAGTGTAGGAATTAACACCACACTTTAGTTCATTTACCATTGAATCAGAATGCCATATTTTTTTCTAATGCAAGCACACTAAAATTTAAGATTCAATATGTAATGCATGTACATTGCATAGCTATATTTTACAAATTTCAAACCAAACAATCATTACAAATGAAGAGAAGTAAAATAAAGAACTCATGATCTTATGTGGTAATCTCTTTTTTTTTAATAGAGGTAGGTTACAAGACAAAAGATGCATGTTATAACAAGACTTTCAAATCACAATAGGATGAGTTTACAAGAAGAGGCTATCCACAATCTACCATATAACATAGTTACAATGAGGTGTAATCTTTACAATGATTTTTTTTTAGGATAAAAGAACAAGTCACCACTTCAACAAAACTTCATCCTTGAGTCTCCAACCTTGAATGTGCTCCTAAGAATGCTGCAACAAGAGACATGGCTTGTTTACCACCCAACCAATAGGCATCATCACATGCCTTTCCATGGTTGGAAGTCATGCTAGCCTCCCCCAAGCCCATGGGAGAGAGGAACTAGCTTCCACAATGTGCACAAGTATAATGGGGTTTTACACACCACAAGAAAAACATAAGACCATTTAACCACTTACTACACATGAAAACAACAACACGAGGATAACAAGGTCAACCTCACAAGGGGGAAGAGAAGAAGTAGGATGCCCAAATCAAATTTGTCCAACCATAGGAGCACCAACAAAACATGCATACAAAACTCCTTATTCCTCCTTTATGCTATAGAAATCCTTCTTGGGAGGATTTTCAAACCCAAAAGGGTTTCCTCACCAAGAATGGGGAAAGGTTCAAGCCATATGAACCTTTATCCCACCTCAAACCATATGAGGGGATGAGAAGGGACCTTCATGGCTTGACCAACAACCATGAGGTTTGAGAGGGAAATCCCTCTCTCTTCCCCTACATTCTCCAAAAACCATCAATCCAAATGATGGTGGAGAGAAAAAAAAGAAACAACAAGAACAAACAAACAACTACATTAACCATTCAACTCACAACACATCATTTCACACACACCATTCTATTGATTAAGCATAGCTAACAAGATAAGCACAACTAAGAAGAAGAAGGTTAAGTATCCTACCTCTATAATGCTTTCCAAGACTCTAAGCTTTTCCCCTTTGTCCAAGCTCACCTCCAAGCTCCCAAAATTCTCCAAGTGCTCCCAAAAAAATGAACCAAGAAGACCCATTCCTTCCACATGAGGAAGAATAAGAAGAGGAACTCAAAAGTTTCCTCACCAATGGGAAAGTGACAAGTGTCACCCCCTCTCCTCTCAAGAGTCAAAGATTCCAAAAACCAAATAAGTAAGAGTAAACTCACCTTTTATCCCTTTTCACCCAAAATACCAAAAACTAAAATAAAACAAAGTGGAGCAACTTTTAACAATTTCACACAACCCAACCATCTTACATGGATGGTGACTAAAGAGGGCAAAATGGGAGGGAAACTCCCTCCAAACCTTGGAAATAGGCCCCCCTACCTATTAGGTAGGGTCCAAGGGCCCATTTTCATGCTAAGGGAACTCCCAAACTCAAAAGGGGTCCCTAAAAATGCCCAAAATAACCCAATTTCGGGTTTGGCATGCTTGGGCACAAGGGTAGAGGGTGTGGGGTCCACCCAAGGTTCACATGTGGTCCCCAATCCCTTCTACCAACACACACACACTTCCCAAAACCAACACTTAACTTAAGATAAGATCATTAAACCCCTAAGCTAGTTTACTTAATAAAACACACCCTAAACCTAATTAATTTTACAAAACATAATTACATTACAATTGAGGGTTCACCCATGGTGCCCAATTAAATACATCTATTCTAAGGCCTCAAACATTTAGCATGGTTAGGACTTAGCCCGTGGGCCGCTCGTGCACAATTGCGTAATCGCCCTCAAAACCCATGCTCTCTCCTATACACCCGCACACACTGCACACTCATTGCACACATTAACCGCATCATCGAATATAATAAATATCATCTACACATCACAAATTCAATCTAACTTATAATGTCCTAACATTATTAAACAATTGATAGTGCAATGCATACAATTATTCACATAGTTTGCCATGAATCACCACCAAATAAAATTGCAACGACATACACTTAGGTTAGCATGAAAATTACCATCATTAAATCCAGAACACTATATCATTAATCAAATCAACCACAAGAGACTAACATCTAATCAATAAATCTACCGTATAACCTTGTTAATGTCATCAACATCATAAGAAATATATCAGTATATGAATCTAGTCCAATTGGCGCTACGTGCCCAAAATGCCATAATGTCCATGAGGATAACATTTCATAGTAAAATGTCCAAAGTCTATCGAGTCTCAATCAAAATATGTCTTGGAATAAAGGAGCCAATAGATAACTGGAGCTATAAAAATGTGGGCACTACAGAATCTATTCCCTAAAAACACAATGCCTTGGTTGATTCTTTGGCCAAGAATTCCACTCAGTCACATTAAGATTCTCAAAATAACACTCTCATAATACAAATTCGTCAAAATCCAGTCACTTCACCTCCTCCTAACATCCAGGATGTTTGTCAAATTGAGCCACAAGGTCCCAGATAGGACCCTTGGTATACTTGAAATATTCCAATTTATACAACACGGACTTACCCAAATGACATTGAATCCCAAATCGGATACCTATACATAAAAAGGATCTTAAATACATACTTAAAGATGAAATTTTATACTAACGCAACTTCAAGATAGCCTACTCGATGCATTAAAAAGATGAGGTTCCTCTCATCTTAGAGGATGGACATGGGGGCACTTGTGGTGGCCATTGTAGAGGTTATGCTACTGCATGCAAGTGCCTACTTATGGGTTACTATTAGCCAACATTAGAATATGACACCCATGCATTTACAAAAAAGAGAAGACCTTTCCAATATCACAATGACTTGATTCATCCTCCTCTAGATGAATTGTAATCTATCACTGCTCCATATCCCTTAAATATATGGGGATTGGATTACATTTGGAAACTATCTCGATCTAAAGATGGTCATGTATTAATCATCGAGGCATGGAATATTTCACTAAGTGGGTTGAATTCATGCCTCTCACCAACATGGATAGTCTTACCATCCAAATTCCTCCTCAATCAAATCATTTTCTACTTTGGAATTACCCATACCTTCATATATGACAATGGTGGGAATTTCAAATGCAAATAAATTAAAAAATTATGCATTAAATTAAAAATTAAACATCTATTCTCAACACGATATCATCATTAATACAAAAGACAAGCTAAGTCTATGAGCATAATTCTTAACAACATATTACAAAAATGATCTTAGAATCATGCAAAGATTGGCATATGAAACTATATCCTACATTATGGGCATACCACACTAGTGTGTGTATAGCCATTGGGAAACCCTATTTTAACTTACCTATGAATCCGAGGAGGTTCTTCCACTCGAGGTTGAATTCCCAGTGCTTTGCATCTCCCTTCGCAGTGATAATTCTAGATGAGGAACACCATGAGGAATGCCTCCATGACCTTGACCTAATATAATAATGATGTGATAGATCTTACACTCAAACTCAAATGTAAAAACAACACTGCCAAACAACATAACAAACTTGTTCATTCACGTGCTTTTTAACATGGGTGACCTTGTCCTAAATCTTGATTACACACTTGAAAAGAAGGAAAATAAGCTCGAAATGGTGGAGTCATTATAAAATTAAAGTTATCATAGGTCCTAATAAATATCATCTCCAAACAAATTAATGCCACATCTTCAAGGAACCAACAAACACTTAATTTATGAAAAAGTTTCACACATGAAGGAACTCGGGAGTTTTGGTACTCAACTACCATCTCTCATCCTTCTTCTCAAATTCACTACTTCATCAACCTTCTCTCAAAACATTATCAACACTTTGTATCTTTAAACCTTGGAATTTTCTATTGGATCATTATGGTATTATGCCCATACTCGCTTAGGCTCATGGCCTTTCTTAGATTTATGTTTCAATATTATTCTTATAGCATATACCTCATGGGTTTTTGTAATTTTCAGCATTGCTATCTACCCCTAGGGCTAATAGTCCATCATCTCTTTATCTACATCTTTGGGTTTATGAAAATTTATCTTCATAACATCTACCTCATGAATTATTTCACTTTTTTGGTGTTTCTATCCACCCTTTGGGCTAGTCATCCATCTCTTTATTTACACCTTCAGATTCATGACACTTTCTTCATTATATCTTTTACCATATGGTTTATTGCACTTTTCAAAGTTCTTTACCCACCGCTTGGCTTTATTACTATGACAATATGATACCATTATGACATTATGACATCTTGACATGAAATCCATCCCATGGCCCCTAGCTAGGTGATTTATGTCATATTTTACTTGATGAGCCCGTAGTTTTTTCTTTTAGTTTTGCCTCTTGAGGGTTCTTGTAGCATGAACTATGCCCACACGTGGTAGGATGAGAGATATTATCAGGTACACATTAGTGGGTAGATTTTATTTCAGCATTTCTTTATTTAATTACTTTCAATATCGTGTTATTGATTATATTTTTCCATTAACCACCCCACATTACACTATTGTGACATGCGATGATTAATGTCATGGCATGCATATAGACATAATTTTTCAATTTTCATATTTTATACATGTTACTAACAATGTCCTTTATGCAGATAAGGGTTATTGATGCATCTATTTCTAGATAAGGTTCCTTAATGAGTCTTATATGAATGGGTAATGGTTATTCACGTAACCATTATGGGTTAGAGATAGTACACGAGAGTGTCACTATTTGGTCTTGGCCTTAGTCTTCCTTGCACTAGGTATCCTTGTCTTCCTAGGTCTCATGTACATCACATTCATAGCTTCTTTCTTACATCTCATCACTCTATAAATTTCTCATCCATATCCATAATCTAAGACATCTTTTCCAAACCTTTGGCGGTGCCATTTCCCACAGATGATGACATCCTATATATATACCCTCACCTTATTTGACATTCATAAAAAAGGAAGCTAGATCATTTGAACTTCCTTTAGTTCTTCTCTTTTGTGCCATCTTCGCATCTACTCACCTAGCTCTTGGTTCATCTTGAATATTTCTTGGATTATATTGGGTACTCTTCTTCTTGGATGGTTTCTTTCATTATTAGGCCACCTATAGTGAGTCTAGGATAGGAACAATGTTCCCCTTCTCCACCTAATAATGACTCTCTCTCAGCGTGCTACTTCTTTAGATAGATAGATGTGATTATGATAAAATGTAAATACACGAGCCTAATCTTATGCTATAGTAGTGGTAAAAATGCAATAATGAAATATACTAAAGAAAAATAAACAATAAATAATTAAACTCTAATGTGCAAATAAGGGTAAGATGCCTCAACTAATTTATAGTGTTGCTAAAGGTGTACAAGACTTGAATATAGGAAAATACAAAGAATTTATTATCACACCGAAGCTTAGAAATTTGTAGAAAAGGAGGAAAAGGCCGAGAGAGGGGTGCCGGGGGGGATAGGGTCACCCAAGGTGCCCTAGGTGTTTTCTTGAGATCCCGGGTCTACATAAATTCTCGAAACCCAAATTCTTAGCGTCACAATATGTTCACTCGTGGTCACCTTTTGTCACTATGGATTCACAAAATGATCGTTGGAGTCAACGAAAAACGTAATGAAGATTAAACATGCCAAACCATCAAATAAACATCAAATCCTAAAAATAAATATTCAAAATGAGGGGTCGAATGTCCTTAGCTGCCACAGGTGGTGGTGTTATCTAATTTGACCCCGGGATAGGTTGGATGACAAGGAGATAACTGAGCAAGGCACCGAAAAGGAATCACACATACAACCCTAGGTTTTACTAGTAATTTCATGGTGCGGAAAGCATTTACGCACATTTAGGAAACATTCAGAGGCTAAATTTGGCCATTCAGGGTCATACAAGGCTCATAGTCCCATTGCAAGGCAAAAATATCCTCTCACCCAAAAAAATAACTAAAAGTGGCCCATGATAGAAAAAATTGGTACTTTAAGGTTCTAAGCACTCATTATCCCCCCTTCTCAGTCAGGAAATCCAAAAAATCCCCTCAGAGATGCAAAAAATATGATAAAATGTCGTTTAGGGGCTTATAGGGAGGTTGATCTCAAAACAACTTCTCGAGCTCGCACTATGTAGGAGGGCAAGGTTGGTGAGTTCATGGGTAGGAAGGAAGGCTCGGGGGCTGACCCGACTAGTCAAACATGGAGATAGCTTGGTTGAAGTGAGTGCACAACAATGAAGATGAAGGATGCCACGACATGGGAACAACTCAATCAACGAGTTCGGAGATGAAGTGGTGAGGTGTGACATAGAGAAGCATTTTTGGGGTTTCAGGGTACTTTTGGAGGACAATCCCTCTTGGGATTTTTAGGTTTCATGTTTGGTAACTTAGGTCGATGAGTTTTGAAGTGAGTTGGGTGAGGGGTCTAAAAATAATAACCCTAAAACCCCAAAAATGGGTGTCATGGCGCAATGACAAGCTTTTGAAGTTGAAGTGTTTTGGGTTCGGGAAGCTCGAGTTCGAGGTTTATTTTGGTGATTGAGGAAGAAAATCCTAAAATAGGTGCCACAAGGAGTTCAAAATGGGAGTCCTGAAACCTAGAAAATAATGTAAATCCCACCCAAAAATTTAAAGTCTTGCCGAGTCAAAGCACATTAGAGATTGAGCCATTGAATTACAAGTCATGCAAGTAGGGGGGTATGGTGTGTCGAGCCCTAAAATGAGTTGTCATACAATGCGGGTAGGAGTCATCTCGGTGGGAGAGAGATGAGCTTGGTGGGTGGTATGGAGTATCTTGATGGAGCACGGTAAGTATAAACCAAGCCCAACCTCAAAACCCTATATCATGTGCAATGTTTTACCCAATTTTAGAAAAAGTATACTTGATGGAAAGGATTATCATAGTAGAATGCAATGGTGAAGGATAAATGTAGTTTCCAAGAAGGTAGGTGAGGTAAAAACTCATCAAGCAACCAATGCTCAAATGATGATATCTTACCTTGAAATCCTCCATTTGTTTACTAAATTATAGTAATTGGAAAGCTGATTTGGGGATCTGTAGTATAGAGCCATTGAATTTCATATTTGGGAGATTATGGACCTCCACAAATGACAAGAGAGGATATGGTAGGTGAAGTCCATTAATGGGTTTGGTGAGCAAGTTTCTATGATGAAATTACAGGATAGGGGCCATACCGAAGTGCATCATGAAGGCATGGGCCTCATTTCTTCCATAGCAAGGGCAAGGTACAATAGTGAATGATATTTTTTTGATCCTCCACATTCATTGCGATAAATAATCACGAGTTTGGAAGGATTTGGAGAAATTTTGGGTTTCTATTTCTATCTCATCCCTTAAAAATATTTTGTTATAAATTATAAGGAGGGGCAAAGTTAAAATGTGGTTGGACACCTTGTATATGCCTCTCCCTTCTTTATTGTCTTTAAAAAAAAATTAGAGCTCAAAACCTCCCTATTAAACATTGTAATGCTAAATTTGTGCATTTATCCCTAAATGTGATGTATTATATCAACTTTCAGAGCAATAAAATCAGACTTGTGTATGTTCTAAAACCTCTTATGTGTTCTATTGTATCTTCCTAATATTTCATTGCATGCAAGGTTATTGTGTATTGTTGTTGTTTTCATTGCAAGGTTTTGGTAGTGTTGTGTTTATTGTGCAGGTTGTTCAACACTCCTTGGTGCATCACCTTCCCTTAGAGTAGGTTTTAATTTTCATGCATTCTTTCTAACTGTATCCTTGGAAAAACACTAGATTAGGAATGAATATGTAACTATCTATACTTTGGATTATTTGGCACTAGGATAGGATAGGAATTTGGCCTTCTCCAGAGAGTTATCCCGATTTCAAAGTCCCACACTTTGGGATAAATCCATGTTTGATGAATCACATTGAATGCCTCAACCATTCACTTCTAAGAAATCAAGGGTGTTGTGATTTTTCCATAACATGTGGACTTACAACTAAGCATTGCACTACATCTCAGACCCAATATAGTTCTATGTGTGTGTGTGTGTAAAATTGTGCCCTAGGTTTCTCTTATGCTAGTCACACTTGGATAGCGAGCTAGTAGCTAGATGTAAAGAAAGTAGTAAATGTGTGCATAGAATAAAATGGACTTCCCTCTTATAAAGTGTATGTAGAAAACTAGCCAATGTGTCCCTTGTGATGGAGCTAGATGGATGTAATAGAGATATTAGATGCGTTGATGGATGCAACCTTAGGTGGAAATAGTAGATGCTTAATGCTTGGTCCGTTATTATGATCACATAACTTTAGATTTATATGATTCCCTTGCTTGAACTTCATAATAAACCCCAAAAAGGTTGACAACCAAAAAGATAAGATGCTCAAATGGATAGAAAGGACCCAAAAACTAAGACTAAATTACAAATAGGATAGAGGCACCCGGGTTGGATGAGGGCACTTGACACTTTGGTGTCCTGGTTTGGGTGTTGGTGTCCAAGATGAAAAATTACAAAGACCTAAAAGGTAGATTGAGAAAGTAAGGGTATAAGACTGAAATTAACAACGAAATCCAATAAAGGTGGCCAAAGACATGGTTTAATTAGTATTGTGCTTACTTAGGGATCATATGAAAAGTAGCATATAATTAGAACTAGATAATTACCGAAAGTGCATGATTGTTTCTCTACATTTTCCCCACTTTAAGTTGGTGAGTGGAAAGGTTTGTAACATAAAGTAGATAGAGATACGTGCACGATATCCATGTAGATTGATATATGAGATGTCTTGAGGAGTAGAAAAAGAGTGGAGCGATAAAAATGTAAAGCGTGGATGCTAAGGAGGAGAAAGTGCAAAAAGTGATGAAGATGAACCTAGGGTGGAAAATGCATGTGCAGTTTTCATGATGTACTTATTGTCGATGTCAATGTGTGTGATGTTGTTATTGTGGTTGGTCTTGTGGTGATGTTAAGTACCACTTCCCATATGGAAAAACCTGCAAAAGAGAAGATAACAAATAGTCAAATACACGTGTATGATCAAAATATGTAAAATGTGTGTAAGGAAATAATTTAAAATGAAAAAGTGTGAAAAAGGAACATGTGCACCTAATCCGTGATGAGAAAAAGGGTGTAGAAAGGATCCTGAAGATGATTTTGACGTATGAGTTTTGGGTGATATCACACCAATGTAATGGAAGAAGTGTAGCTAGAAAAGCCTCGGTGTTGTTTGCCAACCTTTAACTAATTCTTATTATGTAAAACACAACTACGAGATGGTGTGTATGTTCCAAGGAATCATTTCCTATAAATTTAATTGTGTAAATTCCTAGTGCTAAAATATTATGCTCTTTCTGTTAAAATCCTCTATGATATGTCAAAGAACTATGTAATTATCCTCGGGTTCTGGCTTTCCAGGAAAGAGCGGTGTATTTCCTGGTTTCGGGCCTCTAAGAAAGGTTTCTATAATAAGGACCCGGGTTTGATTATGAGCCCCATCTGAAAATGAAACTATGTTGTAACAAAGATTACCATGTTGTGTGTAACTTTGTATGTGTGTACTTATTCACCCATATGATCCCCCTTGTTTTGGATACATGCTACATCACCGAAGGAGCATGTGGCCCAAAAGAGCACTGACCGCTATGCTGAAGTTGTGCCCTATAGGGGGAAGGGGATGTGCTTGGTAGAAACCAAGCACACAAAAATAAGTGGCTAGGAAGAACAAGTGTTAATATAATCAAATACAAACACTCATGTATAATATGAAATGTAAGTGACATAGACAATGTGAAAACATGCAAGAAGACAATGTAGACTGCGAAATACGGGTTACAAACATGGGACACCACTCGGGATGTCATAAGATAGTCAATGACATCATGGCTATAAGACAATAAGTGTGCACATAAGATAAAGGAAAAATCCCGCAACCAAGAACATTTAATGAAAGTCAATGGAAAACAATGTAACAGATAACAACGGAAACCAATTGTTATACATAACAAATGCTTTGCACATGAAGCACCCACTAGCATATTAGAAGGATAAAAAGTACGTCAAAGCATGTATTATCGATAATGTAAAGTGCTAAGTACAAAATAAAAAATAACATATGTAGTGTATGAAAGTAGATTCCTAGGAGCCCCTGTGGGACTAATAATAGGTACCTGCACCAAACATCCATGTTATGTGTAATAGATCTATAGAATATGCAATCATAACTAGAAAAGAAAATGAGCGCACATGTGATGGGTTGTTATATTCTCTAATCATTTAACACACGATTCTTCTTCCAAAGTGTCATATAAAACTAGGGTTGTGTATCCTACGCTATATACAATTAGGCCTTATGAAACTCGGTTCTTTAGTGGTTCCTTTTGGGGGGTTTGATTAGTGTGTTTCCCCTTGTTCTCTCTCCTAATATATGGAAATGCAATGTTAAACTACTGAAATAATTTTTGTAGTAAAAATGCATTTAAAGGAAATACTTTAACTAGAATTGAAATGCACACACCGAATTAAGATAACAAAATTGAAATAACACACACATACTAAATTGAAATAGTAGAATTGAAATAACACACACTAAATTGAAATAGTAGTAAAGAAATATACCAAAGCAAGGAAATAAGTAATTGCATTCAAATAAGCATTCAAATTTGAACTTATCAAAAAACCACGAGCATGCATGAAATGTAAATCCTCCAATTACCTTGGTTGAGTGGGCCCTTGCTCTTCCTTGGGATGGAGGTACTCTTAATACTAGATAAGATTCAAAATAACATTGATTATATTAATTTGAATAAGTTCCAGAACATATCTCCATTACAAGACTGAAAGTAAATACTAAGTGATAGATAATTGTACTGTAAAACTACTATCAACTACTTGAAATTGTTTTAAAGGAGGTGTCTTTATAGACATAGTTAGTTACAAAATGTGCCAAGATTATAGGCACCAAACTCAACCAATAACAACCTCATTAAAGCTCATGAAATCCTATTATATAGCTAAAAACAAGATTCGTGTTTAGCGTTCGTTATGGAAGAATCCTCCATGATAGCATAATGGCTAAAGATTTGGCGTCCTTGATTACAACTTCATAGAATCGACAAAAATGATCATCATTATCTTGCACGCATCGCCACATCACTCATAGAAGTAGTTAATAGGAAATTTCTATGGTCAACAATTTGCATGAAAAAAAACAAGAGAAATGCATCAACCTAGTTAGGATATAACTATATAAAACATCCCCCATGCACAAATTAACATTTTTAGGAATAAATCAATAACCATATAGATGATATAATAGATCAATTTATGCACTCATCATCTCCTTGCACTTTACCTTTTGTATGTCCCTTTGCAAACTCATCTACGCCTACTCTCTGTGCCAAGTCATGTGCCATGTCATATTCTTAAAATTGATTCGTATACTAGTTTCTTGTTCCCTTACACCACCGAGTACCAAATAAATTCCACCCATGCTATAAAGCTATCATGATATTGGGAAGCATTGTTCTACCAGTGGTCATAGGACTTAAGAGAAGGTGGCTGCACTTGTATCCCAATACACTCATCACTATATTCTTTTTCATTCTTCTATGATAATCTGCAAGATAATCTCAACAAGTGCATCTCCCTCGTCATGCTCCAACCAAGGTTTTGGGGGGAGATTGCTTCCCTTATTTTAAGTGGTAGGTTCAATGTATCCCATCGTTTATCACAAGCTCGGAGTTGCTCAAAAAATTCTATTGACTATTAAACCCAAATTATTGAACACATTTTTCCAAAATCCTCGAATTATTCTTGCTAATACTATCCCGGTAGTAAAGTGACCTAAAATCCTTCTTCATAGATACATCATTGTGATGGGTAGGTTGGATGTAGAAACCTATGGTTTATGATGTTTGATTAAACAATTATGTTTGCTCATTCCATATAATTTGGTTTCTAAGTAATGATTGAAAAGCCTTTAACTGAAAATCCCCCATAGAAAAATTAATGAAGAAATCAGGCACATTGGTAACCAACATATTGTGAAGGTAGAATTCACACATCAAATTCTGAATCTCAGGAGTACACTTTTGATAAATTTCCAAGAAATATTTTCCATCAGGGGCCTCATAAGGTTTTTTTACTACACATTCTCATCAATTGCAAGCCATGAAATTGTTCTTAAATTAACATATTGTAGATGGAGGAGGGTTTCCTACGAAGCTAGAAGATTACAAGCCAAAGGAAAAACAAAGTAAATGATAGATTCCAACCTGTTTGTTATCACTTGTATTGGTCTCAATATCTTCTTTAAGATTTTTATTTTCCTTTGTCAATTCTTTATTCTAAAGAGATAACTGGGTTAAATCATTCCATACTTTCAGACCAATATCCCTTTGTCTTTTGAGACTGCTAACTTCTACCTTTAAAGTAGTAATTTCCTTGACCATTTCTACAATTCCTTGTACAAATTCAGTTTCCAAAGACAAATTTGTTTCTTCCATACCTTCCAAATTTTATTTCAATGAGGTAATTTCATCTTGGAGATGCCTCAACACTTCATCTTTATGCGGTTATGACCCACTAACCTCCATTAAAATAATTTTTGGAGATGTGGTCGGTATTTCCGACATTACGGGCATTTCGGAGCTTGAACTTAGTTTTTAGAGTTGCATGAATGTTTGGTATATCATTGTCGGGAACTATCTTTGTAGGAACAGGCTTATTGTGAATTCATCATCCTTCAAGTCTTCAACAGGGGGATGAAGTACTAGCCTCATCTTTCTCCTCCAAAATAGGAGAAAAATCCTCATGAAACATTTCTGGTTGGGAAACTTCAGGCCTTTGTAAGGTATAAGGCCTTCTTTGTCATAAGGTCATAGCCAATGGACCTGGTAGGGTATTTTTACCTTTGGAAATTTATGACACGAGAGGATGGGTTATCCTTAATATCAGATTCCTCTATAGTTTCTCTGGAAGGGTGAACACTGGGAGACAATTCCTTATTGATTTTCTTTTGTTTTGAACTCTCCCCTACACTTATTTTTTCGATCTTCCTCTTCGACCTATACAAATATTGATGTGAACCAATTAATTGGATAAGTCCTGGATGCTTCAAGGAAGCTCTACCACCCCCATTCTTGTACTTTTTTCCTACTTTGATGACCTTTTTAGCGAGATATTCTGGAAAATTAACCCCGAGTTCAGGGTTTGTGCAACCCTTCTTTAGATGAGTCAAATTTTTTTAATTAATCTCCTCTAAGTACAAATGACTGTCCATCATAGATAAAATATATGTTGACCCAATTAGCTATTTCCTTCTAAAGACCAGGAAAAATCTCCCGCTAAATTCCTTTTTGAGTACCAAAGGAAGTAAGGATCACTTGTGGAGGAGATTCTCCTTCTTCATGAAACAGTGGTATTAAATCCTTGAGCGGGGCATTAGTGACAACTTTGAGACCAAAATATGGCAAGCCACATAGGTCAAAAAAATTTGACTACTTATTTCAATTCTTTCATCCCCAATTTGTGAACACGATGCCTCAAATGTTATCGAACTCATCAACCAAATACTCATTGAAACCCTCAAATTTTCTAATAAAATATAACCACCCTACATCATGAAATACCTGAGAAGTAGCAACAATTCATAGCAGCAGCTTTAGAGAATTTGGTTTAGATTTATTTTTCTGCCCCATAGTTGAATCAAGGCTAAATGGAACTTAAAAAAATGGTAAAAGCTTGCGTGGAGTAATAGAGAAATTTCATGGAACAATGACATTGGAAGTTTGAATTATTTTTAATCTCTTAATTGGTAGTGAGTTGGTGCAAGTTTGGCGGTGGAAAACTTTGATAGGACTGGGTTCATATGGAAATATTTAATTCATCACACAACTCATGTCCTATCATCATGAATGATGATGCCACTTGTTCTTCTCATAAAGACATTTGTCCTTTCATAAAAATATGACACTTGTGGGTGATTTTATCTTCTTTATTCATTACATTCCACTCTTGGCATGAGATTTTGATTAATGTGCATAATGAATGCATAGTTTGTTTGAGTTTAATATTTTTAACTAAATGCGTGGGTGAGTGCCAACTAGCTAATATTCGTAGCAAGGAAGAATGCACTTACCCTTTCCACTCAACTCCCGATATCCATAGAATTCCACTTCTTATGTTTACGAGATAAATGTGATTAATGTATATTCTAATTATTAAAATTCCTAAAATTTATTGAAAACATGAAATAATTAAAACAACTATAATCTAAGGGGAAGAAGATTGAAAGCATGATCATCTCTCTTTATTTAAATAAAAAAAAAAACAATTATTCACCGTGGGAAGAGCCAAGGTCTTCCACTTGAATCCATTCCTTCACATAGCACCATATATTTGTTGAAGGTTTTTATCCAATGTACAACGATACATGCTTAATCTATGCCCATTCACTTAAAGATTTCTCATGTCTCCATTGATTGGCGGTAGTCTCATAGAACCATTATCAAAAACGGTTTCAATTTAGGAGGGTCCCAACCATCTTATTCTCATATTTCCTTTGAAATGTTGGTAATTTGAGTCAAATAGTAATACCCAATATCCTTTATTAAACTTCCTTTGTTTGATACGAGCATCATGCCAAGCTTTCATTTGGTGTTGAAGAATTTCAATTTGTTCTTGTGCCTCCATCTTCATATCATCCAGTTCATTCAAATGCATTACTCTCTCACATTGTGCTTTGTCCAAATTTCAATTCCAAATTTTATTGTTGTCCTCAAAGTCTGTAATTCAAAATCAACTAGAAATAGTGGATTCTTCCCCAACACTAGTTCATAGATGGAAAAACCAAGAATAGTCTTCCAGGGTGTGTTGTAGGCCCAAAATACTTCTAGAAGTTTTGATGCCTAGTTTTTATGTCTGCATTAACAACTTTGGTTTAAAATTTCTCTAGATCTCTATTTGTGAATTCCACCTACCCATTGGATTGGGGTGGTACGATGATGATTTACGACGCTTGATGCGGTAGATATCCGGAAGGATTCAATCATGTTTGACACGAATTAAGGTCCCTCATCAGATATGATGGCTTTAGGGGTGCCAAATCTCAACATAATCCTATTGTACAAGAAGTCAGCTACAACATCCTCATTGAAATATGCCAATACTTGAACCTCGGCCATTTAGTGACATAATTAGTGCACATCAATAGATACTCTTTCTCGTGGGATGGAAAATAAAATGGTCAAATGAAATAAATTCCCCACTTCTTAAAAGGTACGAAGACCGAGTTGAGGATTGAGGGTCATCTCAATAGACAATGTAGGCTTCCCCATTCTCTGATATGCATCACACTGCCACACGTACTTCTTGAAAAATTTGTGAAGAGAGGGCCAATAATACCCAACTCTAAGGACCTTATGAATTTTCCTCTTTACTAAGTAATTTCCTCCTCCAAGCTCATCATGAAAAGCTCTCAGTATGTCATATACTTTTTCCTCTCAAACACACCTGCAAAGAACCATATCAGGACAACATTTAAATAGAATTCCATTACACCATTTGTATGTTGAACTATTTTTAACTAATATCCTTTGTTCCTTATTGGTAGAGAAAGATGAAAAATTCCCTGTAGTTAGGTAATTTACAAGATCAACAAACCATGGAGGTTGAGTTGAGACTACAAAAAAGTGCTCACCCGAAAAGTGCTCTGGACTACTTCTTCTTCTCCTGAAACATTCAATCTTGAAAGTAAATCAGCAACAACATTAGCCTTACCAGGATTATCAATAATAGTCAAGTTAAATTATTACAACAAGAGTAACCATCTAATAATTATTCCCCCACTACTAGTTTATTCATCAAATATCTTATAGCTGAATGGTCAGTGTACACAAAGATTTTGTATCTAGTAATATAATGTCTGAATTTGTTCATAGAGTAAACAACAACTAAAAACTCCTTTTCCGTAGTGGTATAACTTCTCTCTATTTGGATCAGTTTTTGTTGATGTAATAGATGGCATACATTTGGTATTCTTCATCCTTTTTCCAAGAACATCTCCCATTACTATGTTAGAAGCATCAGTGTGAATGTGGAAATGCTTTCCCCAATTAGGTCCTCTCAAAACTGGAGCAGTGGTTAACTTCTCTTTAATAACTTCAAAAGCATGCTAACATTAATGAGACCATTCAAAGAAAGAATATTTTATCATAAAAGAAAACACGGAGCACTAATTTTAATAAAATATTTTATGCACCACCTATATTATCTTGTATGTCCAAGAAATTTTTGATATTAGTCGATTTGTTGGTGTAAGTAGTTTAGTAATTACTTCTATCTTTTTAGGATCAACTCGTATGCCTTGGGAAAAATATGATGACCCAAGAAATTTCCTTGATGAACCATTATCACACATTTATCATGACTCAAGGAAAGTTGGTGGTGATCACATCTAGTTAATATTTTTTTAAGATTGTTCACAAATTCATCAAAATTTGAACCATGGACAGTAAACTCATCCATGTAAACTTCAACACATTCATTTGTAAGGTTTGTAAAAATGTCCAAAACTACTCTCCTGGCTGGAAGGTAGCGGGTGGGTTACAAATCCCAAATGGTAGGACTCTATATGAAAATGTACCACAGGGACAAGTTAGGTGGTTTTATCCTGATTAACATGTGATATACTGATTTGGTTATACCCATTAAACCTATCCAAGAAGGAGAAATATTTACCAATACATTGTATATTGAATGATCACATTTACAAAAATAGTAATAATCGACTCAAAGATCCCCATATTTTGGTGAAAGAAGCTTTCCACCCACGATATCAACTATATTTCCCTCCACTTTGACTTGTTTTTGGGTACTTCCTCTTCCTTCCTGGTGTTTTCATGCAATGGCCTCTAATGGTCTGATTTAACTCTGGAATGTCCCGTATTTCTCTCAGAAGTGGGACCTCAATGTTCATCTTTTTCAGCTCTGAACTAGTGTTATTTCTTCCTCATTCTGTGTTTCTCTTAACCGCTCGGGAAAGGAGCTTGAAGCACATTTTTATTCCTAGTGGCTTGTGTCTATGAAACATGTTCGGTTTCCTTATTTTTCTCGGGTATATCCTCTTTTTTCTCTTGTATCTTCTCATTTTCCTTAGGCAACTCGGTCATAACAATAGGATGAATTTTTACTCTCCTTCCAGACCTTAGCTGTACATTATTAATGGCATTCATCTGCATCATCTCACCATGTACTGCTTCATTAATTGAAGTTGTTTTTGATTTTTGCGGTTTGAGACAGGTTGAGATGGAAGTTGATTTTGTGTTATTTTCCCTTGATGATAATTCTATTGTGGTGGGGGCATTAAAGCTTTTTGTTTTTATATAAACCTCTTTTCTTGATTAGCATTTTTCTCGAGGTACCCATTGTTGATTTTACCATGGTGGTATGTTATTTGGAGGTTCCCAACTTTTACATTTATAATTTTGGTTCAGTTTGCATGCACACAAATCTAATCAAATGACGCAGAAAATAATATTATAAAGCTTCTTCTTTATTCATACGGGATTAATTGATTCATAGAAAAAGGTTACATATAAAGAGGTGGAAACTCCTACAAATGAGGAGTCAACTCCAATCATGAATCAGCCTTATCTCTCCATGATCCACATATCTCTCACAAATCCCAAGATAACACAACTCACTCAACTTACTCCTAATATCTCTCTAGAGATTACCTACGTGAGTTTTATAAACAACTCACTTACAATATATTAAATTATTTCTCACATAACTCTAATGTTCACAATAACATTTATAAATTCCTAACAGTTGTGGATAGGCTACCCAGTTTGGTGGTGCCCATTTAGGTTGTCCCCAAGTTGGTGGAGGAGTCTGATAGGGCCATGACATCATCTATGGGTTCTAAATAGGTCGAGGGGCATATCCAAATTGATTATTTGATTGTTGCATGAATTTTACCTCTGTATTTGATTGAGATATAACATTTAATCTCTCTTTTAGTTGAGGTAGGAGATTACAATGGTTGGTATCATGATCAGAGACATCACAAATTAAGCACATATTAGTAACATCCAAAGGACATTCTCTCAAAGGATGTCTCTTCTTGTATTTAGGATAGTATATATCTAAAGGTTCCATTGCATCATAGTTCTTTGATTTCAGCCCATCTATGGTTAGTGTCAATTGTGACAGGATGCCTATTTTTATGTTAGCCATTTCCTTGAGAAGTTCTTAGGTACCTCTGTCATTCTTTGATGTTTTACTTCGCCTTATACCTCCTCTTGTTCTAGAGTAACTCCTCCATAACTCTGCAATCTGTGACATGGTGAGTTTTTTTACATCACATCCTCCCATAAAATGGAGTGAGTCTTTCGTTTCCTCATCAAGTCTCTTAAGGAAAACATTCTTAGTGATTTTTACATTTAACTCATAACAACTCCTTCTATGGAGAAAGAAAAACCTATTCAAATAATCTTCCTTTTTCTTTATCCGGAAGAACTCTTCTCTCCTATCTCTTCCCCTACAATAGTCTTGATATTTGTCCAAAAGGATGTCTCCATGCTCTCCCATGAATGAATGGAGTTAGGGGATAATCCCATGAACCACCTCATAGAAGATTCTTCGAGGTTAGAAGGAAAATTTTGAGTTTCTAATTTTCTATTTTATAATCATATGTCTGGAAAAGAAATTTGAATTCAAATAAGAATTGGTCTAGGTCTTCTGTGTACATTCCTCGAAAGATAGGGAGGATAGATGGAGAAATTTTCTTCATGGGTGCATCCTCATATTCATTAAGGATGATTGGATAAGTAAATGTTCTACCCAATGGTTGGTACTCATCATTCATGTTGTCTCCCATCTTAGAAGGTTGTTCTGGTTCTAGATAAGATGATGATTGTTTAGAAGGGATCCTAGGTTTTGTATTAGATTTAGTGTCACTTTCAATGAGCCCTACTTGTGATCTATTTGGATATATTCATTGGATTATACAAGGTTCAAATCTCACTTGAACATCCTTTGGCATGTGCATCAAGGTTGGTTGTGTAAACAAGGCCTAGGAATTTTACTAGTTGCAATGCAGATTAACTTCATTAACACCAACAACATGTAAGGTGAATACAATGGCGTTTTTGCTTATGGTAACCATAGAAAAGGTGCCAAAAATGATGGGTGGTTTTATTCTTCAATCATTTGACCAATAGATTCTTCTACCAAAGTGTAATTATAAAACCAAGGATGTGTGTCCTAGGCTGTATGCAATGAAGCTTTATGCAAATCATTTGTTTGGTGGTTCCTTTTAGGGATTTTGATTGGTGTGTTTCCCCTTGTTCTCTCTCCTAATATATGGAAATGTAATGCTAAACTAATGAAACATTATTACTATAATAAAAATGCAATTAAAGGAAATACTTTAACTAGACTTGAAATACACACACTGAATTAAAATAACACACACATGCTAAATTGAAATAACACAAAATAAATTGAAATAATAGTAAATAACTATACCAAAGAAATAAAATAAGTAATTGCATTCAAATAAGCATCCAAACTTGAACTTATTAGAAAACCACTAGCATGCAAGAAAAGTAAATCCTCCAACCGCCTTGGTTGAGTGGGCCCTTACTCTTCCTTAGGATGGAGGCAATATTAACACCGGATGAGATTCAAAATAACATCGAATATATTATTCGAATAAGTTCCAAAACATATCTTCATTATAAAACTGAAAGTAGATACTAACTAGTAGATAATTGTATCTATAAAATGTTATCAACTACTTGAAATTATTCTCAAGGAGGTGTCTTTATAGACACACTAGTTACAAAACATGCCAATATTATAGGCATCGAACTCAACCAAAAAAAACCCTTATTAAATATCATGAAATCCTATTATATAGCTAAAAACATGATTTGTGTTTGTAGGCTCGTTATGGAAGAATCCTCCATGATAGCATAATGGATAAAGACTCGGCCTCCTTGATTGGAACTTCACAGAATTGGAAAAAAATGCTCATCATTATCCCGCGCATGTCACCACATCACTCATAGAAGAAGTTAATAGGTAATTTCTACAGTCAACAATTTACATGAACAAAAACAAGAGAAATGCATCAACCTAGCTAGGATATAACTATATAAAACATCCCCCATGAATATATTAACATTTTTAGGAATAAATCAATAACCATATAGATGATATGAAAGATCAATTTATGCACTCATCCACATGTGTGTATGATAAAGATAATGAAATAAAAGATATTTATCTATCTTGTGTAATAAAATGAACATATAACATGTAAATGAAGGCAAGAATAAATGCAACCAAGATATACGGTATGTTGTGGATGAGGCAAAATGAAATGCAATGGAATAATAGGAACAACATACCCCTTGAGTGGATGGGAATGAGGTTAATTTATTTATGGCCCCTCGTAGTCAAGAATGAATCGTAAACGAATGTGCATCATCGAAATGGTATGAATGATGTGTGTGGAAGAAATATGGTTATTTTAGGGTGTTGTGTAATGTGTAGGATTGTATGCAACATAGTAAAATTGATGAGGTGGTAGAATGTGTGATGATTTAACCTAAAGAATATATCAATAAACGTGTAAAAAATATGTCTAAAAACCATGATGATGTAATTGAAAGCATATATCATGAAATGTATGCGAAAGATGGTAGGAAACATGATGATGTAGAAAAAATCTTATATCATGAAATATGTGAAGAGGGTCTTTGGCTAAAAAAATGTCACATAGTATGATAAAAATATTGGTTAATAAAATGTGTGAGTGTGATGAGGTCCATTTGATTGGTAAACCCTCATCGATCAGTATGGACCAAGGGAGTAAAGTGTGTCATTGGAGAGTGTGCGTTGTATAAGGAGATGTAAGAACAATATAACGTGAATGTGTATGGTGAGTAATATGCATAATGTGTGATAGATGATGTAATAAGAGAATGTCAAATGTGTAAGAGGCATATTGTGTGAGATGTGTAAATTATACAAGTGTGGAAGTGTAAAGTGTGTGTGATGCTCAAGATGTAAAATGTATGATAATCTAAAATGTAGCATACACAGATGTATAGGTGTGTAAAGCACAAATTTCGGATGATGTATAATAGATGAAATATTGTATGATGTATGAAAATGTGTAATGCACAATGTAACTAAGCAATGCTAAAGATATGTATGGTGAGAGTGTTTAGTGTAGACTATATGATATGGTAAAGTGTGTAAGAATGTGTGATGTGTATATTGTGCAATGTGTGCCTGTGAGGTTCATGTGTATAGTATGCCCTCAACAATCAAGTTTGAACCATAGCACTAGAGTGCGTCATAGGAAAATGACGATATGAGATGTATGATGTATGTGGTAGACTAGATGTGAAATGTAGAGTAAATGAGTATAAATGCGAGGCAAATTATAGTGTTAGGAGGGGGAGTATAAGTAGGATGCCCCCAAGTGTGCCTATGATGGAGATTTACAAAAATGTGAGATGCACCTTTCCATTGTTGGAGAGTGTTGTTCGTGTCATGATAAGAGTGAGGGCCAAAAATGGTAAGGCCTAATAATAGTAGGACTATGCAATGATGGTGGAATTTGAATTATGTCTTGGCTATTAGTAGAGGGAGTAGTTGCATGGACAAAATGAATGAGAAATAGAAGTGGAATAGGATGGGGAGGAATATTAATTGGTGGTAAGTTAGATGGGATTGTTGATTCTGCGAAGTCTTGGTAGTAGAAGAAGGTGGACTGATTTTGAGAGGCGATCGCATATTTTGACTTGGTAATGTCCTAGATGACTTAGTAAGAGGGGGTGCTGGATTTATTCTTAATGGAGGTTGCTTAGGATACACTTGATTTTGTATGGAAGGAATGTGAGAGGTTATGGCATGGTGTTCATTAGACAAAAATGAATCATATTTAGGAAACCATTGGGATGTAAAAATTGTATATGGGCATGTAATAGAATGTTGTACAATGAATGAGATAAATCCGACACTCAAGATGCTTGATTCTTCATTGTAAAGCATACCTATCATTTTCATTATGTCTATTGATTCGATGATAATTACAATATGGAAAACCCTAATATTTTACAAGTTGGTAAGGAGGATAGCCTTGAGTATATGGTAAAGTGATCAAAGGTGAGAGAGGCTTTGGTAATGGTATGAACTAAGGCTCACTAATACAAGCACATGTAGAAGACATAACATGAAGATGAGATGGAGGAGGAGAACAAAAATTATCTTGAGAAGAATCCTTAAGATGTTGGACTTCATGTTTAAGAGATGTAATTGTGGATTCCATATCCTAAAATTTTTCATGAAATAAAGAATGTAATGCTTGAATTGAGTCCAATATGGATTGATTAGATGGAAGATCATGAAGACTATGGTCGTCAAATAGCCGATCTAGAATAGAACTCACTTTATGTGGTGGCATATTGCTAGGGAGATACATAATGTCTAGGGATTGTTGGAGAGCACCTTTACAAGATGGGTTCATTTGAATCTATTGAAGTGAGGAGACTTGATAGACCTTAGGAGCCATGATGGAAGAAAAAGAAATATCCAAGAGTATTTGAATGTGGGTTGACCAAAATGATTATGCTAAAATGTAAATACACAAGCCTAATCGATGCTATAGTAATAGTAAATAAATGCAATAATTAAATACATAAATATACTAAAGCAAACTAAGCAATAAATAATGAAAATATAATGTGAAAAGAAGGTAAGATACCTTAGCCAATTTGAAGTGTTGTCGAAGGTGAATAGGATAGGAAATTGGGAAAATTTGAAGAAGCGGCCATCACAATGAAGCTCATAAATTTGCAAAAATAGAGGAAAAGTCTATACAAATGCGGTACCTCGAGGGGATAGGGCTGCCCATGGGTTCCCTAGGCCTTTTTTTGGGTGTCTGGGTCTATGGAAATTCTCATAAACCTGAATTCTTATAGTTGCAAGATGTTCGCTAGTACACACCATTTTTTGCTACTGATTCGCATAATGATCATTGGAGTTGTTGGAAACCTACAATGAAGAATAAAATTACAAAACCCTCAAATAGATATCAAATCCGAAAAATAAAGATGTAAAAGGAGGGGTTAGACTGTCCTCATCCACCATAATGTTGGACTTATAACTAAGCATTGCACTACATCTCCAACCCAATGTAGTTTTGTGTGTGTGTGAATCGTGCCCTATGTTGCTCTTGTGCCATTCACACTTGGATAATGAACAAGTAGGTATATGTAAACAAATGTATTAAATTTGTGCATGAAATAAAATGAACTTCCCTCCTATAAAGTGTATGTATAAAAATAGCCCTTGTGATGGAGCTAGATGGATGCAATGGAGCTCTTAGATGCCTTGATGGATGTAACCTTAGGTGGAGATAGTAGATGCTTAGTTCTTGGTCCTTTATTATGATCATATAAATTTATATTTATATGATTACCTTGCTTGAATTTCGTAATTAACCCCAAAAAGTCTAACTACCAAAAAGATAAGATGCTAAAATGGCTATAAAGGACTCAAAAAGTGTCGAGAAAAGTACAAAGAGGATATGAGCACCTAGATTAGATGAGGGCACATGATGTTGGCATCTGTGCAGGTGCTGCCGTGTTCATGATGAAAAATACAAAAGAATGAAAATGCAAATTGAGAAAGTAAGGGTGTAAGAATGAACGTAACAACAAAAAAGCAAAGAAAGGTGGCCAAAGACATGGGTTAATTAGTATTGTTCTTACTTAGGAATCTTATGAATAGTAGTATGTAATTAGGATTAGATAATTACCCAAAACATGTGATTTTGTGCATACAAGATGCATCAGTGACCACCGTATAGGTATAAGGTTATTTATCTAACCATAGCTTGTTATTTTCCATAAATAAGTTCAATTCCTTCTTCATTATGCTATGTTAGCGTAGTTTTGATACTTTTTGATGTTAGATAACATAGTAATCTTTTCCATTATCATCTCCTTAGTTGTCATTTGAGTTATATCATGCATGATTACTTTATTTATTTCTGATCCATACCTTTCCACATCCAACCACCGATATCTTAGTAGGGTTCCTTATTTATCTTGAACGGAGGCCTTGGAAACCCTACGTTGACCTAGTGTAGGGATTACTACCCTCTAGATATGTGACCCTAGCACTTATTATAGCCAAGTTAAGCTATCCCCTTGTTTTTGGTACATGTGGGTTTACTATTCATTTCTAGATACCCTTGTAAAATAGATGATTTAGGAGTGCTTGTCATTGACACACATTTTGTCCCGCATACGAGACTCCACGATACACATCATAAAATTTCCATTTGACACATTATAAATTACAATATTCTTGAACTCTCGACAAGGTACCCTCTTCCTATCTAATTTATGATACCTATTATCCCACATTAACACCCCCGGGATAATTTGGATAACTCATTTAAAATGTACTTAGCCATTTAAACAAGCACAGGATGTTAACCGATCGTATGCATTTAAAAACCCGTGGGAGGCTAAGTTTTAAATAATTAACGGCTATATTTAAAGATCCATGTGACATTCATTTGGCCATCAATTACAACACCAAACATCAATCAATATTCCACGTAGTAGGATTCGACTCTCCTAAAAGGTTTTGGCTTCATTGGACAAGATACCAGTGGAATAAACCACATTCCATAATATTTTAGGCCTGTGGTGGGGAAGAAAGAGTCTTCGAAGGTCAAAGGAAATATGAAAGAATTAGGGGATGATAGGTTGTATAATATCAATGACCAATGGCAGACATGTGTTGGTATTCCAACACTCTTCAAGGCATATGCATTTCTGGACCTCAAGTCCACGGAATAAACCAATTTCAATAAGGCTTCGGGTATGGGTAGTCAAGGGCATTCAAGGCACTATATGTGGCTGCATTCCAATGAACTCAACTATTTTAAGTGAGCCTAGATAGAAGTTGTGATATGAAGATGAAAATAATGAAAGGTGAACACATGCCATACATGGAGCTTTCCTATTGGCTCATGTTTCACAGTGGTTAGAAGGGGCTATCAAATTTATGACATTGCGAGGAGCGTGGAGCTTTCGCTTTGAATCACGTTTCACAATTTTAAGTCATGATAAAAGAATAGTTTGACATTACGAGGTGCACGTAGCTTTCTCATTGGTCATGTTTTGCACTCGACAAGGTCTTTATAACCGAGGGCTGACATTGAGACATGCATGGAGTTTTCTCATTGGTTTATGCTTCATGATGGATAATGGAGGTTTCATAAGGCCCAATCCTTGAACCAATGAAAGAATAACATGTGGAAAAATAAAACAAATGCACACGTAGAAAAAGTGCAATCCCCGAGCATATCAAAGGACATCATGTGTCATGTTCCTGTGCTCCACGACATGAAAATATTCAAATGCTCATATCTTTCGTTTCCCTACTCCAAATTCAATAAAAGCTGGTCTCATTGCAAATCTCTCATCTTGCTCTTCATATTAGCACCAGAAAATCGTAGAGATTGATGAGTTTTTGTGGGAAAAAAGGGCAAACACGGCTTCAAAGAGAGAGAGAGGATAGTTATGAGCATGAAAACAGTCAGTTCTCACACTTAACCACCAAATTAATCAAGTATGGAGCTTTAATCTTCTCCTACAAGCAATAGGACATTAGGGAATAGTCTTGTAAGGGTTCCCATGATGTTTTTAGCGTTTAATACATGATTTTTGGTGTTGAAAGTTATAAAATCCATGTCGTTCTCTTTTCCTCTTCTCTCTCTTCATTCTTTTATATTGTAAACGATACTTATTACAAGAGAGCACTCTTTGTCATAACGACACCATGCCAAAATGGTGACCGATCGCTATTAGTTCCATACCTCGAATTTGGTCTTTGTAATGTACTCACACGTTCGCCATAAATGTAATTGAATAGTGTATATTTTAATTAATAGAATCTATTTTATGGAACATTTTGTCTACCTTAGTTTTTATTTGTTTACTTGCCTCTCTATTCATTTTTGGCATGTTGTGCATATTTCTTGATTGCAGGTTCTATTTTTGTTATGTTGTCAATGCGTGGGCGAGTGGAGAATACATGGTTCTTTTTGTGGCACATATGTCTTCCCTCTCTCCCACTTTTCTCTCTTTCCTTCCCCTTATGGAGAGTAATCACCCCTTTTCTAGTGCTATCACTAGTTTTTAGCTTAGGATTTCATTTTTTCGTGCATCTCCTTCTAACCTTAGTCCTTTGGAATGTTTAGAGTAAGATTAGATAGGTAAATTTCCTTCCTTAGGTGTAGTTTTAGAATTTGATTTAGGTAGAGGAACCAACCTTATATGGAGGTATGTCTCATAGTGTAAGTCCCACAACTTGGAGACAGTCCCATATGGCCTCAAAATCCTGGGTTGTATATGACTCGAGGAAGGGTGCAATTTTGAGCTCTAACAGTTTTGGTACACCTTGTGGGAGAAATTTTGAAGCACTTTACAACTTCATACCAGCAAGTTTGATGTGTTCTTGATGGTATTTAGCCTTTGGAGGAATTTATCAACACATCTAGTGACTCTAGCGATATAAACAACCCATTTTCTCATTTGCAAACATTTCCCTTCACTTTTTCATGCATTTATTTCTTTCCCTCACCCTTCCATTCATTTTATGTTTCCACTTCATTCATGGATCTTCATGGAGCTCTTCCATTCTCTCATTTCAGTTCTTCTCCCCTTCACTTGAAACGATGATATCCCCAAAACAACCCCGATAAATTTTCCTCTCTTTCATGGAAATGGAGATCAATCCTATTGATCATATCCAACATATAACCAAACACCTGTGCAATTCATAATTTCAAAAAAGAAAATGTTTGCCTCAGGATTCTCATTCTCTCATTAAGAGGAAAATAAAAATATTAGTTCAGCAATTTGGCTCCACAATCCATTTCCACTTGAGATCAGCTAGGAAAACAATTATATAACTGATTCAAGGAAAGTACAGATGTCATTGTCTTCATGGAACATATAAGCACAATACATTGGAATTCAATGGAATGAATCTCATATTTCAACATCGGATTCAAGAGGACTTAAAATATAATTCCTCAATAATTTAGACACTCACAAGGTATGGCATTCTTTTTTTTTTTTTTTATTGAGGGCCTTTGATTTAAATTTGGTTGTATTGATACAAGATCTAGGAGGAAACACTTTTCCTCAGGTATTTTACATTGCCATATTAGATGAGAGGAGCCTCATTTAGGCTGGGAAAAGGAAATCCATTCCCATTTCTCCCCTTCTTCCATCTTCTTCCACATCTTTTGTGTCTAATAATGCAAGTGATCAACAATCCCTCACTTATATATCATCCCCAACCAATCTACTCATGTTCGATTATTATAGAACTATTGAAGAGTTGTACGACTTTGATCGGGAAGATGAAATTGCACAATTGAGAAAAAGATGGCATCTAATTCAAAGGGAAGTCATTTAGACTCAAAGAATGTTATCTTGAAGGAGGATTTGTTTTGACGGAGGCGAAACAAAGCACAATCCAACCTATAAACACTCTCCTTCATGAGGAAAGTCTGCAAGATGATCCCATCTATGTGGTTAAGCTTCAAAAGAATGGGAAAATCATAAGGATTACTCCATTAGTTTCAAAGGATGTGTGTCCAATTAGATACCTAGATAGATTGGATCCAAAATTAGAGTTGTAACCTATCATGCTCATTTCAGAGCATGAGGATGATCTTTAATGCATTAAAGGTCGGATGAAATGTCTCTCAAGTCTAAACATAGAGAAAATAAAAGAGGTATTAATTTAATTTGTTGTTGATACTTTGGGAAGGGTGGAGAGAAATTTTCAAGTCAATTTTTCACTCTTATTAAAGGCCATGTTCATTGCCAAATTAATTACATGGCCACATTTTGTAAAAAAGGGAAGTTATTTCTCCTGCCTGTATCAAGATTTGTTTAGCTTCTCATTTCTTTGGTTAGAGTAGGGTAGTTTAGGTTTTTTTCAATATAATTTCTTGTGCACACTCTGCATGTTTCAATTTGGGGCATGTATGTCTTTTTTTGTACAAAGTTTTTGAGTTCTTCTTGTTGTTTGCATAGTCCATTTTGGAAGGTATAACATGTTTCATGGCCAAAATCAGATATGGGGTAGTTTTAAAAGCTGTATCATTTAAACCCCGAGATCATATTCATTCATAGTAATTTTTACCTCTTCCTTGGTAAAAAAATAGTTTTTGGGATAGTTTGCAAAATATATTAAAAACTCCCTAAAAATAGTTTTAAGAGCAACACCAAGGTTGTTTCGGTCTCCTCCAAAGAAGAGTAGGTTTAATATTGGAATATGATAGTTTGATTATTTCCACAGATTATTCAATTCTCCACAAATCAGCTAAGTGCATCTTGTGCTTCATAAGGTTTAGGGTAAGAAAATTCAATTTCAGGTCAACTTTTCAAGTTTTTAAGGCTTGAATCCATGCCCAATGGATACATAAAGGATACTAGACAAATTTAGCAGAAAATTACTCCTAAAGGTTGCCAAAATGGTATTCAAAATTAAACCCCCTCGGTTATGTTGTGGCAAAATCATAGCACCCCCGAATGTCCTGGGTCTTAAATGGGGCATTCGGCGTGATTGCACAACATTGGAATCTCTAAAGTTGTGGGACTTGCAAAACTTGAGATGGACCTCCAGAGAAGGATGATTCTTTCTTCCTAACATACCTACTAGAAGCTACTCTAGTGCGGGGAAAACCTATCTACCCTAATCTAACCATTCCAAGGGACCAGGGAGAGAGAGAGAGATTGAAAGAGAGCCTACACTAAGTGGTGATACACTAGAAAAGGAAGTGGCTGATCATAGATCTGACTGCCTGAAGTGGAGAGAGGTGAGAAGAGGAGAGGGTGGACAAGATGCACCACAGACCACAGACGAAGTTCACACAAAACACCCCTTTAAGACCCATTAAACACAACTCCCATAACCTGCAATAAACATCATAGTATGCACAGTATACCTTGTAATGACGAGAGGCAAGAAGAGACAACAAAACAAACAAGGATGGAAAAAGCATCACAAAACATATTTTATTGCTCTAAAAGTTACACGGTACATCATCAGTGGGAAAGGGGCAAGAAAATGCCATTACAGAGCCATGAGAGGAGGCTTAGACTCCACATTCTACCCTAAGGAAGAAAGAGAGAGGGGGCAGGAAGGAAACAATGACTAACATTTTTGAATATGCCCTTCCTTTACAATATATAGAAGAATGAGAGAGAAAGAGAGAGGAAAATTTGAACTCTGTTCCAACCACCCCTGAAATGCATTGAACCCACCGACCACAATGAAGAGCTTTACTGCAACACCCATTCCCCCATTGTTGTCAATTACTAGGCAAGAAAGAGGCCCATTCTCCATCATAACGGTAGGTGGGAGACTTGACAACCTTGAAAATGGTGGGCCAAAAATATTAATGAAGGCAGGTGAGAAAACGGTGCCAACATCTTTCCAAAAATTCCTCTCCCCAAAATCTGAGTTTCTAGTTGAAAGATATGGTTATTTGAAGATCGGGGTCATGGGCACGTAATATTTAAAAGAGTCTATCCATACAGGGTCCACGTGGTAGCCTCACGCAGCTTGAAGATTCAACCCTTGCCTTTCACTTTTGAAATTGCACCGGATTGACATGTGGCGGATTCTGTGGGCTCCTTTGTGTTCTTTGTGTTTTTCTGAATCCCTCTTGTTTGGCGAGAGGCTTTATGTCCGACCCGAGACAAGTGGAGTCTCGGGGAACTTTTGGGAACCCACTTAGAATTTTACCTTTGAAGTTACGTCGTGCTAACACTTGGCTCCTTCCGCTTGGCTTTGTCTCTGCTTGACTTTTCAACAGCCGATTCTATTCACATTTCGGCCCTATACACGTAGAGGGCCAACACTTTCTTGAGTCTTTGCTTTGGGTCGTGCCTTTGAATTTATGTTGATGTGACATGTGGTGCCATCCACCGGTTCTCTATACTTAGCTGATTTAGGCCTCGATCCATTTGAATTCTATTGGACCCAAGACACGTGGAGATTCTGCACACATTTGGGAACCCATCCTCCTGGACCCACCTTGGTGTTGTGCTTGATGAGACACGTGGCGGCTTCCACTCGTCTTCTTATACTTAGTCAATTTAGGCCCACTCTATCCCCTTTTTGACTCGACCATGTGGTGAGCCTGCGCTTGTTTGGGGAACCACCTTCGGAGTTGATCTTTGAAGTTGCACCGAGTCGACATGTGGCACCTTTTCATGGCTTTGCCCCATTTTGAATTTTCAACTGTCGATTTTGTCCCTTTTTAGACCTAGGACATGTGGATGTTTGGCACTAGTTTGGGTCTCCATTTTCAATTTTATCCTTGGAGTTGTGTCGATGAGGCATGTGGCACCCTTCGTGGGTTTGTGACTTTTCAACGACCGGTGAGACCGTGGGCTCGTGGACCCACACTTAAAACTATGCCATTTTGCAAAAAGTGTAAATGTTCCAAAGTCCCTCGCAGACCCGTCAACCCACATTTACACTTGGGAAAAATTTCCTCTGCAGCCCGGCAGACCTACTTTTGGCAAAAGAAATCATCCCCGGGCCCATCGGCCCGCATTTTCCATGTTTGGCGAAAAAGACATCTCCTGGCCCACCGCCTGCATTTTCCACTTTTCATAAGAAATCCTTCTCGGGCTCACAGGCCTACAATTATAAATTGCACCCCTTTTCAAAAATTGCAAAATATGTAAAAATATCTCCCACCGCCCCGCTGGTCCTTAATTTTCCCATTGGCAAAAAATCTTCCCTAGGCCCATTGCCCGCTTTTGGCAAAAATCCTTCCCAGGCCCACCGGCCCGTAACTTGAAAAATATGAAGAGTTAGAAGGACTTATTTATATCTCTAGAAAGGGGAAGAAATTTATTATCTAATGGAAATGATTTCAAGGGACCTTAAGTGATTAAAATATGTAAACATTCAGGTTGAAGTAGAAAAGGGGAAATGGTGTTTTTGACCCAAAATAAGTGTGAGATTATTTGAGTCAACAATTTGGTGACTCGCGGGATCACCTACCTACTAGGTGAAATGATCAGTTGCCTTGAAGCATCCATTGGGCATGGAGTCTACTTGGTAAACACAAATCTGATCTAAAATTTTAAAATCTGATCCCTGAGCCACTTGGAACACCGCTGGAACCAAAGTTGACCTCTCCAAATGCTACTTACAATTTATCCTGTGCACGAGTAACAAAACACCACAACACACTATGTACAAAACTAGAAAACATACACACCTAAATGGGATATGCGAGTGTGCACAAGCACTTCTTCTACTAAAAACAAATCTACTCCTACTCTATGCTAACTAGAGAGAAAGGGGATTCAAACAAATGCTATAACTAGCAGGGAGAAGTAGCTTCCCTTCCTTAAGAGAGGCAGCCATGCAAATGATTTGACATTGAATATGGCTGCTTGTATGAGTGAAAAAATGACTAGAGGTTGATCCTCCACCCATATCATCAAGATGTCAACTAGAAACAAAAAAAATGCCTCTTTTAGTTGCTCTTCATTGGGATTGAAGAGGCATTGCAGCTGATCCTTAGTACTTTGGAGTTCATCCTCATGCCCTGAAGTGGGAATGACTAGTTTTGGCTTCTCTCTTGGCTCCAATAAAGCCAAGTACTTGATTGGGCATGGTCTGGTCCTTTGGATGTGCCCATGGTTATGAAATTCAACTCCAAAAATGGAGCCTTCTTGTTGACCTTCCTAGATGGATGATGTGAGAGGGATGATGACATCCTCCTGCTCTTTCCATTCCTTCTCCTATGAAGAACATGGAAGATTCATATCTTTTAACCTTGGTTCTAGAGGGTTGTTATGAAGTGTAGGTGTTGTACTTGAATTCTCTCCTTCATGACAGCAGGCTCATGTGCTTGGAAGGTAGATGATGGAGGGGAAAATGATGTTATCTCCTCAGGCTCCTATCCATTAAAGCAATATTTCAAGTCTAACGGACAATCTACCTCCTTGTTGTCCTACTTGCATATGCTTGACCTCCTCCATGGTGTCCTCCTGATCTGCAACTTTCTCACCATGGTTCCCTTCATCCTCAAACATGAAGTTTGAAAGATCAAACTATTCTTCAACATCAGAGCTCGAAGGGGATGAAGTGGGAGGAAGAATTGAAGGTTCTTCTATGGCCTACTCCGCACTTGGAGCCTCTGGGACTATATGGTCCTCCTCCGTGATGGGTTCATTGATCAAATCAGACCCTTCAAATGAAAGCAAAAAAATATTCAATAATTCTTTCTTCACTAAATGGCCTCAACTCTGATTTGATCTTTCCTAGCTTCTCCTATTCAATGGGACTTGGAGCTGGTTGTTCTTCCTCTCTCTTGACTGGTTGTGTAGCTTAGATTAGATCAACATCCTCCTCGACATGAGTGTCATTATGGACACTAAATTTAGAGAAAACAAATTATTGATCACCTCCTTCTTGTTCGTGTTCTTATACTGCTGAAAAATCAGCCTCAAACAACACTGGATCTTCAACCTTGACCTCCTCTATTGGCTTAACCATCAAGGGTATCCTTGTAAACCCAAATCTGGTAGCCCAACTCTTTAGATTTTCTGTCATTTCTTCTTTGTTGGGTTCCTCTTCTTGTTTTTCTCCTTGACTGAATTCTTGATCTCTTCCCAACATGGACTTGAGAGAGCAAGAGAAGTGGCGGGTTGGAGTTTAACCGATTTTCTATTGTTTGTGGTGGAGAGGGAAGTGTAAATTCTTGTTTGTTTGGAGGGAATGAATAATTTGAAGGGAAAATGGAAGAAGAATCAAGATGAGGTAGAAGGCTAGGAGATGGGAAGGGAAATCAACACTTGGGGTAGCAAGTGAGGGTCTTGACTCATGAAATTGCTGAAATGGTAAAGCTTGAGAAAGAGAAAATGAAGGACAAGGAACTGTGACCGACTCACCCATTGAGAAGGTTGTCTCTTACACTTTGCTCATATGCCTTAATATCCTCAATCAACTGTACAAGTTAAGGCAACAATGTAACCATGAATTCAAGCTTATCCCGAGGGTTGTAATTTCTTGGCGTAGGGCTAACCCATGGACAAGGTGCCCTATATCCAATTATGAATGCTTTCATCTGAGATGTGGCCCTTGATTACACCATGCATGCCTCCATCCCCTGAATCTTCTCTAGCAGATCAACATTTTCCATGTAGCTGTCACCATTATATGCGTCCCCTTATTCTTGATAAGCTCCATAGCCAAAATAGCTTTGACACTGCTCATATGGGTAAGCATAATGGTTCTAAATTTGATCATAATGCTGATCTGGAGGAGTTGAGAAATACATTGGAGGTGGATTGAGCTGCTCACGCAAGTGTGAATTCTAAGATGGAAATGAAGTCATGATTGCACAACTTCTTAGAATGGGAGAAAATGAAAGATGTGGAAATAAAATGGATGAAAATTGATGGGAAGAAGGTCTGTAACTCAGAGGATGGGTCATTGACTAGATGGAGTTGCCAGATGTGTTTTGCATGTGCCTCAAAAGGATGAATCTTAACAGGAACACACCAACCTTCTAAGATGAAGTGGTAAGGTGCTTCGAGACTGTCCCCACTGGGCATGGCATAATCATGTTGTGGAAAAATCACAACATCCCCGAATGGTATCGGATCTGAGTGGGGCATTTTGTGTGATTACAAAGCATGGAACCATCTCTCAAGCTGTGAGACCTGTGAACCTGAGATGGACCTCAAGAGAAGGTTGGTTCCTGCTTCCTAATCTACTTTCCACAAACTACTCGAGTGCAGGAAAAACCTATGTAATCCTAATCTAACCATTCCAGAGAGATAGGGAGAGAGAGAGGGTGAAATAGGGCCTACACTACGTGGTGATACATGAGAAATGGAAGTGGATGATCATAGATCCAACCTTTCTAAAGTGGAGAGAGGTGAGCAAAGGAGGGGGTGGAAAAGAGGCACCACATACCGGATATGAAGTTCACACGAACACCATTTCAAAGCCCATTAAACACAGCTCCCAAAACCTACAATAAACATCAGAGTATGCACAATATACCCTGCACTGATGAGAGGAAAGAAGAGAAAAAAAAATAAGCAAGGATGGAAAAAAGCATCACGAAACATATTTTATTTCTCTAAAAGTTCCATGGTACATCCTCAGTGGGAAAGGGGCAAGGAAATGCCATTATAGAGCCATGAGAGGAGGCTTAAAATCCACATTCTACCCAAAGGGAGAAAGAGAGAGAGGGGTAGGAGGGAAATAATTACCAACCTTTTTGAATTTTCCCCTCCTTTACAATATATAGAAGAATGAGAGAGAAAGAGAGAGGGAAAATTTGAGCTTTGTTCCAACCACCCCTGGAAATGCATTGAATCCACCTACCATAATGAAGAGACTTACTACAACACCCATTCCCTCATTGCTATCCCTTACTTGGAAAGAAAGAGGCCCATTCTCCATCATGGCGGTAGGTGGGAGACTTGACAGCCTTCAAAATGGTAGGCCGAAAATATTAATAGAGGCAAGTCGGAAAATGACGCCGAGATCTTTCCAAAAATTCCTCTCCTGCCCAAATCTGAGTTTCTAGTCGAAAGATATGGTTGTATGAAGATCAAGGTCATAGGCATGCAATATTTAAAAGAGTCTGTCCATCTGAGGTCCACGTGGCGGACTCGCACATCTTGAAGATTTATCCTCTACCTTTCGTTTCGAAATTGCGCTTGATTGACATGTGGAAGATTCCACAAGCTCCTCTATGTTCATTTGTGTTTTGCTCGAGTCCCTCTTGTTTGATGTAGGATTTATGTCATACCTAGGACACGTGGAGGCTCGGTGAACTTTTGGGAACTCACTCCAAATTTTACCTTTGAAGTTGCGCCATGCTGACACTTGGCTCCTTCCGCTAGCCTGCCTATGCTTAGACTTTTTAACGGCCAATTTTTCCTTTTCGGCCTCTTTGTACAAGTGGAGGGCTAACACTTTCTTGAGATTTCAATTTGGGTCACACCTTTGAATTTATGTTGATGTGACACATTATGCCATCTGCCAGTTCTCTATACTTAGCCGATTCGGGCCCTGATCCATTTGACTTCTGTTGGACCTAAGACACGTGGAGATTCTGCGCATGTTTGGGAACCCGCCCTTTGGACCAAACCTTGGTGTTGTCTTGATGAGACACATGGCGGCTTTCGTTGGTCTTCTTATACTTAGTAAATTTAGGCCCGCTTTGTCCCCTTTCTTGACTTTGACCATGTGGCGAGCTTGCACTTGTTTGGGGAACGCCTTGGAGTTGATATTTGAAGTTACACTGAGTCAACATGTGGCACCTTTCGTTGGCTCTACCACATTTTAATTTTTCAACTATTGACTCTATCCCTTTTCAGACCTGGGACACGTGGAGGCTTTGCGCTAGTTTAGGGTCTCGGTTTTGTATTTTATCCTTGGATTTGTGCTTTGATGAGGCACGTGGCACCCTCTGTGGGTCTATGACTTTTCAACGGCCGATGAGACCTTGTGGGCTCACGGGCCCACACTTAAAAACGTGTCATTTTGTGAAAAGTGTACAAGTTCCAAAGTCCCCTGCAGACCCTCCGGCCCACATTTATTCTTGGGAAAAATTTCATCTGCAGCCCTGCAGACCCGCTTTTGGAAAAATAAATCATCCCCGGGCCTGCCAGTCTGCATTTTCCATGTTTGGCAAAAGACATCTTTGGGCCTGCCACCCACATTTTCCACTTTTCATAAGAAATCCTTCTCGGGCTTGCAGGCCCACAATTATAACTTTTTCCCCTTTGCAAAAAGTGCAAAAAATGTAAAAATATCTCCCGCCACCCCGTTAGTTAGCAATTTTCCCGTTGGCGAAAATTCTTCCCTAGGCCCGCCGACCCATAATTTGAAAAATATATAGAGTTAAAAGGACTTATTTATATCTCTGGAAAGGGAAGAAATTTTCTATCGATGGGAGTTCTTTCAGGGACCTTAAGTGATTAAAATATGTAAAAATTTGGATTGAATCACAAAAGGGGGAAAATCATGTCGATTGACCCAAAATAAGTGTGAGCTTATTTTAGTCAACAAGTTAATTTGGATAAATCATTTAAAACGGACTTAGCCATTTAAATAAGCTTTGGGACGTTCAAATGATCATTAAAGGTATACACCGCTAAAGCAACGGCCATTTGCATTTAAAAACCCATAGGCGGCTAAGGTTTAAGGAATTAGCCCAGGTTATATTTAAAGGGACATGTGATGTTCATTTGGCCATCAATTTCAATGGCAAACATCAAGAAAAAGGCCATGGAAGGATTTCAGCTCTTCTCAAAAGGTTTGGCTATGGAGGACATGATACCCACATAATAAGACACATTACATAATATTTCGAGCATGTGGTGGGGTAGAAAAAAGTTAGCAAAGGTCAAAGGAAATATGGTGGAATTAGGGGATTACAAGTGACAGAATATCAATGACCAATGGCATACACCTTTCAGCATTCTAACACTCTTGAATACACATGCATTTCATATACCTCAAATCAGTGGAATAAACCAAGTTCAATAATGATTTGGGTCCGAGTAGTCAAGGGAGGTCAAAGCACTATACGTGGCTACATTCTAATGAAGCCAACAGTTTTAAGTCCACCCAGATATAAGTTGCGATCCTAAGGAAAAACCAATGAAAGGAGAGAACATGCCATGTGTGGAACTTTCCTTTTGCTCATGTTTCGCAGTAGTCAAAAGGGGCTATCAAATTTATGACATTACGAGGAGCATGGATTTTCCTCATTGGCTCACGTTTAAGAGTTTTCAATCAAGATAAAAGAAAACTATGACATTGCGGGGTGGATGGAGCTTTCTCATTAGTCTATTTTTCATGCTCATACAAGGTCCTCATAACTAAAGACTGACATTGAGACATGTGTGGAGCTTTCTCATTGGTTTATGCTTCACGATAAATAATGGAGGTTTCATAAGGTCCAATTCCCAAACCAATGAAATACCAACACGTGGAAAATGAAAAGAAATGAAAACATAGAAAAAGGGTAATCCTTGAGCCAATCAAAGGCCAACATGTGTCATGTTCCTGTGCTCCATGACATGTAAATACTCAAATGTTCATATATTTCATTTCCCTACTCCAAATTCAATAAAACTGGTCTCGTTGGAAATCTCTCGTCCTTCTCTTCATGTTAAAACCAAGAAAATATGATATTTATGATGCTTGGTGTGTCAAAAATAAAACACATCTTTATAGAGAGAGAGAGACATATCTACACATGAAAATGGTCAAATCTCACACTCAACCACCAAATTGATGAAGTATGGGGATCTTATCTTCTCCTATAAAAAAAGGACATCAAGGAATGGTCTTGCAAGAGTGCCCATGAAGTTTTTTGAGTTTAATGTATGATTGATATTGGTTGAAAGTTGAAAAATTTGTGCCCTTATCTTTTCCCTCTTCTCTCATTTCATTCTCTATATATTATAATCTGATGCTTATTTCAAGAGAGCACTCTTTGTTGTAACAACACCATGCCATAATGGTGGGTGAATTGCCATGAGTTCCAGACCATGAATTTGGTCTCTCTGTAATGTACTCACGCCTTTTTCCATGATTGTAATGGAATTTTGCACATTTTAAAAAATAGAATTTGTTTTGTGGCACATTTTATCTTCCGTACCTTGTTTTATTTTCAGTCTTGCCTCTTTGTTCATTTTTACATGTTGTGCATATTTCTTGACTAAATGTTCCCTTTTTGTTGTGTTTTCAATGTGTGGGAGAGTGGAGAATACATGGTTCTTGTCTATAACACATTTGTCTTCCCTCTCTCCCATGTTTTCTCTCTTTCATTCCCCTTATGGAGAGAAATCTCCCCTTTTCTATTCTTATCACAATTGCTTGTTAGCTTAGGATTTTCCTTTTTGTGCATCTCCTTCTAATCTTGGTTCCTTAGAATATTTAGAGTAGGATTAGATAGCTGAATTTCCTTCCTTAGGAGTAGTTTTAGCATTAGATTTAGGTAGAGGAACTACCTTGTTTAGAGGTTTGTCTCACGGTGCAAGTCCTGACAACTTGGAGACAGTTCCATATTGCCTCAAAATCCTGGGTTGTCTATGACTCATGACAGGGAGCACTTTTGAGCTCCAACAGTACTGAATATTTATTCATCAACATAAAGTGGGGAAAATGTAGACACAAAATTATGCACTTATTACTATTACATTATGTCGTTATATGCATGATTCCTAAGCAAGAAAACTAGACATTGCCAACACTTATTTTGGGTTACATTGACATTGTTATATCTTTCCATGCTTTCATCCTTTACTTTTATGGAATAATTCTATTAATTTTGGACATCACATAATGTTTTATTTAGCTGAGCATTTCCTTATTTATCTTCGGATCTTTCTAGACGTAAGCGCCCGATAAGGGACAATAGTATCCCTTTGCTGGTTCTTATATTTTTTAAATTACACATCATTTGGTTATATTTTCTAACAATTATATTTATCACTTTGGATCAGCTTCTAGTGTTGTTAATGATTAAATTCAATCAAAGGAATCATATATTTACACATCCTAGTAACTATTTTAAGGGGAAATTGGGATATTACCTTTTATCTACTACTTGGGTAAAAGGATAAACTTAAGGACTACATTTGGGTTATATTATTCACTACTTATGAAGGGAAAATTCTGAATTCCATAGTACACATCATCTTAGTGCAACTTGCACAAGGAAACCTAACTTCAAGGGACATGATTTTTATCACACACACTAGAGCTACATTGATTCTTGAATATAGTGAAACACTCAATGAAAATCACATTGATGTGATTGTTAGGGTCCTTTTCACTCAAGAATATACATATTTTATTCCACCTAATGTGTGCTTGATTCTTGTGGAGGTAGCTAGGGTTTGTAGTGTAGGGAAAGGTGCAACAAGGGAAACCTATAGTGAAGTGTACGTGACATAAAGAAAAGTGAATGTGATATTATTAGACAATCTGCTAGAACTAGGTCCGCACACCTCACCAGGACACTAGCGCCTAGTTCAGACACTAGCACCTCGAGCACGATACTATCTAGATCTAGGAGATTTTGTATGGTATAATATTTCGAACAATATCTTTTTGTATAACAAATTCAATCAAGATTAAGCATGTTCCACCATTATTCCATCCCAGATCCAGTCCAGACAATTAGACATAAGCTAAGTCACTCTTATCCTCTTATTGGTTGCATTTGTTTATCATTATGTGTTGGCATATTGCATATTTTTATATTTATGATTTGGTCCAGTCCTCGACTAAGATTTATTTATTTTACATCAATAATGTAATTCAAATAGATAGTTAACATCAACCCATCTCTTATTATAAGCTATGTATTATATTAAACCCAAGGAAAGAAATTTTTCCCTTTCATTATCAAATGACTATAACAATTTAAAAGTTGAACTTACCTATATCTTGCAGTAGAAAATAATGGAGAAGAATCAAGTAAAGCAACTTGTGATCCCACGACTATTTCTAGTTCTTCTATAACTACAAACTTCTTCTTTCAATGTGAGGAATTACCCCCAATTATCTCTCCAATAAATATTCCCCTAATAATACATGTATGATCTTAAATAGAGAGTTCATATAGAAAAAAAAAGATTCTTTACCCCAAAATAGAAAATCTCTCCCTCTATTATTATCAATACGCCAAAAAAAAAAAGCGTGTGCTTATTATCCATACCAATATTTACTAAGAGTATAAAACCAACACCCTCTATTTGTATCAATCACACAATTTGTTCTCTCAAAAGCAAAAACCCTTTGTTTCACTTTTTGGTCTCCAATAATGACTTCCATGCAGAAAATAACCCAACAACCTTGTGCATGTGACACTATACTAAAATTGGGTTTAGTTCACGTGTAAATGAAGTTTTCCAAGTTCCACCACGCCTAAAATAATGGAGAGCTCCCAAAAGGACTACCAAATTAAATGCAAATCAATATAACTTGAAGAAGTTGTTGAATTAAATTTAGAAAATAAAACCTCCAAAATAAGGAGGTGTAGTAGTGGAGATCACTCCCGCATCTCTATAGTTTCATAAAGAAAATCACATCCATTAAAAACACATACATAGAAAAATACTATGCAATACAAAAATAGTGCAAAGTAAAATAGAAACAACACCCACAAATGGATCATAGTAGTGTCTCCATATATTATTTTAGCTCCAACAATTTACAATCTAGATATCACACCATTATAAAATACAAGTGAGAGTGCCTCTAAATAGGCCTAAGAGGTGGTTGCACAACAACTAAGTGATTGTTGTGAACCCCTCAAAATAGGAGAATCCCCCAAGAATGTGGATCAAACAAATTCACGTACAAGAGGGGATTATCTCCAACAAATTAACAAACTCCCAAGATAATCTTAACTCATAGTTATAGTGTGAACTAATATTAAACTAGGCTAGATAGATAATATCTAGATAAACTAGGCCTAGTGTGAACACAACTCCAATGGAAAGTCTCAACATCCCTTGCATGGAATTTGAAACAAGTTAATTAAATTAATTTCCTTCCATGTAATCATAAAATAGTTAAAGGAATTCCAAATCATATGGGGTTAACACCATCAACAATTAAATTTCCCACTAGATTATTCTTAAGAAATCATAAGTTTAAATACCATCTCCAACAAATGTGGATTAACGAAAGATTAATATGTTATCATGATGAGGTCACAATAATATAGAATGCGACATGGTTTAAGAAATCAATTCTCATTGTTGTTAAAATATTGCACCTAGCGCACACTTATAGTTTATTATAGCTAAACTTAGGTTAGGTGTAAGAGTAACTTAAAGATTCACATTGTGAATTCATGTTTATTAAATTGTGTTGAATATAATCAACCCGAAGCATTGATAGAGTGTTCATGTGCTCCCATTGCATTTAAGAAACTGAAAACAAGTTTATTAACTATAAATTAAATTAGCATTTAAAAAGTAAGAATGATTAATTAAACTAACTTAATTAATCATGATTAAATTATTTGATGACAAGTGCCAAAATAAATGAAGTGCTATGAACTTGTTGCAAATAGTGGTGCACACTCCTCAAGATGTCCGAGTGACTCATCTTCCCTCAACATAGTCTTAACAACATACAAAAATTATATTTTATTATAGCTCAACTTATGTTAGGTATAAGAGTAACTTAAAGATTCACACTATGAATTGACAATTATTAAATTGCATTGAACATAATCAATCTACAACATCGGTAGAGTGTTCATGCACTCTCATTGCATTTAATACACTCAAAACAATTTTATTAACTATAAATTAAATTATCATTTTAAAAATAAGAATGATTAATTAAACTAATTTAATTAATCATGATTAAATCATTTGATGAAAAGTTCCAAAATAAATAAAGTGTTATGAACATGATGAAAATAGCGGTGCACACTCCTAATGATGTCTAAGTGACTCATGTTCCCTCAACACAATTTTAGTGGTGTAGAACTCTTCCTACTCTCTCAAAAAACCAAAAATTTCCAAACATTTGAAATCATTCAATCACAATTAATTATCAAAACATAGTTAAGTCATCGATACTTAAAACACACACACACACTAATGCAACTAACAATGCAAGTGTAACTACGTGTGTGTGTTTGGTTCTCATTTTTAACTTTTGATGTTGTGATGTTCACACTACATCTACTTCGGCGTCTCTTTAATGATATCTTTCCTCTTGGTACCCTAGTCTCGGTGATGGTACTTGTTCTCTTGCATCAAAACTCATGAAAACATGAAAATGATTAGGCTTCAACATCATATAACTACATAATTTAGAGTTGAATTAACTAAAAAAATTGATTAACCAAATAAATAAATACATTTAATCATTTAATACTACAATTTTAAAACATACATATCATGAAAAATTATCTATGTAATTTCCTCTAAATTATACTAAATTTACATCCATACTTACGATATTAATTATAGAAGTTCTAAAATCCATTTCTTTAACCAAATTATTACTCTAGATTAATGTTTCCATAGCAATAAATAAAAATAGAATCTTTGGTCATGACATCATGAGTGGAGTTTTAAGACCCCTAACATCCCATGAGAAGAAACTTATGATGAATGTATATTAAGAGACATATCCTCTAAATTCAAGCCATCAAGGGTTTCATAACTATTCTCAAAAAATTGTTGTTGGTTAGTATGCAATAAAGCATTAAGTTTAAATTGTTGTATATAGTTTTGAGAAGAATTTTAACTTCCTCAAGTTGAAAAGGAGGGGTGTAAGATCATGTAGTCCAAGCCTTATGAGGAGAAGGTACATGAGCACTCAATTGCGTGTTTTGAGGAATATCCTAAAATTTAGTATGAAAAATGGTAAGAATTTTCACTTTTGGGGAAGGCTACTACCTTAGAAGTTAGTGACATCATTATAAGTTTTGGAAATGTACAATAGATGCAGCTTTAACATTTTTGACATTAGAGACACCCAAAAAGTATCAATGCTAATTCTTTTTCTATGGTTTTTTACGACCACCCATAGTGTTCCAACCATCATTTCCATTTATCTAATGAACCTAGGGATTATGATTTAAAATGGATGTATTATGTGTGAAAAACAACTAGCAATCACGAATTTCATGCTCAAATGATTACAATCCAAAGCAAGTATTAGGAAGGTATAAAGAACCCTCGAGTAGAAAAAGAGTCACACACTTGAATGTAAATAGACTAGTGAAGGTCTCGTGAAAGGTATACTTCTATATAAACATGCTTTTGTAGTCTAGCGAGTAAAACATGAAGGGATCCTTGCATATGACGAAACCAATTATAATGAAAGTGTGGTATAGGAAGTACGAACATGACATGAGAAGGCTAGTAAATTCTACCCACATTGGAACCTTGTGGGGAAGTATGTTTAGAGACAAAAAAATCTTGTATCCATAGAGATATCACAAGCAATGAGCTCCCAACATATTAGGTCGAGGACTTTTGTAGAGTGGTTGTAGTGTGAGTTGAGTCGGTGAAACAGAACAAAAAAATATTTGGTCGTGTTTTGGACTATATTCAACTTATACTTTGTTGGGTTTATGTAGATTGCACCTATGTTTTGAACACGCTTTAAAAGGAATCCTCCTAACAAAATAACCTATCAAACTAAATTGTTCTAGCAATTTGCAAGTAACATCAAATTTAGTTCAAAAAAGGGGTATTACCTTGTTAAACACATTGAAGACAAACTTGCATACTTACTTCCCATGAGGCTTCTTCACAATCCATTACAGTTTTAATAACTAGTCTTTAGCTGTGGGAATCCATATAAAATAAAGCACCCGAATGCGAGGTTTCCTAAAAGGTATCAGTAAATGAAAAGCACGCGAAAACAACCGGAACTATAATGCAATCACGGTATGACGACAGGGCCAATCACTACACTATACTTGCAAAACGTGAAAAAAAAATGCATAGGGACACATTTAAACGAGTAACAAAATCCAAATTAGATGACAAGTGATACTTATTGAATTGCACTTCTCGAAAGATTTGAGGCCCTTCGAAGATGCCAAGATTTCAATTTTAGTAACTAAACGCTCGACCTCCGTGACAGAGACAAACCAGACAAAGACAAATAGATAACGTCTTTGACTGAAACGAAAGGGAGTGGAGCAAAGTACAAAGTATCTTGTGACGCTTCCCTACGGCTAGTTTATTATAGCTCAGCTTATGTTAGGCCTAACAGTAACTTAAAGATTCAGACTGTAAATCAACGTTTATTAAGTTATGCTGAACATAATCAGGCCGCAACATCAGTAGAGTGTTCATGCTCTCCCATCGGAACGTGCCGGCAAGTTAAGGCTTTCCCATTTAATACACTCAAAATAAGTTTAGTGACTACAAATTAAATTAGTGTTTTGAAAATGAGAATGATTAATTTAAAATAACTTAATCAATTATGATTAAATTATTTGATGACAAGTGCCAAAATAAATAAAGTGTTATGAACGTGTTGCAAATAGTGGTGCACACTCTTCAGGATGTTTGCGTGTCTCATCTTCACTTGACACAATCTTAGTAACGTATAACACTTTTTATGCTCTCTAAAAATAAAAAATAACCAAGCATTTGAAATCAATCAATCACAATTACTTATACAAACATAGTTAAGCTAGTAATACTTAACAATGCAAGTGTAACTATGCACATGTGTTTTGGTTCTCACTTCTACCTTTTAATGTTGTGATGTTTGCACTACATCTACTTCCCCTCTCTTTAATGATATCCCCACTCTTGGTATTCTAGTTTCAAATAGTTCATGTTCTCTTGCGTCAAAACTCATGAAAACATGAAATCGATTAAGTTTCAACATTATATAACCACATAATTTAAAGTTGAATTAATTAACATAACTAAATAACTAAATTTAATCATTTTTAATAGTACATGTTTAAAACATACATATCATGAAAAATTATCCATGTAATTTTCCCTAAACTTAATCCATCAAGTTTATCCGAATTTACATCCATAATTATGATATTAATTATCTATCAAGTTGATCAAGGAGACTGACAAAGAAGAGTCCTTTGAAGAAGCAAGACCGAAATTGGAAGATGATCGATTTTCGTTGGGCAAATTAGAAGTTGTTTTGAATTTTGATTCTCTTAAATCTCCTCATTTGAATTTCAGCTCTAGCGGTGGCTTGCTCCCATTCATCTTGAACTCGACTCCTTAAAATATTAAATGTCCGGGATTGGCTCGCAGATGGATCTTAAGGATCTTATTGTGGACGATAGATGGAATATAGTCCGCCATACAAAGTCTAAGTTGAAATGATTTTGTTTTTGTCCTTGTTTTGGTGTCACAAATGGGGGCTTCCTGTTTCTAAGGTTTTTCTTTTGTATTGTATTATCTTATCCAGGCTCTCGGCCTTTTTATTCCTAGGTAAGGTCCCAATAAAAAAACCTTTATCGTTAATAAAACAAATTATCTATCAAAAATCCAATTATTTAACCAAGTTACTATTCTAGATTAATGTTTTTATATCAATAAATAAAATCACAATCTTGGGTCGTGATATCACAAGTGGAGTTTTTACGACTACTAACATTAGTGAGAAGAAATTTATGAGGTATGTATATCAAGAGACATATCCTCTAAATTCAAGACATCAAGGGATTTATAACTATTCTATAAAAAAATCGGTGTTGGTTAGTATGCAATTAATCATTAAGTTTAAATTGACATAGCGAGTTTGAGAAGAATTTTAACTTCCTCACGTTGATAAGGAGGGGTGTGAGATCATCTAGTCCAAGGTTTATGAGGAGAAACTATATGAGCACTTGATTGCACATTTTGAGGAATATCTCAAAATTTAGTATGAGAAATGGTAAGAATTTTCACTACGGGAAGGTTACTACATTAGAAGTTAGTGACATCATTATAACTTTAGGAAATGAGTTGCGAATTACAAAGGTAGAATAGATGCCAACGGCTTAACTAAGCTTTATAGAGTGAGGGATGAGATAGTAGGCGGTTTAGCATTTTTGACATTAGAGACACCCACAAAAGTGTCAATTCTAATGCCTTTTAAATGGTTTTTATTACCACCCATAATGGTCACATCATCATTGTCATTTATCTAAGGAACCTCAACATTAGGATTTCAAATGGCTCTATTACTCAAGAAAAATAACTAACAATGGAAAATCTTATGTTCGGATGATTGTAATCCAAAAAAGTATTAGAAAGGTATAAAGATCCCTCCGAGTATAACAAGAGTCACCCACTTGAATGTCAATAGATTTCTTAAGGTCTTGTGAAAGGTCTACTTTTATATAGACACTTTTGTAGTCTAGTAAAGTAAAACTTGAAGGGCTCTTTGCATATGAGAACCAATTGTAAATAAAATTTGATATAGGAAGTACGAACATGGCATGAGAAGGCCAATTAACTCTACGCACATTAGGACCTTGAGGGAAGTATGTTCGGAGACCACAAAATCTTGTATCCATAGAGATAACACGAGCAATGAGCTCCGAACATTCTAGGTCAAAGAATTTTGTAGAGTGGTCGTAGCGTGAGTTGAGTCGGCAAAATAGAACAAAAAAATGTTAGGTCATATTTTAGATTATATTCAGCTTTATTCTTTGTTGCGTCTACGTAGATTGCACCTATGTTTTGAACATGTTTTAAAAGCGAATCCTCCTAACAAAATAACCTATCAAACTAAATTGTTCTAGCCATTTGCAAGCAACATCAATTTAGTTCAAAGAAGGGATATTACTTTGTGAAACACCTTTAGCACAAACTTGCATAATTGCTTCCCGCGAGGTGTATTCACAACCCGTCACAATTTCAATAACTATCCTTTAATTGTGAGAAGCGAAATAAAAAAAAAAAAAAAACCACCAGAGTGTGAGGTTTTGTAAAAGGTCTCAATAAATGAAAAGCATGCGAAAAAATCCAACATCAGATGCCAAGTGGTAATTATTGAATTGCACTTCTCGGAAAGATTTGAGCCCTTTGAAGAAGTCAAGATTTCAATTTGAGTAACTACACGCTTGACCTCCGTGACAAAGACAAACCAGATGATGAGCTTTGCGTAAGCAATAGATAACGTCTTTGACTGAAACCAAAGAGAACGGAGCAAACTACAATGTATTTGGTCCCAAAAACATTGTACTGCAACAATTAACGCGTGCCTGAAAATAACAGGGAATATAGAAAACCGAGATTCGCTCGCGTATTAAATAATTTTTCTTCATTTTTCAATTGTAGCGCTTTGAAGTAAAAGAAAGATTTCAGTTCAAATTGATGATGGTTACAGAGATGTAACACAATAGGTGTAATCCACTATAAATAAAAAGTGTGTTATAGCTGGCTTTGGCCCATGGCCGGCGCACTATATTCTGACTCCCTATTTTTGAGGCTTTTGGCTTCTCTTTTTCGTGAACGGGTGTGGGGTGACATCTCCTGAATGAATTATCACGGCGGAATTATCGTTTTCTCTGTAGCATTCTTTTGACAGATGCATATTACACAGGCCCCTCGTAATCTTTGGATTATTATGGCTTTGTAAATGAAGAATATATTCATAATCAAAGAAACAGTGATTCCAAGCCGTGGAGAGTTATCTTCGTAAGCATTGGGGTGGAAAGTGGTTTAGAAACAAACAAAACTAATCAGAACAGATTGCTATCAAGTTTAAATAGATCTAATCTCTTTAATCAGATTTGATTGGATTATTTGATTGCTTTACGAAAATAGGAAAATAGAAATAATTTAAATGTTATATAGATCTAAAGTTTGCTAATAATATATATCTTCTCATAGATAGTCTAGAATCTATGCTATCTGAATATTGAAGTGTGCCTTATGGTGATATCAAGGGGAATATGCTTAATCGGAAGATGTGTAATTTTTGGATAAGTATCATGTGAGAGGGCAAGAGTTTCATAGAAGTCTTAAGAGTGAGATAATACAAGTGGAATATATGCCCCAATTTTCAAGTGTGGGAATAATGTGCACTATGTAGAACATAGGAAGACAAAACATTACTAAGAAACTGTTAGTGTAGAATCACAAAGACTTCCCCGAATGTCATGAGTGTGAAATGGGGCATTCGATGTGATTGCACAACATTGGACCATTTCTCAAGTTGTGGGACTTGCGGACTTAAGATGGACCTCCAAGAGAAGGTTATTTCTTGCTTCCTAATCTACCTGCCACAAGCTACTCTAGTGCAGGCAAAACCTATTCTAACCTAATCTAACCATTCCAAGGAGAGAGAGAGAGAGAGAGAGAGAGAGAGAGAGAGAGAGAGAGAGAGAGAGAGAGAGAATCCAAATCCTGCTTCAACCACCTTGAGATATGCATTGAATTCCACCTACCACAATGAAGAGTCTCACAACAACACCTATGCCATGTCGTTGTCCCTTCTGGAAAAGAAAGAGGCCCAATCTTCATCATGGCGGCAAGTGAAAGACTTGACATCCCCCAAAATTAGCAGTAGAAACATTAATGGAGGCGGTGTGAGAATCCAACATCGAGATCTTTCCAAAAGTCCTCTCCCACCCAAATTTGAGTTTCCAATTGAAAGATATGGCTATCTGAAGATCAAGGTCGTGGGCACGCAATATTTAAAAGAGTCTGTTCGTACCGGGTCCATGTTGTAGCCTCGTACATCTTGAAGATTCGTCTCCTTCCTTTTGCTCTTGAAATTAAATCGATGACACATGGCGGCTTCCATGGGCTACTCGGTTTCCTCTGTATTTTCCTAAGTCCCTCTTATTGGCGGAGACACTGTGCCCGACTCGAGACACGTGGAGGCTTCACGCTCATTTGGAAACTACCCCTAGATTTTTCTTTTGAAGTTGCGTGGACAAGACACGTGGAGGCCTTCGTAAGGCTTTTGGACTTTTCAACGACCGACCTTACCTTTTCAAACTCTGACCATGTGGTGGGTTGGCGCTCATTTGGGAACTACCTTTTGGGCGCGTCTTTGAAATTGTGCCAAAGAGACACGTGCCTCCTTCCGCAGCTCTACCCTATTTCTTTGTGTTTTTCGGCTAAGTCCCTTTTGCTTGGCGGGGCCATAAGTCTAACCCTGGACACGTGGAGGCTTAGCACACATTTGGGAACCCACTTCAATTTCACTATTGAAGTTGCACCGTGCTGACATCTGGCTCCTTTCGCTGGCCTGCCTCTATGGACTTTTCAATGACCACTTCTGCCTATTCGGGCTCTGGACACGTGGAGGGCTAGCACTTGTTTGAGTCTTTGCTTTATGGGTCATACCTTTGAAATTGCATTGATGCAACACGTGGTACCGTCTGCTAGCTCTCTATACTTAGCCGATTCAGGCCTCGATCCATTTGACTTCTATTGGACCTAAGACATGTGGAAGCCTCGCACTCATTTAAGTATCTACTTTTGGCCTCAACCCTTAAAGATGCACCTTGAGACACATGGAGACCTCTACCCTCTGCCGGTTCTTCTATACTTAGTCGATTCAGCCTCAATCCATTTGAATTTTGTTGGACCCAAGACATGTGGAGAGTTTCTGCTCATTTGAGTCTCTGCTTTTGGCCTCGACCCTTGAAGATGCGTCGTTGAGACGCGTGGAGGATTCCGCTAGTCCTCTGTCCCATTTTTACTTTTCAATTGTCAACTCTATCCCTTTTCAGACCTGGGACACATGGAATCCTGGCACTTGTTTAGGGTCTCCATTTTGGATTCAATCCTTGGAGTTGCGCCGATGAGGCACGTGTCACCCTATGTGGATCTGTGACTTTTCAACGACCGATTAGACCTCATAGGCTCATGAACTCACACTTGAAAATTGCACCATTTCGTAAGAAGTGAAAAAGTTTCAAAGTCCCCCATAGACTGTCGGTCTACATTCACACTTGGGAAAAAAAATTTCCACTACCCCGCAAACCCGCTTATAGTTGGGCAAAAATTCCTCTCACTGCCCCGCATACTGCTTTTTCCCAAAAGTCACTCCTAGGCCTCGCCAACCTACATTTTCCACTTGGACAAAAATAAAACCTTCCTGGACCCGTGGGCCCACAATTATACTTGTGCCCCTTTGTGAAAAGTTGAAAAATGTCAAAATGTCTCCTGCCACCCTGCCGGTCTGTGATTTCCATTGGCAAAAAATATTCCCTAGGCCCATGCTGGCCCGTAACTTAAAAAATATGAAGAGTTATAAGGAATTCTTTATATCTTTGGAAAGGGGAATAAATTTCCTATCTAATAGAAATCCTTTGAAGGGGCCTTAAGTGCTTAAAATATGTAAAAATTCAGATTGAGACACAAAAGGGGGAAATGGTGTCAGTTGACCCAAAATAAGTGTGAGCTTATTTTGGTCAACAATTGGCGACTCATGGGGATTACCTACTGCTAGGTGAAATGATCAGTGGCCTTGAAGCATCCATTGGGCATGGAGTCTACCTAGTAAACACAAATCTGATATGAACTTTGAAGATATAATCCCTGAGTCACTTGGAACACCACCGAAACCGAGTGACTCACAAAATGCTACTTCCAATGTCCTGTGCACGAGTAACAAAACACCACAACACACTATGTACAAAACTTGAAATCATACACACCCCAAGTGGGATATGTAGAGTGTGCACAAGAACTTCTTCTGCTGAAAAAAAAATCTACACCTACTCCTACACTAACCAAAGAGAAAGGTGACTCAAACAAATCCTGTAACTGACATAGAGAAGTAGCTTCCCTTTCTCAAAAGGGGCAGCCATGCAAATGATTTGACACTGAATATGGCTTCTTGTATGAGTGAGAAACTAAAAAGAGGTCAATCCTCCACCCATATCATCAAGGTGTCAAATGGAAACAAGAAAAATGCCTCCATTTGGGTTGAAGAGGCATTGCAGCTGATCCTTGGTACTCTGATACTCATCCTCATGCCCTAAAGTAGGCATGATTGGTTTTGCTTCTCCCTTGGCTCCAATGAAGCCAAGTACCTAATTGGGCACGATCTAATCCTTTGAATGTGCCCCTTGCTCTGAATTTCAACTCTAAGAATGGAGTCTTCTTGTGGAGCTTCCTGGATGGATGATGTGAGAGGGATGATGACATCCTCTCAATCTTTCCCTTCCTTATCTTGTGAAGAATATATAATATTCATATCTTCCAACCTTGGTTTCAGAGGGTTGTCATGAAGTGTAGGTTGTTGTACTTGAACGCTCTCCTTCATGGCAGTAGGCTCATGTGCTTGGAAGGTGGATGATGGAGGATAAAATGATGTTATCTCCCCAGGTTCCTATCTATTAAAGCAACCCTCCAAGTCTGACAGACAATCTACCTCCTTGTTGTCCTGTTGCATATGCTCAACCTCCTCCATGATGTCCTCCTGATCTGTAACTTTCTCACCATGGTTCCCCTCTTCTTCAAACATGAAGTTTGAAAACTCAAACTCCTCTTCAACATCAGAAATCAAAGGGGATGAAGTGGGAGGGAGAACTGAAGGTTCTTTTGTGGCCTGCTCTACACTTGGAGCCTCTGGAACTGTATGGTTCTCCTTCTGAAAGGGGGTTCTTACAGGTTAGGGCACGTGAAGCTATGGCACACATGGTTTTACCTCTACAAGAAACTATGTCTCCTTCGAATGTGCCCTTTGGAGCTAACTAATTTTTCTCTGGAACATGCGCCCGTATGATTTCCTCTTCCCATTCGGAGTCACATGAGTCATGCCATTCTTCAACTATGCTGTAGTCATCAGACATGATGACGTTGGTTGGGAGAGGGGTGTTGTTAGGGGCTATTCATTTATGGTACAACTAGGCAGAGGGGACTTGAATCTAGAAGGGAAAAGGGAAGAATAATTGAGGTGAGATGGAAGGCTAGGGGATGGAGAAGGGAATTCAGCACTAGGGGCAGTAGATGGGAAGCTAGACTCATGACACTTGCTGCGATGATAGAGTTTGAGAAAGAGAAAATGAAGGACAAGGAGCTGGTGACTGAATTACCCATTGACAAGGTTGTCTCACACTAGAATTTTGAGCCTCCATTTCTTTTGACCATTTTGTAACTGGGCAACATCTCAATGATGAAGTACGCAACTTTCTCTGGGTGATAAACCAACCTATTACAGGGCTGACCCATGGACAAGGGACCTTGTAGCCAACTTCAGCTACTATTGTGGAGCACTTGAATTTTAATTGCATCATGGCCATCTCCATCTCTTGCACCTGCCTCTCAAAATCAGCTTTGGCTAAGGATTTTCCACCATCATCTACATAAACATGTTCTTCATAAACATTTTGGTTAGAAAAAGTGGGTTATATGCATTTTCAAGATAATGGGGATTATAAAACTAATTTAGAGGAGGATTTTGAAATTGTGGGGATGGAGGGAAATAGTTATGCTGCTGCAAATGATAATTCCATGAGGGAAATGAAGTCATGATTGCACAACTTCATGGAATGGGAGAAAATGAAAGATGTGGAAAGAAGGCCTACAACTTAGAGAATGGGTCATTGACTAGATGAAGTCACTAGATGTGTTTTGCATGTGCCTCAAAAGGCTGAATCCCACCAAGAACACATCAACTTGATGAAACGAAGTGGTAAGGTGCTTCAAACCCATCCCAGTGGGCATGCCAAAACTGTTAGTGAAAAATCACAACACCCCCAAATGGTCTCTGATCTGATATGGGGAATTCGGTGTGATTGCACAACATTGGACCATCTCTCAAGTTGTGGGACTTATAGACTTAAGATGGACCTCCAGAGAAGGCTAGTTCCTGCTTCCTAATCTACTTGCCACAAGCTACTCCAGTGCAGGAAAACCTATTCTAACCTAATCTAACCATTCCAAGGAGACAGGGAGAGAGAGAGAGGGTGAAAGAGAGCCTAGACTAAGCGGTGATACACTAGAAAATGAAGTGTTTGAGCACAAATTTGATTTCTGAAGTGGAGAGAGGTGAGAAGAGGAGGGGGTGGACAAGATGCACCACAAACCAAAGATGAAGTTCACATGGAACACCACTTCAAAACCCATTAAGCAAAACTCCTAAAACCTACAATAAACATCAGAGTATGCATAGTATACCCTACAATGATGAGAGGTAAGAAGAGACAATAAAATGATCCAAGGATGGAAAAATGCATCACGAAACAAATTTTATTGCTCTAAAGTTACACAGTACATCATCAGTGGGAAAGGGGCAAGAAAATGCCATTACAGAGCCATGAGAGGAGGCTTAGACTCCACATTCTACCCTAAGGAAGAAAGAGAGAGGGGGTGAAGAAGAGAAACAATGAACAACCATTTGAATATGCCCCTCCTTTACAATATATAGAAGAAAGAAAGAGAAAGAGAGAGGGAAAATCAAAACCGCTTCAACCACCTTGAGATATGCATTGAATTCCACCTGCCACAATGAAGAGTCTCGCTACAACACCTATGCCTTGTCGTTGTCCCTTATTGGGAAAGAAAGAGGCCCATTCTTCATCATGGTAGAAGGTGAGAGACTTGATAGCCCCCAAAATTAGCAGGCCACCGAAACATTAATGGAGGCAGGTGAGAGAATTCAGTGCAAAGATCTTTCCAAAAAGTCATCTCCCACCCAAATCTAAGTTTCCAATTGAAAGATATGGCTATTTGAAGATCAGGGTCGTTGGTGCATAATATTTAAAAGAGTCTATCCGTATCGGGTCCACGTGGCAACCTCACGCATCTTGAATATTTGGCTCCTTCCTTTCGCTCTTGAAATCACACCGGATTGACATGTTTCGGCTTCTACAGGCTCCTTGGTTTCCTCTCATTATTCCTCAATCCCACCTATTGGTGGAGACATTGTGCCTGATCTGGGACACATAGATGCTTCACGCTCATTTGGAAACTGCCCCCAGATTTTACTTTTGAAGTTACGCAGATGAGACATGTGGAGGCTTCTACACAGGATTTTGGAATTTTCAACGGCTGACCTTACCTTTTCAAACTTTGACCGCATGGTGGGATGGCGCTCGTTTGGGAATTGCCTTTTGGGCCACGTCTTTAAAATTGCACCAAAGAGACACATGGATCTTTCCGCTGCTCTTCCCTATTTCTTTTCTTTCGGCTAAGTTTATTTTGCTTGGTGGGGCCATATGTCTTACCCGGACACGTGGAGGCTCAACGCACATTTGGGAACCCGCTCTGAATTTTACTTTTGAAGTTGTGACATGATGACACCTGGATGCTTCTGCTGGCCTACCTCTATGGATTTTTCAATGACCACTTTTGCTTATTCAAAGCTTTGAACACGTGGAGGGCCATTCACTTGTTTGAGTCTTTACTTTTGGTCATGCCTTTGAAATTATGATGATGTGAGATGTGGATCCATCTGCACGGCTCTTTATACTTAGCTGATTCAAGCCTCGATCCATTTGACTTCTATTGGACCCAAGACATGTGGAAGCCTCACGCTCATTTGAGTCTCCGTCTTTTACCTCGACCCTTGAACATGCATCGTTGAGACATGTGGATACCTTTTCCGGTTATTCTATACTTAGTTGATTCGGGCCTCGATCCGTTTGACTTTTGTTGGACACAAGACATGTGGAGAGTTGGCACTTATTTGAGTCTCCACTTTTGGCCTCGACCCTTGAAGATGCACCATTGAGACACGTGGAGGCTTCCTGTCGCTCCTCTCGCCCCATGTTGATTGCTCAACCGTTGACTTTGTCCCTTTTTGGACCTAGGACATGTGGAAACTTGGCGCTTGTTTGGGGTCTCCATTTTTATTCTATCCTTGGAGTTACGCCGATGAGGCACGTGGCACCCTCCGTGGGTCTGTGACTTTTCAACGGCCGATGAGACCCTGCGGGCTCATGGGCCCGTACTTGAAAATTGTGCCATTTCATGAGAACTAAATAAGTTTCAAACTCCCCATGAGACCCACTTTTACACTTGGGAAAAACATCCTCTACGGCCCCATTGCACCCGTTTTTCCCAAAAGTCACTCCTAGGTCCGAAATTTTAGTTGTGATACTTTGGGAAAAGTGGAAAAATGTCAAAATGTCTCCCACCGCCCTACCAGTCCGTGATTTCCATTGGCAAAAATCTTCCCTAGGCCCATCGGCCCAGTAACTTGAAAAATACGAAGAGTTAGAAGGACTTCTTTATATCTCTAGAAAGGGGAAGAAATTTCCTATCTGATGGAAATGCTTTTAGGGGCCTTAAGTGCTTAAAATATGTAAAAATTCATATTGAATCACAAAATGCAGAAAATGGTGTCAGTTGACCCAAAATAAGTGTGAGCTTATTTTGGTCAACAAAACCTTTCAAATATAAGATTAAGAAGAAACCTTGGAAAGAACATATCTAATAAGAAACCTTTCAAATAGAAGATTAATATAAAGATGCTCTAAGTTGACCAAAAATTAACCATGTGAGCCTTAGATATTTAAGTAGTGGAAGAATGATAGCAAAATTGTTGGCAAAAATTAAAGCCAAATGCAATCAGTAAGGGAAAGACACAATCAAAACACAATAAAACATACACAAATGTATTATATTTGATTTTAATTTTTTTTTACAATCATAGAGTTGTTGCTCGGTTTTCTTTGTATTTCTCTTTTTGTATCCAAATCTTCTTGTCTTTTTCTTACAAAACTTTTATTGTGTTATTGCACACATCTATTTGCAAAATATTCCCCTTTTTATTTTCTCCTCTATTTCTATTGTGTTTTTGCACTTTCTCTCCTTTTGTGTCTCTTTGTATTTTTCCTCTCTTCTTCAATGTGTTGTTGCACTTATATTTCTCTCTCTCTTCTCTTCTCTATCTCCTTCGATTTGTTGCTCTCTATCTTTCTTATGTTTTCGCATATACATATAAATATCCCCTTTACGATTTTTCCATTCCTATAAATATATACTCACCCATGTATAAAATATACTTTATCTTTGCTTCTTGAAACATGCCCAAATATATATAATACGATATTATATTGCTGATATATTGTAATATATATTTGGCTCCACATAAAAAAATGTGGCCCTTTAAAAACAAAACCGAAATAACTATAAATAGGATTAATCCTAGTAGTTTGAAATCCGTAGGGAGGAGATAGAGGAAGGGCTCACGTAATGGTGGCCACGTGGAATAGAGTTGATGGGGGATCGAAAAATTTTCAACAGCTAAAACAATTTCAATGACCATAATATTGATTCACCCGATAGTGGTGGTTGGCAGAGTGGGAGGAAAGATTCAAAAAGGCTTCATGGGGCTCGAGGTTACAACCACACATTTAATGATGACACCAAAATATATCTCATTATATCACCAAATAACACTCTTATTCTCTATGTTAAAATCAAGCTTTCATGTGAATTTAGATGTAGTTTTAATAACAGATAACATATTTAAGGTCGAATATAGGATTTATCTTATTATCTATTTAGAATCTGTATTTGCAATCGAATTGTTGTTATTTCCTAATATTTTTCTAAAGTTGGAATGCAATAGTGTGTAGAAAATAGATCATAAAAAATTCTACTCCAAGATCATAGATTGCAGCTACAAAAATTATTCACGCAAAATCTTGAAAGACCCAAATGTTCATAGATTACTACTAGATTTCAGCTACCGAAATTCTTCACGCACTAGTGAAATTTGGTTGGTTTGTTCTAAAGTAATATAAAAGAGCACCGAATTATTCACCCACTCTTTGCTTCCATGTCATCAACCAAGAATACAGATCCAAACATGTGGCAATCCAAAGAAATGTATGCATGTGGTGTTCAAGAAGAATTTGAAGTCATGGAACTAACACTCCATTTTCTCTCCATCTTTCAAGGATGAGAAAATAGTGGAATAGTATTAGGAATGTTGAATAAATAGTCTCCCACTTTATGTTCCTAGATTAAAGGGATGAGTTATTAGGAATGTTGAATAAGTAATCTCCCACTTTGTGTTCCTAGATTCAAGGGATGAGCTATAGAAATATTCTCCATGATAAGTGGTCCATTGTAGTTAAGCTTGTTTAGGATTTATCGCTTTGAATAAATCCACCCAAGAATAGGTAGTTAGTTCTTGGTGTTTCATCAGATTCTTAACAGATTTAATGAAATAGATAGAGGATGATAGACCAAGGAGGAATACCTATTTGTGATGTTGGTTGAAGGTTGGTGTTTCTGATTTCCGATCTAGGCTGACCGTGAAGAACTTCCTTTTGGCTAGGAGAAACTACCTATAAATGCAAACGAGGACCACAAGAAGATTATTAAACAATATATGTACATGGACTGCCTAGCATGTGCTAGATCCAGGAAGTGTGATACTTCCTAGATGGTTTTCAATTCACTGTTTAATATAATTTAATGCAAGAACTAATGTAAAAAAAAATCCTACTATAGTTGATATGATTTAGGCATCTCATTCAAATACAATAAGAAAATCTAATCTAACAGGTAGGGTTATGATCAGATATGGAGGTTGGGTAGGTGGTTTTGAGTTTATGCTAGTCTAACGAGGTATGGTACAGGATACAAATGATTGTTGGTGGTTTATGGATTGATATTAGCTTGTTTAATTGGGCTAGGTTTTCATACACGAGACCGATGTCGGTCAGAGTGAGACCGACAACGGTTTAGATATGACCGATGATGGTTTAGGGTGGATAATGGTAGAATGTCAAAATAGATGCCCAAGATCTCTCTGTGTCTACAGAGAGTTGGGAAGGTCTATGGTAGGATTGTAGGTGGGGTACTAGGTTTGGGTAAGGTTCTGTGAGGTTTTGGGGTGTTAAGGTCAACTTAGTGAAAGTATGCCATGAGATAATGTTTTCGACGTTGGTCCTGTGACCAAAGTCAGGTAAAGGGGAAACCGACAATGGTCAAGGTGACTAGCGTTGGTAGGGTCAAAATGGTGGAAATAAAATAAAATTGGTTTTGGAGCTTCTCTGTGATTGCATAGGGAATGGAAGAAGGATGGCTAGGTTTGTAAAAATGTTGAGAAGGCTCAAGAATGCCTAAGAGTCGGTATAGGGAGATAAAAGGTAGTGGGTGGTTGGATGGGTGGATTGATAGGAAGGTGGGGATGGTGGAATGCAAAGGAGAATAGGATCTAATAAAACAAAGATAAAAAAAATTGCAATCTAAGAAACTATAGAATGATGTAGATCAAAACCACTTACTTGTATTTACAGGCCTTGTTGGTGGAGGATAGCAATGGTTGATCTGTGAAACTAGTTTTTAGTGCCATAGAATTTCTTCCTGGAATATTACCGCAAATGCTAATGCCTTCTTGATTAGTATTGGTGCTAGATAGGGTGTTTAGATGTGTGAGAGGATCTGGTTTGTGGTTTTATGTAGATCTCTCTCTCTCCCAAAACTCAAAATTGCCAACCTCTCCCAAAATTGAAATTGTCAACCCCCGAACAAGGTTTCCAAAATGAATATATGGTAACCGATGATGGTTAGGGTGATCGGCATCGATTGCAGGTTAACCAACGTTAGTTAAGGAAAGAAATTCTAGGTTTTCCAAAATAATAGATCTTGGCTATCTTTTGGCTAGTTCTTCGCCCATTGGTTCGGATATAAAATGGTATTTAATGCTTAGATAAGTGGGCATGTTGTTGGAGAAAGAATAGGCATCTAATGTTAGGGTTAGACTAAGTCTCAGTTGGTTAAGGTAAGTAGAAATTGAGTCTTAGTTAAAAGAAACATGTTAAGAATAGGTCCATGATGAGGTGTCTAGGTGATGTGGCTAGGTGAGGTGGTCAAGTGAGGATGTTAATTAAAGTAATTAAAGTAATAAATTTAATTAATCATGTGCACTATGGGATATGAATATGTAAGATAAGGTTAATTTAATTAACAGGGTTATAAGTGTGGTACGACCTAATTTTGGTGTCTATATTTTACTCCTTTTTATCGTGTAGCTTGTATTGGTAAGTGATGCTAACAACAACTGAAGTGATTGCCCCATGTATGGGTGAGAGCAGCGCTACTCGAAGTGTGGGAGAAGGTGACTCCCCTCAAACTAGGAACCGATGAGGTGTTATACGAAGTGGGTGAGTGGTTTGATAAATGTGGAAGTGATGAAAAAAAAGGCAAGTGGGTATGGGTATGGATATGGGCATAGTGGGTAAAGGGTAAAGGTCAAATTACATAAAATTTAGTGGGTAAGGGTCACATTGGGTAATGAAAATTGAACGCACACACATGTATAAACTTCGACATGATATTGGGCTGAAGAGCATGCAAAATCTACATCATCCAAGGTCGATAGGTTTATCCAAACAAGGGTGAAGTGATTCAGGTATCTAAGGTATAGGATATGGTCCGGAAACAAAATGTAGGTTAGGTGCAGGATTATTTAGGTATGATCCGGTACACCACAGTTTGGTTGGGATAAACGACAAGAAAATAGGAAAGCTATGGTTTTAGGATAAAACAACATGGGTAACAACATCACAAGGTATAATGAGTACACAAGCTCAATGATCACAAAATTAGGTTCAGGTTAGGGTATATAGGTTAGGACATGGGTAAGGCCAAGGTGTAGGTAAAATGACAAGTCCATAAATGCAATTAAGGAAATGTATGGGTAGTGTGGGTTTGTGGGTAGGTTGTAGTGAAGACCAAATGGTCATAGGTCGGGTAAGAGATAAGTTCCATCTAACACATGCACACATATAGATTGTGATAAGGTACCAAGATGAAGAGCACACAAAATCTACATTGGTAAAGGCTAGTAGGTTTATCCAACAGGGGTGAAGTGATTCAGGTATCCAAGGCATAGGATATGGTCAAGAATCACAACAAGGTTAGGTGCAGGATGTTAGGTATGATTCGGTACACCAAAAGGTATGGGTTGGTTTAGATAAATGACACAACATTAAGGTAAGGAAAGATCCAGAGGCTAGTCAAAGTAAGTATCATATCATGAGGTAAGATAGGTATAAGCAATTCGAGGGGCATATGGGGTAAATTAAGGTATGGGTTATTAGGGCGGTGTGGTGAAAATATGGTAGGGCGGGGCCAAAGTATACCCCAACCGATAATAAGGTCAAGTGGGAGCGTTAGATCCCACACTCATAGTTCGAGAGGCACACGTGGGGTGAGCCTAGAGACCAGGTCAAGGTGAGGCTATGAGTTCACGTAGACCAAACCCAGCTGCGGGCCAGGTGGAGACTAGATCAAGACCCATGTGAGCTAGAGAGATGTTGGCAGGGCACTAGACATGCATAGAGGAGGAGACATATGAGACATGGATAGATATCAGATGGAGTGATGATTAGTCACTGTATATGATCGGTGTATCAATTTTTGGTACATACCATCCTTCGTGTCTTGATGACAAAGAGGATGTACATGAGATTTTTATGATTTTGATTATTATTTTGGTCCTGGGTGCCAAATATGGAGAGGTTGTATCTAAGATAGTCGTATAGATTTTTATGTGGGTACATATGTATGGATACATAATTTTTTCCAGTTATATAGATGTTTTATTGGATGGATGCTGTTATCTACGTTTTTAATTTCCATTTTTATTACATATGTGATGGAAACTAGGTGAATTAGGCATTTTTGAGTTAAGCTCATGTAGGCATGGTTAAGTTAGGTCGGTTAAGCATGGTGGAGTTTGAAGTTTGTTAGGCATGGTTGAGTTTATGTCAGTTAGGCATGGTCCAGTCAGGTATAGGCATGGTTAAATTTTAGGTCATTTAGGCATGGTTGATTCGGTATAGGAAATTGAGTCTAGGTGAGTTAGGCATGGTGGAGTTTGAGGTTTGTTGGTTTTGATTTAATTTCCAAGTTATTGGTAACATGGGAAATAAATGTTAATGTATATGTATGTGATGGTGTTTAAATTTCCAAATATTTGATATCATGGAATGGTGAACTGATCAATGTATGAAGTGATGAACTGGTAGGTATGTATGTTTGTATTAAATTATTAGTATTGTAGAAAATAGAAACTAAATAAGGTAGAATATGAATAGGAAAATGGGAGAAAATAGGTTAGGGTAAAGAGTGGTGAGCTAACCTCCAAGGGCCCCTACATAGCCTAAGTGAAAAGGAGGCTCAAGCAATGTAGTTCTCCCGTAAGCTAGGGAAGAATATGGTGAAGCAGAGGAATGGGTTGGTAGGTTTTAAGCATGATTGAGTCTAGGTCATTTAGGCATGGTTGGGTTGGGGTCATGTAGGTATGGTTGAGGTTAGGTCATTTAGGCATGGGTGATTTTAGGTTGATTTTGGTGAAAGAGGAATCCCCAAAATGTAGGTGTCGATGGTCTAGTCTTGTATAGGAAAATCAACAAGTGATGAAGAAGGTGAATGGTAAGAGGTGTATAGGAAAATATGTTGCATTTCATCCTTGTATGTTGTTGTCTAATTGATAAGAACCACAACAAGTCTACCATACCAAATATGGGCTTATGAATGTAAGACCCTAAAGGCATTGTGTGATTGACTATTCTAAGGGGGAAGAAAGTCACATGATCACAAAATGTCACATTTGTGGCATGTCCCTTAAGAAGGTAGGAAATTAGGGTGAAAAGGCAATGAGGTGCAGGTGGCTGGTTTTAGCGTAACTTGGTGTGAGATAGTAGGCCTACTTGGAAAGAGACCCAAGATCAAAATAGGCAAGTCCATGACAAAAAGGTTATATTTTTCTCTTTTTTCTCTTGTTTTTGATAGACTGATCGATGTGGGAAGTCTATGTGGGATGAGTATATTATCTCCTTGAGGTCTTCGTGAAGCTAATCGATGTGGGAAGCTTCTAAATATTTTTTTGTTTTTGCAAGGATAGTCTTTTTTATGATAGACTATGTGTAATATGGCTAGCTTTGTATAGTTGTCCTTCAAGGGAGCAATCTATTTATAGCGGCGAGATAGAGAGAAGATATGTCCCTTTTGAGGGAGTCATCTCTTTGCTAGAAGTTTGACTCAAGGAGTTGAATCCCATTTTTCTTTTGAAATTATTTTTCTTTTGGACATTTAAGTCATGGACAAGACTATAGAGGAAGATTAGGCTCTTGTTTAGAAGACAAAACCATAACACACAGAGGTTAACTATGAAAGAGATGGTTTCAAGTGATGAATGACCATGGGATTCCATCTTGAAAAAGATGAAAAGTATCCATGAAAATCATGCCATGAGTAGATCCATGGTACTCATATTGAAGATAAGGCTGAAAGGTGATGGGTAATCACATGATTCTTGTTTAGTCATTAACCCCAATAATAAATAATATGAAAGATGAAGGGTGGTCAAGGCACAAGCTTGAAATAGACAGAATGCGATATAGGACTTGATTCAACAATAGAATGGTCAAAGATGTAAGGAATTGAGGGGTTTAGGTTCAGTTTACCTTTTAGTGAAGACAAATGATATGCACTTGATCCATAGGTATGATTAACGATATAGGATCCAAGCTAATTAGGAGAAAATTTTCCCCGTTTACTTTTCTCTTCTTTGGTTACATGTTGAATTTCATTCAGGACGAGGTCTTTGACTTGTAAGGTTCGCTCATAAACACATTTTTCATAGGCACATTTGATACGTTTTTGGTAGATTTGGAGATGATCAAGAGCATTAAGACAACATTCATATAATAACTCAAGTTGTGCCAAACAGTCTTGGTGAAAGTCATAATTATTGAGCATGTCTTGGAGTGAGATACAAAGATATGGAATTCAAACTTCGAGAGGCAAGACAACCTCATTACCGTAGACTAGAGAGAAAGGTGTGGTAGCAGTTGAGGTGAAAATACTAGTACGGTAAGCCCACAAGGTGAAAGGAATGTGCGTATGCCAATCCTTTCCAATATCGTCAAATACTTTCATAATAATTTTGTTCAAGGTTTTATTGGTTGATTCTTCTTGGCCATTTGTTTGTGGGTAGTAAGGTGAAGAGAAACTAATTTGAATGCTAAAGGCATCACAAATTTTTTGTAGGGTTTTATTTTTGAACTATTTTTGTTATCAGTGATGAGACGGTGAGGAATACCAAAGTGACAAATGATGTGATGATTGATGAATTCACATATTTTCTCATATTTTGTAGAAATAAGAGGTATGGATTCAACCCATTTAGTATAATATTCAGTAGCAGTTATAATCCATTGATGGCATTGTGAAGAATGAGGATTGATCTCTCCGATAAGAATCAAACCCCATTGAGAGAAAGGCCAAAGGTCTTGTATGACCTGTAAGGCATGACTAGGTGTGTGATGAAGATTATCATCTTACTTGCATTTCACACAACATCGACATAGTCACAAAAATCATTGTTGAGGGTGAGCCAAGAATATCCTAAGTGAAGGTTGTGTTTAGCGATAGCTAGGCCGGTGAAGTGAGCTCCACAAATTCAATCGTGAACTTCCTTGATGGTATAAGGATTTTGAACTTGTAAGGCATCGTAAGAGAATACTTGTCAAAGTTTGTGTTCATAAATAAGACCAACCACGATGACCTAGTGATAGACACTTTTGAGAAAGGCGCATTGTCAGTTCGAGTAAGATCTGGAGGCGGAATAGAAAGGAAAGGTAGTTTGCTAACTATTTATACAAAAGGTCACATGGGTCGGTGCAATGGTTCCGAAGAAGTTGACATCTCAAAATAAATAATAAGATGATTACAACATTTATCTTGTGATAAAGAGTTTGGAGTCGGCAGGAGAAGCGGGTATCTGAGAATCTAGGAAGGCCATGGTATCCACAAATTTTTTTGTGGAACGTGGAGTGGTGTAAAGTTTGTAATAAAGAAAAGGTATTCAAAAGTATGTCTATATGATGTTTATACTTTTGAATTACTTCGTATTTGACACTAGTATATACCATTGAATTGATTTACAACAAGTTAAGAGTCACTAAAGATATTAATTGATTTGACTTCTAAGGAAATGGAAGTTTGAAGGCCTAATACGAGTGCTTCATATTCGGAAATATTGTTAGTACATTCAAAATCTAGTTTGAAAGATAAAGGCATAGCATCACCATCAAAAGGAATGAGGATAAATCCTACACCACCACCATGTTGACATTTGGAACCATTGAAGAATAAGTTCATTTAGTAAATGGTATCGTCCAAAGAGAGGCTAGCAATGGATTCATCCAAGATCAAAATTATAGGATTAATTTACGGAGAGGGCATATATGCAAGTTGGTCAGCAATGGTTTGGTTTTTGATGGATGAATTCGAGGTCAAGGTTTGTGACAAGTATGAGCTAACACGTAACATGTTGATGTTGGTAGGGTTTGGTGTACATGTAATGTAAGGGGTTAGTATTGGTGACGAAAAATGTTTTGTGATTGAGTAGGTAATGATGAATTTTAGTGGCAACAAAAACTAAGGATAAGAAGATTTTTTGGCATGGGTGTACCTAGTTTTGTAGTCTAGAAGTGTATGAATTATATAATAGACTACATGTTCCCTATGTTGTTCATCACGATGAGTGAGCATGGCACCTAAGGAATGATCAGTAGTAGAAATGTACAAGTAAAATGGTTGGTCCTCCTTAGGAGGAATGAGCACCAGTGGTTGGAGAAGGTATTATTTTAAGGCATCAAAGGATTTGTGGCATTCATCATCCCATTTGAAGGAGATGTCATTTTTGAGGAGATGGTGAAATGGTTGGAAGTGGTTGGAAATTTACGAAATAAAACAACATATATATTGCAACTAAACTTGAAAAATTCATAGTTGGCAAAGATTAGTAGGCGTAGGCATTTCGAGAATAGCCTTTATTTTAGCAGGGTCGACTTCTATGCCACATGAAGAAAGGATAAAACCAAGGATATTTCCTGAGAGAACAATGAAGAAACACTTCTTTGGTTGAAGGTGAACACAATATTTGATGAGACGGTCAAAAATGACCTTCAGATTGTAAGGTGTTTGGCCCGATGTTTTGATTTGGTAAGAAGGTCATCTACATAATCTTCCAATATATGATGCATGATGTCATGAAAGATATAGGTCATAACCTATTGATATGTAGCACCAGTGTTCTTAAGGACAAAAGACATGACTCGATAGCGAGAAGGTTCCCAAGGAGTGATGAAGGTAGTTTTGTGTTGATCTTCTGGGGTGAGTAATATTTCGTTATAACCTAAGAAAGCATCAATGAGTGATAACATCTCATGTCCAGTGGTAAGATTAACTAGTTGGTCAATACTAGTTACAGGAAAATCATCTTTGGGGCAAGCTAGGTTGAGTTCATGGAAATCCATGCAAATGCGAAGTCCCTTGTCACTTTTGTGACAGGAACGATGTTAGAAATCCATTGGGGATACTCAATGGGTGGGATGAAGGAAACTGAGAGAAGGCGGCTGAAGTTCTTCTTTGACAAGAAAGGCAATGTAAGGATGCACTTTTATCAAACTTGCTTTTATGGGTTTGGCTTCAAGAACAATTATGATATTGTGGACCACAATGTTTGGAACAATACTTTGGGAATATCAACATAGGACCAAGAAAAGCATTGCTATGATCCTGAAGGAAAGAAGTAAAAGCATCCTATTTAGTAGAATCTAAAGATTGGCCTATCTTTAGAACGTCACGGGTCATCCCGAGTGTTAATATTGAATTTAATGGTTGATTCATTTAACATGGTTTACATCTCAGAAGGAAATAACCGGTGAATATAAGAATCTTCCACACCATGGTAGATGAGGCTAGACTCATTGTCCTGAAATTGAACGACAATAATGGATGGTGTATCATCATCAATCATGTCAGGATATAGGAAGGGAAGAGAAAAGGGAGCCTTGCTATCAAATTGATAATTATAAGGTCCTAGGGAAATGGTGTTTACGAAGAAAATAAAAAGTTATGAGGAATGGATTATGGATCCATATACTCCATGGGTGAAGGTGGTGACGTGGGTGAATAGGGTTGAGAAGGTTTGGCATCCTTAATGAGGTTAACGCAGCCTTCTTAGAGGATAGTTTGGAAAATCTGATACTAATGTAGTATTTGTGTTTATGGGTGGTACATGGGATGACAGTATGATGACCTTGTTCATAGAAACCAAAGCCAAATCCCTTCCAAGCACAACGGTGGAGGAAGGTGTGGGAAAAGCGATGGTTGGTGACATATTAGAAGTTAGATCAAAATGTTCGTGTTTGGGATGGTGGTTTGGGCAAATAGGTGGAAGTATCAAGTCCCCCATACATTAATTTTGTGCGAAGATGGGGAGGACCATAAGGGAAGACCTCACTTATGCAATAGTCATAATGAGGATGTTGGCGTAGGTTACCATACTCTTGTGGATTAAGGAATTTTAGGTTGTGGATCCTATTTTCGTGTATGAAAGTGTTGAAGACTATACATTAAGAGTCTTGTACACTTTCCATAGTTCTCTCATTGTTTTTTGGGCTAGGTCAGCCCCTAGGGAAATAGCCCCCAAGAATTTTTTTTTGGGCCTCAAAAAACATTCTCTTATCATATGCACAAGATTTATGACCCATAGGTTTATGGGTTGGTTTTGGCCCATCATTTTGATACCCACGCTTTGTAAAACTACTTAATTAGTTGTTTACTTATGTGGTTTTGTGCATATGGTATGGTTGATGTAACTTTGCATATGTGTCTGAATTCGAGTGTGAATTCTGTAGAGTTTGTTGAGCATAGCTCCAAACAAATCTGTCTATTGTATTACGAGAGCGATTGCTTGTAATAAATTCTAAGCAAGTGATTCTTGGTAGACGTAGCCCAAATTTGGTGAACCATGTTAAATATTGTCTCTTTATGTTGTTATTTTATTATTCTACACTTTTATTTCAAATCAATATTTTATGCATATTAGTTTCTACTATTGTGATTCTGTGAGGGATTAATCCACATATTTTATCCCTTATTTCCTAACAATTGTATCGAGATCCTGGTTTGGTTTGTTAAAGTGTTGCATTGGAGGAAAGTTTTTAACTTGAGTGGGAGCTATGACAAATGATGGAAGATCAACGGTTGATAAATTCAATGGGAATAACTTCATTTTTGGAAGATGTAGATGGAAGATTACCTTTATCAAAAGGATCTTTATATTTCATTTTCTGAGAAGGTGAACAAACCCTTGAGCATGATCAATGTGGAATGGGATTTGCTTTGGATAGGAAGGCACTTGGGACAATCCATCTTTATCTTGAATATTCGGTATTATTTAATGTTTCAAAGGAAAATACTACAAAAGAACTGTTGGATGCATTAGGAAGTTGTATTAAAAACCCTCTTCCTCTAATAAGATATTTTTAATGAAAATTTTGTTTAATAGGAATATGTCTAAGAATGGTTTAGTAGTAGATCATTTAAATTATTTTAATATAGTTTTAAATATACTAGCTTCCATTACAATAGAATTCGATGAAGAATTTAGGGCTTCATTAATTATGTGATCTTTACCTAAGAGTTGGAATAGCCTGGTAATGACGGTAAGCAACTTGGTTCCAACTAACTCAAAGTTGAAGTTTGAGGATGTTATAGGGGTGACTCTAAGTGAGGAAATGCGAAGAAAAATCTCTAGGGAATGTGGCAATGGGTAATGTATGTCGGGATGCTTTGATTATTTCTTTTCACAATATTATCGAATCTTGGGTTTTAGATTCATGGGCTTCTTTCCATGCTACTCTACATAGGCATTATTTTGTTGATTATGTTCTAGGAGATTTTGGGAATTTTTTCTAGGTGATGATGAGCCTTGCGGCATAGTTGGAAAACGTTGTGTTACTGTTTAAGATGCAAAATGGGAATACTTGGCTATTGAAGGATGTTATAGATGTGCCTACATTAAGACAAAATTTGATATCGACGGGGGTAGTTGGAAAGTGATGGTTGTCTTGTGATATTTACAATGGAATCTTGTAAGGCTACCAAGGGTGCTCTTGTGGTGGTAAGAGGTAAGAATGTTGGAATCTTGTATTTAACCACTTATAGCACTAAAGTTTGTAATCTTGTCTCTTCGTAAGTAGATACAACATTATGGCACTATAGACTCGGTCATATAGGCCATAAAGTCATGGAGATCATAAAGAAGGATTTTCCTCGAGATATATAGAAACAGGTTTGGAGTTTTGTGAGGACTTCATATATGGGAAACAAAAGTGAGTAAGGTTTCTCAAGGTTGGACATACAAATAAAGAGATTAAGGTAGAGCTGGAGCATTCTGATGTGTGGGGTCCGGCTCAGGTATCATCTCTTGGGGGTTCAATTTATTATGTTACTTTTATGGATGATGCAACAAGGAAAGTTTGGATTTATTGTATTAGAAACAAATATGATGTATTTGACACTTTTGTTAAATGGAAAGCCTTGGTAAAGAATGAAATAGGTCTTAAGCTAAAATGTCTTAGGTCAGATAATGGAGGGGAGTATTGTAGTAATGAATTTGATTATTACTGTTCTAAGAATGGAATCCATAGGAAAAATACGGTTCGAGGAACTCTGCAGCAAAATGGGGTGTCAAAAAGGATGAATAGAAAAATAATGGAACGTGCTTTATGAGCATGAGGTACCATGCGGACAGCCTCTTTCTTTTTGGGTAGAAACAGTGAGCACAACTGTGTACTTTATAAACAGAGGACCCTCAAGTTCCTTGGATGGAGGCATACTTGAGGAGGCTTGGTATGGTAAGAAAGTTGATTATTCATTTCTTAGAGTCTTTGGATGTGGGGTGTTTTTCCATATAGATAAGGATGATAGGACCAAGCTAGAGGATAAATAAGAAAAATGTACTTTCATTGGTTATGGTGGTGATGAATTTGGATATAAATGTTGGAGTATTAAGGACAAGAAAATCATTTGATCTAGGGATGTGGTCTTTAATGAGAAAGTCATGTATTAACAGCAGTTGTAGGTAAACAAGGAAGAATCCAAAAAATAATATGCAACGGTAGAGGATCTTCTAGATGGGAAAGTGACACATGAATCAATTTAGAAACCTCCTCAACAGGAACCCCAAACTCCTATATTGAGGAGCTATTCTAGGGTAAGAAGAGAACCTAAATGTTTTCTCCTTCTCTTTGTTATTTATTACTCACCGAAAGTGGAGAGATAAAGATCTTTGATGAAGCAATCCGTAGATGCTCGGAAGAAGTGGGAGAAATCCATGGATGAGGAGTATCGAGCTCTCGTGGAGAACTAGACATGGGATTTTTTACACTACTTGAAGGAAAAAGAGCATTACAAAACAAGTGGGTGTTGATTCAAAGAGGAAGGAGTCAAGAAAAGATACAAGTCCTGGTTGGTGGTCAAGGGTTTGCATAGAAAAAGGTATAGATTTTGATGATATTTTTTCTCCCGTAGTAAAAATGACTTCTATTAGAACTGTTCTTGGAATAGTTGCAGGAAAGACTTGTTCTTAGAGCATCTTGATGTAAATAATGTATTTCTCCATGGTGATTTAGATGAGGATCTATATATTAGAAACTAGAGGGATATCAGGTCAAAGGTAAAGAGGAGATGGTGTGCAAAGTGAAGAAGAGCTTGTATGGATTGAAACAAGCTCCACGTCAATGGTATAAGAAATTTTATAGCTTCATGATGGAGAAAAGTTATATTATATGTCATTCTGACCATTGCGTGTATACAAATAAATTTGAGGATGAAAATTATATTATCTTGTGTCTATATGTGGATGACATGTTAGTTACAGGTAAAAACATGTAGGAAATAAAAGTATTTAAGAAGCAACTAAGTGAATCCTTTTCTATGAATGATTTGGGGGCAGCCAAACAAATCCTTGGTATGAGGATATCTTGGGATAAGAATGAATGGAAGTTCAATTTTTCTCAAGAAGAGTACATTAAGAAGGTATTGGAGAGGTTTAATTTGTAGGATGCTAAACTATTTGGAATTCCTTTGGTAGGCCATTTCAAGTTATCAAAGGAGCAGTGTCCCAAGACAAAGTAGGAGAGAAACTAGATGTCCAAGGTACCTTAATCATCATTGGTTGGAATTTTGATGTATGCCATGGTGTGCACCAGGATTGATATTGGCCATGTAGTGGGATCGATGAGTATGTTTATGAGTGATCCGGTGAGATCACTCGTAGGTAGTAAAGTGGATCCTTTGGTATTTGAGAGGGACCATGGGGATAATTTATTACTACAGGTGGATCATACACCACTTTGTTAGATATGGTGGAGATGTAGAAAGCGGGAGGAGCACGACATGTTATATTTACATTGTAGGTGAGACAACGGTGAGAGCTGGATTTTACGACTACGAAGTTGGTGGATATGTCAAACATTGAGGCTGAGTATGTTGCTGCCACATATGCAAGAAAATAAATGATTTGGCTACAACAATTGCTTGAGGAGTTGGGGCATAAGTAAGAGGAAGAGAAGGCTGCATAGTGATATTCGAGTTCTATACACCTAGCTAAGAACTCGATTTCCACTCTAGGACAAAGCATATACAAGTTAGGTACCATTTAATGATGACAACTTTAGAGGAAGAGAATTTGAAGTTGGAGAAGATTCATACCAATTAGAATTGTGTAGACATGATGACCAAGGTAATCATAAGGGAGAAACTGAAGTTGTGTTCATCTTTGGTTGGTCTTCATGGATGATAGTGAAGGGTTAAGAATCTTTCTCAGAATAAAAATTGTCTCCAATTGGGAGATTGTTAGGTTGTGGATCCTATTTTCATGTGTGAAAGTTTTGAAGACTATACACTAAGAGTATTTTACACTTTCCATAGTTGTCTCACTGGGTTCAAGGGCGGTAGCCCGAAAAAAATATTGGGCCTCGAAAAACATGCTCTTCACATATGGGTAGGAATTATGACACATAGATTTATGGGATGGTTTTTGCCTATGGTTTTGATACCACAGTTTTGTAAAACTACTTAAGCAATTGTATACTTATGTGGTTTTGTGCATATGGTAGGGTTGATGTAACATTGCAGATGTGTCTGAATGCAAGTGTGAATTTTGTAGAGTTTGTTGATCATAGCTCCAAATAGAACTTGGTATTGAATTAAGAGAGTGGTGGCTTGTAATAAAATATGAGCAAGTGATTCTTGGTGGAAGTAGCCCAAATTAGGTGAACCACGTTAAATATTGTCTCTTTGTGTTGTTATTTTATTATTCTTCAATTTTATTTCAAATCAGTAATATTTTTGCATATTAGATTCTACCTTGTTGTGATTTTATGAGGGATTATTTTACATATTTTATACCTTATTTCCTAACAAGGAATGTTTTTATATTATAGAGACGGTATTCCCTCGAGTGAGACGTTGAAAAAAACCTTCTAAGGGATCGGTAGTGGATATGTGGGTAGTAGGAATAGATGAATTAATAGGCGATTGAGAAGAAGAAGGATTAGTTGGTTGGGAACTAGATGGGTTAGTAGATGGGTCGACTACGAGAGGTTGTGGTAGCGGTGGGAATAAAAGAGGTAGGTGTGAGTGAGGTAGTAGAAACATAATTGGATGGGGCTGTGGGTGAAAGAGAAGTGGAAATGGTGGTAGATGCCTCAACCGGTATAAAGAGATCATTAGGTTCGTATAACATGTTACAGGTTTTGAATGGTGACGAATAAACTGAGATAGTGTAGTTATGTCCTTCATGTTCAAATTTTACACAATGGTGTAAAGTTGAAGGAACACAACCCATGATGTGAATCCAAGGTCGACCAAGCAACAGGTTGTACTAGAACTCCCCCTCTAATATGTAGAACAATTCTGGACAGGATAGGGGCCCACACAAACATGGAGAATGATGGTACCAAGGGTGGAAGTGATGGCATCATTGAAGGAGCACAACATAACTAGGTTATTATGCATGTAATTGGTAGGTATGTACATTTGGTTGTATGCATGGGAGGAGATGATGTTGATGCTTTGGTGCCACCATTGATCATAATGCATCATATGCGTATATTATTGATATAGACAGAGATGAAAAGGGAGGGATCAGGGTTGTCTGATTGGAGAGGTATAATTTCATTGTCAGAAAAGATGAGAGTGACCACTTGGTGAGTAGGTGGAGGTGTAGAGGAAGGGGATGAGTTGGTGAGAGAGGCCAGATGATGAGGGGTAATAATGGAGGCCATAGGTGTAGGGTTGTTAGGTAAAACCTCAATGGATTGGAGGACCTCCATGAGGGCCTATTAGTGAGATTTAGAGGTTTGGATGAGGTCATAAAAAGACATTTTTAAAGGAGATTGGTGTGATTGTTTTTCATTGTACAGTGGGTGACCTAGTAAGAAATAAGGTATGTGAGACCTCGAATGGTGATTTTTGGTGTGGGTGCAATCGATATGTTAGGCACAGGATTAGCGGATGGGCTGGTTACTTTTTCTTTTCCTTTGTCTTTTTGGGCGCAAGTGGAAACTTGGATCATGTTAATCTGAGGGAAAGAGGTGGATGGAGAAGGTATGTCATGAGTAGTATAATGACATGATGGAAAAAATCCTAATGTGGGGTAAGAACCTTGTAAAATAAGTAGGGCACATTAGCATTTAGGTGGTGGTTTGGCCAACTCTCGAATACGGACCATGTTGATCTCGAATGTTGGAGGTGGATAAAAAGGTTTTGGAGGTGGAGATGCAGGCGGTTGAATAGGTAGTGGATGAAGACGCGTGGTGATTGGTGAAGGTGGAATAGATTCCTCATCTAGAAGATCATCATCATTAAAATTTGCTTCAAGGGGACATAATTAGAGGAGAGCGGTTTTGAGATCCTTATAACCCTCTACATCATGTCCTAGAACACGATGGTAGGAACAAATTTTATTTTCATCAAACCCTTTTGGTTTGGGTTTAAGGGGGTCATAAGGTCTAAGTGGTGGTAATGTGATGACCAAGGTCTCTAAGAGGTTGGCTAAAATGTTGGCATAAGACCCTGCCAATGGATCACAGTGGGAAGTGAGTGTGGGTTTGGGTAAAGGTGTGGATGATTGTGGTGGAAGAGGTGTTATAGGAGGTGGAATATGTTTGACCACTGGTTTGGTAGGTGGTATTGTCTTAGGTTTTTATGGTACCTGTTTGGGTAAGGATGTGGTAGATGAACTAGCAATGGAAGGTGTTGTTGGTTTAAATACCTTGTTGGAGGGTAGTGGGTTCTTGTCCTTGGATTTCACCTTCTTGGGTAAATTTGAGGTGGGAGTACGTGATGTAGAAGGGAAAGAAGATGGTGGAAGAGGATGGGTTATCCATGGGGATAATGGAGGTGTGGTGAAAGTGGTTAGTAGAGGCCAGGTGGAAGGTATGGGATGAAGAGAAGAAAGTTTCATAGGTAGTGATGAAGTTATGGTAGTTGGTGGGGGTATAGGTGGTAAGAAAGATACGAGTGATGGTGGGGGTGTTTGTTGTGTAGGTAACTTGGGTATAACAAAATATCGTGATGAAGAAGCAGGTTGCTTCGCTTTTGATTTTCCTCGGGTAGGGGTTGTTTGGCCAAGGTTGATGGGTGAGGTCCTAGGATGGATGGAAGGGGTGAAGGTGAAAAATGCATGGTGGGTGAGACTGTGTATGTGGCCTAGAAGGTTGGGTCTTCCTTTTAGGTGGAGGAATAATTTTGGTGTGGGTTTGGGAAGATGTGGCTAAATCCAATTTGATAGGTGGATGGGCAAGGCTTGACATCGGCATGACACCCAAGGTAGTGATGGGTCTAGATATGGGTGAAGATGTAGGTGTGGGTAGGTTCTTAGGCATAGGAATGGTTTTAGTCATGGGTAAAGGTTCGGATGTAGGAAAGGGTGACAAATAAGAAGCCATTTCAACAGGCATAGTCATGGTTGATTTGGTCACTTGAAACACTTTTAGATAGATCGTGGAGGTATCAGTAAGGGACATTTGCATTTGGGTTAAAAGGGGAGCTGAAGGCATCCCCAAAGCATGGAATTATCAACATAATCCAAGTGGTCTACCAAGCGTAAAAACAAAACTACATGTAAGAGTATCGATGTTGATTTAGTACCAATATCTATAAAGTGTGTTTGTAGGAAAGGGAATTTGTTGGATTCGGAAATCAGGGTAGAGAGTCGAGAGAAGATCAATAGGATCCTAAAAGGATGATGGGGAATGGTCACCAACAGGAAGTGGTGCTTCTAAAGGATCCCCTATGGGTAGGGGAGATGATGGGTGAGATGAGGTAGGTTCCTCTTTCGGTGGAGGGAAGGCGAACATGACTCTTCAATGGGTAGGAGAGTTAATACCATGGATTTTCATTGGGTTCATAGGTGAGTGGTGAAATGGCATTTGAAAAATGGTTGAATCCTCTGTAAGTTAGGGAGGAGATGAAGAGGAATCCTTTGTGGGTGAGGGAGTAGATGAGGTAGGATCCTCTGTAGGTAGAGGAGCTCGTGCTAGAATTTCCTCGATGGAGGGGACAAGAGGAAATTGGGGAATGGTTGGTATGATATCAAAAACAACGTGGACTTCACGGAAATTGTTTTCATTGGTTGAACATTCCCCATGTTGATTAGATGATGGTGTATGATTAGGAAATGACTTATTAAAGATATGCAAGTTTTGATTTTTCATTGTGTTCGGGTTGTCAGGATGAGATCTAAATTATCTAACATTTCATAGACAATGTTCTTAAAAGATATGAAATTACCATTGTTATGGCCTTTGACGCGATGATAATTACAATTTTCATGTTCCTTATACCATGCTAGCATACAACGAGTAGGATCGAAACTAGTATGAGGTTTTATGGGGGGAAGTGCAATAGCTCCAGCCTTAAGAATATTTTCTAGGACTGAAAAATAGGGCTCTCCAATTGGAGTGTAATTTCATTGTTCCCTCCGAACTGAAAAGTCTGAAAAGGAGAAAGATTGGAGGAATGTCTGACTTGATTAGATGGATGAGATGGACCAGCTTTGAGAACTACCATGTTGGTAGATCCTTTGGCTTTTGAATAATTGTTTTGGGGATTTGAAGATGAAGAAGCATCATTTGATTTGAACGTGACATTTTTGTTTTGCAATTGGATTTTATTTTCTTCAATGGCACAAATTTCCAATTTTTCATGCCATGGTAAATGCTTCATCGAAGGTATGGAAGGTTTGTACCTATAGAGTTGGTGAGATGTGTTTGGCACAAGCTCTAGTGAACAACTCTATAAGATCAACTTGAGGTAACTAAAATGTTAATTGGTTGATAAGGCTTCACCAACAAGCAACAAAATCTATGATAGATTTGTCATCATATAGTCGTGTTGAGTATAGGTTAGTCATGGTGAATTTTTGATGACATTGATTAAGAAGTGGTCCAAGAATGCTTGAGCCACTTGGTTAAAGGAGTAGATGGAATTTCTGGGTAAACCATTATACCAATCTAAGGCGGTCTTGTCAAGGACATGGGGAATGTCTGAAGGAGTGAAGCATCATCATGGGAAATTAGATAGCACCCATGTTTGAATGACCGCAAGTGTTTTTGCGGGTCTTCTTTACTATTGAAATAGTTAAACTTGGGCATTTCCCAATGTACAAGGTATGGGAGAATGGGGATAGATGGATGAATAGGATCATTACAGATTTCATCATAAGTTAAGGAGTTGCGAGAGCCGAAAATTGATGCTTCTAATGTTTGCATCTTTTCCATCATCATCCTAATGAGGTCATTGGTGGGTTGTGAGGAATGGGTGCCTCTTGCAGTAAAGGGAGGTTGATGATGGATGTATGATGTGGATGACATCCCAGTATATGGGGTGCCAAGTATGAGAACTGTGAAGGGAATAGATGCGGGTGGAAGATATCCTGAATAAGCGATAGATGAGATTGGGGGTTGTTGGTGATGCATGTAAATGGGTGGGGTAGTCGTAATGACTCTTGTGGTAATTGGGGGTAGAGATTGTGGGATGGAAAGGACAAGGTTTTGGAATGGGGTGTGGGTTTTCGACACCATGGGTGGTTGTGATGCAACTGGTACATACAAGGTAAAGGGTGCAGATGGGGCCATGCTTAAGGTGGTTGGTGAAGGAATGGTCAACACCATGGGTGTGATAAACGTCATTAGTCTAGTAGTTATAGAGGATGTGGGGTCTAGTTGAGACACCATAGGTGGTAAGGTAGATGAAGGAAATGTTGAGATAGTGGTAGTTAACACAGAAGTTAGGGTGAGGGAAGGAGGGATAGACACAAGCATTTCCTATACAAACTATCCCAAGGATTCTCGGGTATATGAGTGAGTGAGATAATATTATAGGGCAGCGGGATTCTAGTCAAGGATTCTTACGAACCCCTCATCTCCGTTACTAATGGTGATGGGCTGAATTAGATCCATATGAAACAAGATAGAAGGTGGTGATGAGCTAGGTTGAAGGGTGAAGGTCATGGCGTGAAACAAAAGGGAGTTGTCTTGGCCGTGAGTCAACACCATGTGAATTAGCATATGCATGGTCAATCGTACTCGTAATTAATTAAAATAGAAAACAATAGAAATGGAGAAGGATAGATTTTGGGAGGTGAACTTGGTCGGTGTTTTAATTAAAAATGAAAACATAGTGATCAACGCTAGTTAGACTAATCGATGACAATTAAAGTAACCGATATCGATTATTCTTGTGGAGAAATAAACAATTTTAGCAAATGAGGTAAAACTCGATGAAAATGAAATAAAGAAAGTGTACTTGATCGTGACATTAGAACTTTGGGGATATGATGATGTACTGAGAACTTCAAATAGAACAAAAGAGGAGATGAATGATTTTTTGGGTAAAATGATGAAGAGAGATAGAAACTAACACCGACTAGGTAAACCGATGATGCTCGGATGAAAACCAGGTGACACTCACCGGATTGGCCAATTCTTGTGAAATTTGAAGAAGTGAAGAAAAAATTGTTTTTGTGAATTAATTCAGATGGAGTATCAACCCAGAAGTCTGAGGATGATAGTATTAGACCTTGACACACTCAGAAACAGTCAAAATACTCCAACTATGATGGTGGAGTGTGAAAGGAAGAGGAAAGTGGAGAATGTAACCTCACAACTCAAAATGCAACTCAGGAAAAGATAAGAAAAAAATGCAATCCTATAAGTGAATTTTATGTTTTTAGCTTATGTTATTTAAGACTGACTTGTGAATTTAGAACAAAGTTTTTGGTTGGGAAGGCATCCTATGAAGAGGAAAATTCTAAAGGGTGGTTTTAGGTTATGTTTTGGTGGTGGTGTGTTTTTATCGATAATTCTTGGTAAGAGAAACTAGTTTGGGTGCCCACTATCAATCCTCTGATCGTGTGATCGTTGATAGTATCTTCTAGGTAAGGTGTTGTTTAAGAAGATGTGTAAATTTATATTTGTGTAGTTTGGCAAAGAGAGAGAGAAGAGAAATTTCTTCTACGATTCAATTATGTCAACCATTAGCTGGGCATGACTTCCAACGATATAGGTTGCCCTCAGTTTTTAATGTGAGCTAAAATGCAACATACAAGGATGAAATGCAATATTTTTAGAACCCAAATCGACAATTAGATTTAATGTAGAAAATGATGAATAGGTCAAGAACGTTCTCTTTCACTACTATGAAAATGTAGGAAGAAAGAAATGATTTGTTTTAAACACCAAATCAAAAATGTCATTTAGACAATTAGAAGAAAATAATGTTACTAAGGAGAAGATTAAATGTGTATTTTTCAAAAAAGAAAGAGACACACAAGATTTCCCTATATGAAGAAAATGCAATGAACCCAAGAGAGGGTCCCACTAGGTGTGCCAAAATGTTTCACCGATTCTTAATAGATTTAATGAAACAGATAGAGGGTGATAGGCCAAGGAGGAATACATGTTTGTGATGCCGGTTGAAGGTTGTGCTCACGTTTCTGATTTTTGATCTAGGTTGATTATGACAAACTTCCTTTTGGCTAGGAGGAACTACTTGTAAATGTAAAACAAGACCACAAAAAGAATATTAAACAATATATGTCAGTGGACTACCTAGCGTGTGCTAGATCCAAGAAGTGTGATACTTCCTAGATGGTTGTCAATCCACTGTTTAATACAATTTAATGCAAGAAATAACATAAAAAAATAACATCCTACTGTAGTTTATATGATTTAGGCATCTCATTCAAATATAATAAGAAAATATAATATAATAGGTAGGGTTATGATCAGATTTGGAGGTTGGGTAGGTAGTTTTGAGTTTCTTCCTATGCAGTGACAGAGGTCTAGTAAAGGCTACAAATGATTTTGGGTAGTTTGGGGATGGATATTAGCTTACTTTCTTAAGCTAGGTTTTCGGACACAAGACCAATGCCGGTCATAGTGAGACCAGCAACAATTTAGATATGACCGGATGACGGTTTAGGGTGGATAATGGTAGAATGTCAAAATAGATGCCCAGGCTCTCTCTATGTCTACACAGAGAGTTGGGAAGGTTTGTGGTAGGATTGTAGGTGGGGTACAAGGTTTGGGTAAGGTTCTATGAGGTTTTTGGAGTGTTAAGGTAAAATTAGTGAAAGTTTTTCAGAGACACAGAATCAACGTCGATCCAGTAACCGATGTCGTTAAAGGGAAAATCGATGAAGATCAAGGTCACCAAAGCATCGGTAGTGTCGGAATGGTGGGAATCAAATAAAATTAGTTTTGGAGCTTATTTGTGATTACATAGGAATGGAAGAAGGATGGCTAGGTTTGTAAAAATGCTTGAGAAGGCTCGGGAATTCCTAGGAGTTGGGTATAGGGAGATAAAAGGTGGTACGTTGTTTTATGGGTAGATTGATAGGAAGGTGAGGATGGTGGAATGCAAAGGAGAATATGATCTAATAAAACAAAGATAAAGAAGATTACAATCTAAGAAATTATAGAATGATACAGATCAAAACCACTTGTATTTGTAGGCTTGGTTAGTGGAGGATAACAATGGTTGATCTGTGAAACAGGTGGTGAGTGTTGTAACAAAGGTGCTTCTTGGAATGTTAACGTTAATGCCAATGTGTTCGAGATCAGTATTGGTGCTGGCTAGGGGTGTCTAGATGTGTGAGAGGGATTTGGTTTGTGATTACATAAAGATATCTCTCTCCCAAAACTTGAAATTACCAACCTCTCCCAAAACTTGGAATTTCCAACCTCTCCCAAAACTTGAAATTTCCAACCCTTGGAACAAGGTTGCTAAAATGAATATATGGTAACCGATGATGGTTAGGGTGATCGGTGTCGGTTGCGGGTTAACCGACATCGAGTTAAGGCGGGAAATCCTAGGTTTTCCAAAATAACAGATCTTAGCTATCTTTTGGCCAATTCTGCTCATTGGTACAGATATAAAATGGTATCTAATGCTTACATAAACAAGCATGTTGGTGGAGAAAGAATAGTTATCTAATGTTAGGGTTAGACTAAGTCTCAGTTGGTTAAGGTAAGTAGAAATTGAGTCTTAGTTAAAAGAAACATGCTAAGATTAGGTCCATGATGAGGTGTCTAGGTGAGGTGGTCAAATGAGGATGTTAATTAAATTACTTAAAGTAATTAATTCAATTAATCATGTGCACTATAGTATATGAATATGTAATGTATGGTTAATTTAATTAACGGGGTTATAAGGGTGTTATGACATAATTTTGGTGTCCACACTTGGTGCGTGGTCTAATTAAATTAGAAAAAGTAGAATATTCGATTGTATTTTCCAAAAAGAGGAGTTGGTTGGATGCATAAACTATAAATGCAAGCTTCCACACTCTTGTATGTAATCTTTTACCAATTAATGAAAATCCATTCTTTCTCTCCAATATTATTAGTAAAATTATTACGTAGGTTTTGATTAAAGTTTTCAAGTTTGAATTAAGTCATATTCCAACGAATGAGTTGGCCACTCATTGCATGAAGGAGGATGAACCAATATTTTATGTTTATTTCTTTATTTTGGAATTTTCCTTTTGTTGTGAATTTCTAATTTTATGTCATGTAATCTTTCTTTTCATACAATTTCTTTTGTGAACCTGAAGTGTCTTATTTATTTTTCATTTGTTTTCAATTTAGAAATTTCTTTTATGCAAGTGTGATTTCTTTCATACAAGTTTGATTTTGATTTTTCAATTGTGTTATTTCATGTATGCAAGTGTGACTTTTAATTTATGTAAGTTTGGATTGTTTTTGAAGGAGTTATTTTCCAAATATATCTTTCTCCTATTGCATACAACCATCGACACCAACCCTAGATTGATATTATTATTGAATAGGATTGATGACACTCATTTTCTTGAATGTTGTTGCACCTGCTACACTTTGCATCCTCAAAGGGAAAATTCTATTTTGTGTCATTTGCACTATTGAAATAAGCTTTTTGCTTCCACCTTTATCATATAAAACACATTATCCATTCTCAAAATTCACCTTATATCTATTTTGGACAAGCTTCCCAATACTGAGAAGATTATACTTCAATCTTAGAACAAAGAAAACATTATGTATATGCTTCTTGTCTCCTTTCTTGGTGAGAATTTCTACAATGTATTTACCCATCAAAATAACTTTATTATCATTTCCCATCTTCACTTCAGATCTGATTGCTTCATCTATATTACTAAACATCTCTTTATTTCCACACATATGATTACTACAAGCACTATCCAAATACCATACTTACTTGTTTCCTTACTCAACTACATTGCAAGTTTAAAGGAAAGCTCCACCTTGTTCATTATTTTTGGTTCAAATTATCTTTCATTTGAGAATCTTCCATTATGATTATGATTTATCAAATCATATTATTTCTTTTTACATTCAATGGCATAATGCCCAAATTTTTACAAAGTAATAGAATTGTACATTTGATTTACCATACCTTTGTGAAGAACCACCTCTGGAAGTATTTTTGCTCCTTCCTCTTCCTCTTCCTCTTTCCCGTGGCTCTTGAAAGTGGTTGTGACTTTCACCTTCTTATCAGTCATTAAATCTTCCTCTTCCTCTATTGTATGCTCCTCTCCCCCTTCCTCTAACATTTTGTTTATTTTGAATTCTTGTTCATTGGAGGAGCTGGCTGATCTATTCATCCTCTATTCATGGGTTTGTAAATAACCCATCATCTCATCAACACTCATTTGTTTTAAGTCCTTATACTCTTCTATGGCTACCAAAACTAGGTCAAATCTGACTGGAAGGCTTCTCAATACCTTCTCTATGATTCTATGCTCTTCAACAATATCACCATTAGTCCTCATTTGATTGAAAATGGTCATAGTCCTTGTAAAGAAGTCATTTACATACTCTGAGTCTTTCATGAGAAAATTTTCAAACTCTCCCCTTAGCATCTATAGTCTGAATACCTTCACTTTGTAACTTCTTTGATAAGCATTCTACAAGTTGTCCCAAGATTTCTTTAAATTAATTGTTGCTTCTATCATTAGTAAAAATGAATCAGTAATCGTGCATTCGTATGCAAATCAAAGATTTTACATCCTTTCTTCTATTTTATTTAAAGCATTCCTCTGTGCTTGTGTAAGAGCATTGAATGTAGCCTGGTCTGCTACCTCTATATTTCCTCCTTCAACCAGTTTCTATATCTCTTGAGAAGAGAACAAAGTCTTCATTTTAATGCATAAAATGTCATATTTCTTCCCATCAAATATTTTGGGTTGTTTCCATGAGTTGATGTTACTAGAAGCCATTACATTTGAACCTAGAAAATAAAAACCTAAAAACTAGTGGGTTTGAGTTTTTTTGTTCTCTCTCGATACCAAATTGTTGGCAAAATTTAGTGCCAAACACAACCAGTAAGGGAAAGACACAACCAAAACACAATAAAACATATGAAAATGTATTATATTCAATTAATTTTATTTTTTACAATCACAGAGCTACCGCTATGTGTTATTTTGTTTCTCTTCATGTGTCCAAATATTCTTTTCATTTTCTTACAAAAATTTCCTCTATGATGCTACATACATCTATTTGTAAAATATTCCCCTTTATATTTTTTCCTCTATTTCTATTGTGTTGTTGCACTTTTTCTCCTTTTCTATCTCTCTCGTATTTTCCCTTTCTCCTTCACTTTGTGTTGTTGTACTTCTATTTTTCTTTCTCTTCTCTTCTCTATCTCCTTTGAGCTTCTACTCTCTTTCTATTCTCTATCTTTCTCATATTGCTGCATATACATATAAATATCCCCCTTTACAATTTTTCTGCTTGATAAAATATATCTAAAAATATATACTTACCCGTATATAAGATATACATTTTCTTTGCTTCTAGAAGCATGCCCAAATATATATAATATCATATTATATTGCTGATATATTATAATATATATTTGGCTCCACATAAAATAAACACGACCCCTTAAAAATGGACACAAAATAACTTTAAATGGGATTAATCCTAGCAGTTTGAAATCATGGGGAGGAGAGAGGACGGGCTCATGGAATGGGGGCCACGTGGAATAGAGTTGGTGTGGGTTTGAAAAATTTTCAATGACCAAAACAATTTCAACGACCACAATATTAATTCACCCGAGCAGTGGTGGTTGGTGGAGTGGAAGTAAAGATTCAAAAGGGTTCGTGGGGCTTGAGGTTACACCCATGCATTTAATTATGAAAAAAATACCTAAGTGGGACCTAGAGATGTAAGTATTGTAAGCATGGATATAATGCCCCATGTGGTTGATTCTCATGAGTTTAATAATAAGAATTGAGTTTCTCCTTTTGTGGGAGAGGAATACTCACTCTAATAGATGGAAAGAAAGTGTATTTTTATGAATGTTATGTTAAAATGGTATTTTCGAGGTCAATGGCCCTAACTGAGAAGTGTAAATGGTGTGTAGGAAGGTCAAAAATGTTTCTATGTATTCAAAATCTCATCCCATATGAAATTGAGACATCCAAAAAGTATATAACTATAAGCTAAATTAATTATTGGGTATTATAATAAAGTAAAAATGGAATATAGCCTTATAACATACATAGTATATATAAAGTAAAAGTCAACTTGAATATAGAGGTCAATTTCACTTGTTTTTTAATCAAAGCTCCAAGAGAAAGATCATGCCACCACAACAAGATGTGATACTACAAAACTTGGAGTAGGTTTAAGTGGAAGGTGCTAAAAGTGATTACAAAAACTGTAAATTCTATTTTTATCATTTTTAGTGTAATTTTGATAATGTTATATACTTTATGAATAAGAGTGGAAAGAGAGGAATAACCTTTGAGGATAGTTCTACTACATTTGGTGTAGATGAAAATTGGGAAACTGATGATTCATGTAATTTTTTCATATTTTCTAGTATGTATATTGTGATTATTATTCATCAAACTGCATTCGATTATTGTATTTGTGTAGCGTAAAATATTTTTTTAGGTAATGGAGCACCATGATAGGTGCATTAGAGAAGAGAAATTCACAACATGTGTTAGAAGAATTTCCATTTATGATCGAGAAAGAAAATATTGATCTTGGGAATAATACATATCTTTTTATCTGGTGAGTACAAGCATAAAATAATATCCAAATATTGTAACAAGAGGAAAAATAATAAATGCTTTGAGAATTTAAATCTAGGAACGAAACATATAAATGATGAGATAGATATTTACCATTTGTAGTCTTAAGTAGTATCTTTAGAGTAGAGAGAGGTGATGAAGCCAACAATTTTGATTTACCTTTTAAAGATTAGTGATACAACATCTCAAACCACAATGACATAATATGTAGTCTAGTTGGTTAGGATACTCGACTCTCACCCGAGAGACCCGGGTTCAAGTCTCGGCAATGAACCAAGATGTAGTCACATTTGTACCCACTAAGAACAAGGGAACCTCATGCACGTTGGCCTATCACCCAGTGGGCGCTGCGCTCACCCGAGGCACGCGAGAGGGAGCCGAGTCTCTCTTTTATGTGAGTCTAGTGGAAGGCATAGTTCATGATCCTGACTTAGTGTTTTGATAGACATGAAGAACTATAGAGCTCAGGACAGCTTCTACACCCCTTCAGTCATAAGAGAACCAAAGCGCACAACAGAAATAATAGAACTAAGAGTTGTAAATCCACTAATATACTTAACCATTTAAGTAAGATTCACGATTATACAGGAACAGAAGTACAATAGAAATATGCATGTAATACAGAGAAAGAGTCTTAATACATTTGTCATGGCAACCTTATCACATTCATTCATAGTGTTACTAATAAAGGATTACAAAAGGTAGACTGTAGTCATGCGTCATGTGTGGATCCATACATGTATTGTCACAAGATAAACATTGCATTCCCCATTTCCCCATTACATCCTTACTGGAATTCTGTACCCATTTTCATCCCATAGTCCTCGCAGTAATTCTGCAGAGCTCTGCTACCGCACTTCTCTCTCTTCTTTGCCAAGGGAACGCATATAAATAGGCCTCTGAGCTCTAACAAACTCCTCTGCAACCTCAGATCTGGCCCCAAGTGTCAAGGTGTGGGTCTCCCCAAGTGCATGCCTCTCCATGTCATGATTAACTTTTTGGATCTTTCTATCGTAAGGTATATTCCCTCCAGGACACCCATCGCGGCCAAAGGAACCTTATCTAAACGGAACACGTTCTTCATGTGTCCTACCCAAAGGGCCAAAAATGTTTAAGTCCGAACTTGTTCTTCATGCGGCATGTGCGTCCTTGGTTCTCCAAGAAGCCTTTTAAACTCGCCTTGCGTGCCTTCACTTGCGCGCTTCCTTTGGTCATGCGTGCCTATGCGCCCTTAAGATTTGGAAGCTATATTAGGGGCCCAACAAAATATATGAAAATTTACAAATAAAATATATGGCAAGTAGCATTAATATTTGTTGTTTATGTTTTGTTCCTCATATATATATATATATATATATATGCATGTATGTATATATATATATATATATATATATATATATATATATATATGTAGATATGTATGTGTCTATATATATATATATATATATACACACATACACACACACACACACACACACACACACACATGTATGTATGTATGTATGTATGTATGTGTGTGTGTGTGTGTGTATATATATAGACACATACATACATACATACATACATACATACATACATACATACATACATACATACATACATACATACATACATACATACATACATACATACATACATACATACATACATACATACATACATACATACATACATACATACATATATATATATATATATATATATATGAGGAAAAAAAAACATAAACTACAAATATTAATGCTACTTTGCCATATATTTTATTTGTAACTTTGCATATATTTTGTTGGGCCCCTAATATAGCTTCCAAATCTTAAGGGCACATAGGCACGCATGATCAAAGGAAGCGCAAGTAAGTGAAGGCACGCAGGGCGAGTTCAAAAGTATGTATGTATGTATGTATGTATATAATGAGGAATAAAAATAAAACAGAGATAAATTGTAGTGCATATATTTCCTATCAAGTAGGGATAGTTGAAGAGATTAATCTCCCCCTTATGAGGCATGGGTGTCATGAACCAAGTGCCCCTTATGATGTTATGTAAATATTTATTAATCTAACATATTTGGATTTGGAAATTTTGGTGTTTTTATGTATGGATGTATATGGGATAATATGAAAGAATGTAGCATGCATATAATTATTGAATAATAATAATAATAATCATAGTAAATGGTATGGGGTTAAAATGTGAATGTGTATTAACCAACGAATAATACCATGTAATATATATATTGGTTTTTGAACAAGGCATTGGGTGTAAAACTTAATCAATAATGGATGTCTTAGGACCATAGGAATCATCATTACATATAATCTTTGAAACATAAGGCCTAAAAGAGTAAATGAGCAAAATATGAATCTAAGGATAAAAATTCATCATCATTAAATTCATAGCTAGTGTATCTTATATATTTGTTTTTACTATGTGGTTGCCTTGGAGGTAATTTTTCTTAGACTTTACCTATAAATAGAATTAGTTTATGAATTTATATCTAATGTGCCTTATTTTTTTATAACCATCTTGTTATTTTCTTGTTTTACATGTGCTTCAAAAATCTTGGATTCAATTGTAGACACCTAAAACATGCTTACACTTAGCATTTCATCAATTCAACCATTTATTGACACTTCGTTAATCAACCCTTCTTCTATCCATTCTCGGATGCCCATTCATGAAACCTTCTTGGTCGTATTCCTCCGATAATCATCTAATTTTGATAATATCTCTCTTATTAGCTAAAGATTCCTCCTTTTGACCATTCGAACCTCCCTAGTTCTCTCTAGACCACTTCTATTGGCTTCGTAGGCTATCTATCACCACAATTGGTTATCCCGAGCCCTCTCAACTCTCAATGAGTCTCTAATCACTTGATAATCAAGTTTAAATAGCCTAAACCAAGCTTAACTAAGTCTAAAAATGTTTATCCTAATCTAAGATCTAAAAGAGCTTTAGTCCCACATGCACCCAAATTCCAAACTCTTCCAAACCAGAAACTATAAATACAAGCCTAAGGTTTTCCCTTTAAGTGGTCCTTCTCTCTCAAGCACTTTGGAAAGGCATTAGAAATCATTTGTGATAACTTTAAGCTATATAACATTTGGATCTTGGCCATACTCCATTGTTGAGAGATCCCCCATCTTGCATCCATCCATTCCAAATATAGTTAGTAAGGGAAGGTCTAAAGTTTGTCCATGTAGCCAACTTGGAGAGATCTCTTCACTATGTTTGGGAGTAAACAAAAACAATTTGATTGCTTAGAATCTAACTAGGTTCACTTTCATTAAGCTTTCATGGAGTAGAGAGTAGTATATATGCTAGGGTTTTAGTTTCTTATCTATCTCTAATCTCATGGTGCATAGTTGATTTAATAAATATTTGAGGTTCTTTATCCTCATTCCATAGCTTTTGCAAATTTCCATTGCATACATTTGGCATGCCCAGTGGGATCCTTCATTATAATAATTTTTCTTCTATCCCTTCAAATTTTTACTTGTTTATGCTTGTCTACTTTCTTTAAAGTGACAGCACTTATGCCACCCAAAAGAGGAGAAAATGTAGACACCTAAAACATACTTACACTTGTCATTTCATTCAATTAAAATAATTAACGACACTTTGTTAATCAACCCTTCTTCGCTCCATTCTCGGATGCCCATTCACAACACTTTCTCATTCGTATTCCTCTTAAAATCATATAATTTGGCTAATATCTCTCTTATTAGATAAACATTCCTCCTTTCGACCATTCACAACCTCCCTAGTTCTCTCAATATCACTTCTATTGGATTCGTAGGTTATCTATCAATCACAATTGGTTATCTAGACCCCTCCCAACTCTCAATGAGTCTTTAATAACTTGTTAATCAAGTTTAACTAGCATAAACCCTAGTTAACTAGCCTAAACAAAGCTTAACTAAGACTAAATAATGTTTATCCTAATCTAATCTAAAAGATATTTAGTACCACATGCACCCAAATTCCAAACTCTTCCAAACCGAAACTCTAAATTAAATCTTAAGGCTTTCCTTTCAAATGGTCCTTCTCTCTCAAGAAATTTGGGAAGGAATTAGAAATAATTTGTGATAACTTTAAGCTATATAACATTTGGATCTTGGCCATACTCCATTTTTGAGAGATCCTCCATCTTGCATCAATCCATTGCAAATATAGTTAGTAAGGGAAGATCTACAGCTTGGCCATGTAGCCAACTTGGAGATATATCTTCACTATGTTTGGGAGTAAACAACACACAATTTGATTGCTTATAATCTAACTAGGTTTAGTTTCATTAAGCTTTCATGGAGTAGAGAGTAGTATATATGCTAGAATTTGAATGTTTGTTTCAAATTTATGCATGCATAGATAGTTTCCCTTGCTTATTTCTTATCTCATGGTGCAAAGTTGATTTAGCAAAGCTTTGAGGTTCTTTAGCCTCATTCCATATATTTTATAGCTTTTCATTGCGTACATTTGGCACGCTCGGTGGGACATGAAGTCCATCCTCCATTAATGGAGTCTTTTCAAGCTATTTATTTTTCAGTTTTCTAACCGCATTCATGATTTTTAGGATAAATAGCTTGTTATTTACAAGATTTAATTTTTTAAGTAGGCTAAATCATCCTTGATCATGTATATTTTGTGGGGTTGAGCTAGAAATAGGATTATTTGACTAACTTTGTAGCCTATTTCCTTTTGAAAATTTTTAAATTTCGTGATTTTTGTAGGTTTTACAGGGGTGTGTATAGGTGTCATTTTGGGTGCGTCTGCATTGAAATATGTGCACACATGTCAAGATACTAGGGTGCGTCTCGCATCGAACCGTATTCACCACCAATCTTTTGGAGGCCATAAATTTTTCCCCAAGTTCGAAACGACTCCATTTTTGTTGCGTTGGAAAGGTATTGAAGTGAACTATACAATGGAGTCGAAAATTTGGATTTTGACATCTTACGAAAATTTATGGTTTACATTATTAGTTAAATATTCATATTCTAACGTATCTTAAAGTCCTAAAACTTATTTTCTTGTCCATTCTAACATTTTAAAAGGTTTTGTGACACTAACGGTGGTTTACGGTGTTTTGTTTCCATCGTATTTTTCATACTAACTTAGTTAAAATGTTTTCATCTTTATTTGTGAAGTTTTGAAATGTGTATGCTCTTCCCTCGCATATTTCTAGGTGATCTTGGGAATCAAAAACGTTTCATTACTTTCTTAGTACTTGCAAAATGATTTAATTAGCTTTCAAAGTTGGTTAAAAGGAACTTATTTTCACATTTTACTTAGGTATTTTCCATTTCTTGCAAATTTGAGTGAGATACCTTGTTGCGTATGCTCTTTCCTTACGTCTTAGGATGATCTAGGAAATCAAAAACAACATCTTATCTCCTTTATATAACATTTTGGAAAATTACTAATCTTGGTATGTAGGACCAAAATTACATGTCAAAGAAAGGAGGAGCTAAGACAAAACAAAACCCTCTAGATACACATGTTTTCATATAGGTTTCCAAATGGTGTGCTACTTAAAACCACATTTAAGTTAAAAAGATAAAAAAACACCACTCTTCATCACATTGTATTGCAGGTTTTGGAAAAGGGTATGTCCCTATCCACTCAATTGGAACATAACCCCTTTGGCATAATGCCTTAAGCTACAAAAATTGGGGTGGTTGCATGAACCCTAAAGTAATCCACCACTGAGTAAGCTCGTGGATGAAATAGGAAGTACTCCACTTACCCACTTGACTAGTTTTACACTATGAGTTAGCGTCACAAGTTATCCATATGGTGACCCCAGTGATGGTACAACTGAATGTACTAGTTTATCATTGTATCAGAATGGGTTAAAGTAAAGTCGAGATACTCCCAAGATAGTCAGTGTGACTTTTTGGGTAAATCGAGCTCACTTAAGATGGCTTGTGACACCTAGTTGAGATATTTTATTAGGGAAGCCATTCCGTCAAGGAGCCCACTTTACTAGTCCATTATCTCATCAAGCCATCATGAAGTGATAACTTATTTAGATTCAAAACCTTGTTTTTCAAACATGGTAATGAATCCATTTAAGTTAGATCTAAGTGTATCTCATAACAAAGTTTACAACATGTTACTTATCTTGGTTTCCTTCTTTCCTTTGGACGAGGTGAAACTTTTCCCAAGTAACACTTAGTTTATTTCCATCTTTTTATCTACACCTTTTCATTCTTTCTACCCATTTGGGACAAGAGAAGGCATCTTTTGGGAGTGTTGTCATAGATAGTGTTCACCACTTTTTTATCTGTTTATGCTCATCCATGTTTGCGGTTGAGTTGTTAAACGTCTAAAGTGCATGGATGTGTCCTTATATCTTTGATGGCCACTTGATCTTGATTTCAAGATCATCATCATAGTTAGGATTGATTCATCATTTGATCTCCCTTTGATGTGTTACCTTGTTCACATTGTCTTGACACAATTAAGATACTTATGTCATGTTTTTCGTAAACGTGATCTAAGTATCCACATTGTGGCGTTACGCTGACACACATTTTAACACATCCTCACTATACCTTGACTTGGTTTAAATTTGAACATTGATCCAAATCTTTGTGAGTGTCACTTACTTTGTTTATTTTGTTTCGATACCACTTTGGCACTAATATATCACTTCATCCTGAAGCTTGATTAACATGTCCAATTGGTGTGGTTACGTGGATTACATTTGTAATCCTCTCCCATTTACATTTAGGCCTTGTTGGTTATTGAACTTGTCATGTTATCCTTTGATTGGGAGTCACATCTACCTATTGTTAATATTTATGCCTTGTTCATTTTGAGCTTGACGTAAATATTGACATTGTGTTGATAATCTTTGCATCGAAATATCACTTTGCACACGCATTTACATAGGGTGTATTTCCTTATTGACTAGCTTTGTGTTTCACACTTGCATGATTGTTCCTTGTGATTATTCATCTAGAAAACTTAATTTATAGGATAATAATTTTTTATCTCATTGAGATTGCATCATCATGATGTCTATTTTCCTTAGAATTTCTTCGAGAAAATCATGCATGCATCTTCATACTTACGAAATGTCTAGTTAGATTTCATTATGCTTCCCTGAATCGACATGGAACTTCATTCCCTTTGAAGGTTTTCCATCATGCTATCTAGTTCTATAAATTTATGTTTAAATGATGCCAACAATGACTAACTATCATGTGGTTTCTCACACTTACTACAATAAGAACCTAGGTTTAGGAATTCAAATCAAAATATTCCCATTACGACTAAACCTAATTTGGTTCTTCGTCTTTAGAGGGCCCATTTGGATACCATGTTACTTGACTTCAGCTCATAGTCGGTGGTATGGTTTGGATGCTTCTGATCCAAATTATTATTCAGTTTCCCCCCACTCTTCTTCTTGATTTAGATCCAAACTACCATTTGGATTCCCACTCTTCTTTTGAAGATCCGGATCCCAACTATTGTTCGGATACCCTAGATCAAATCTCGAATCACAGTCCTCCCTTCCTTCATAATACCTTTATTCCAAATCACCTCAATGATGTCTTCCTCCTTTGAAGACTCGTGTGACTCCAAGTTCCATCAATCAAACATCTAATTCAGGTCTTGAGTCACGGTCCTCCCTTTCTTCATAGGACCTCCTTCATCAATCATCTCAATGACCTCTTCCTCCATCGAAGAGTTCCACAACTCAGATTCCCTCTAGTCAATCATCTAATTCAACTCCTACATCACAACTTAATGGATGGCTATGTGATCCTATTTTCTCTCCCACATTAGGTCATCTTCTAGAAAAATGATCTAAGTCCAAATCTAAATCATCCATTCATGAGGCGCCTACCACCAATCCTACTTCCTCTCTTGAGTCATCTTCTTCTATCAATCAATCTTCCCCACTTATTAGGCCCATTTCTTCTAGTCAACCTCCTATGGTGAAGAACAACAAACTCTATTGATTTATTTCTTCTAGAATGAAGAAACCATCGTAGTACATGAAGATATTCCCGTAGAGAATTGTAAATAAGGATTCTTTTTAGAACTTGATACAATCACGTATTTGGGAAAATAAGTTGATTCCTTTTGTTAGAACATAGAGGAAAATCCTAAGTTCATGGAACTTGTCTCTTCTTCTAGCATTCCATCTTCACCTTCTTCTGAGCATGATGATATGTCAGGGTTTAGCATTGATCCATGGCTTATATTCTCATTACCCAATCATTCATTATCTATCATGATTCCTCAATCAAAATCTCTCCTTGGGTCACCGCTGAGTATGCCATTGTCTTATTCTATCTTGGGGTCACATCCTAGTAGCCCCCCATTTTCTACTTGTGGGTCACCTCTAGGTAGCCCATTCCCTTCTATTCTTGGGCCACGTCCTAGTATCCCTTCATCCTCTTTTATCTATGGGATGCCTCTTGGTAGTCCCTCCTCATCTATACTTGGGCCACACCCTAGCATCCCTTCATCATCTTCTTATATTCTTGCGCCATGTCCTTGTAGCCCAATTTATTCCATATTAGGACCATTTACTTTGGTAGCCCTTCGTCATCTTCTATCAGTGGCTCACCTCCTCATAGCCCATCCTCTTCAATTATTAGACCATATCCTATTCTTCCATCACATCATCCTTCTACCAATGACCAGGGAAATCCCACCATCATTTCTCTCATTCCTATCATCAATCATAAAAATTCACTTTCTCCCACTTCTCGAGATCAAAAAGTCACGCATTAGCTTATCAGAAACACAAACAGGTTCATTATCAAGCTAAGATCAAAACTTCCAAAAGCTTCAAAGTTCCCAAAACCTCCAATGATCTTAGGGTTCAAAATCAAACACGCTTCAAGAATGCACACCAACGCAACCATCAAGTTTGTCATAAAGTGCAAAAACCTATGGATAGGGAACTCAAGCTGCCACATAATAAATCCTCGTTTCAAGACAAATCGCAGTCATTTTTGAGTACGAGCTCACCACGATCATTGAGATCGAAAAATATTACACTTGATAAGAAAACAATCATAGGCTCCCTTATCAAGGAAGTCGCCAACATCATTGTTGGATCTTACCTTCAAAGTGACTTTGTTGGTCCCACCTTTCAAAAAACTATAAAAAATCTAAAAATAAAAAACAATGCAAAAATACAAAAAAATGAGAAAACACAACAAAAATCAAAGGTACAAAAATCAAACATTGTAATTAGGTATTGTGTACACATGGATGTTCTTTCTTCCCTTTCTTGCTCTTCCTCTACAAGTCTTCCTACCATTTTCATCCCTTCGGTGATATTTTGGTTAGCCTATTCACACACATTTTGTGACATTTATCTCTATGGTATCTATTTGACCTTGGTATTTCATCACCTTCGTAAATTAAAGAGCGAATGACCTCTTAGAGATCCTATCACAATCAACATATATTAACTTGTTGCGAAGGAATTTTAGAAATATTTGTTGACACTAGCCAATGTTTTCACCACAACCAATTCCACCTCCTTCCATCAAGCTATATATGGTTCTTAACCCCTTGTCAAACAAGAGAGCTGAAATAAGTTTTCAAAAGGAAAAAGAATCGAAATCAATCAAAAGTTAAATTTATAAAAGAAAAAGAAAAAGAAAATTGATATATTACTCTCTCTTGGGGTATTTCCAATCATCTCATCTTTTGATCAAGGCTATGGACTCTTGACTGGTAGTAGAGCAATGTTGTGATTAGAATCAAATGCATCTCCATCGGGGCTATGGGCGCTTTGGCTAGCAATAGAGCAAATGCATCTCCTTCACCATCCATTCACAAAATCACCTTTCACAATCAATAATTCCTACACATTGGATAGGGTGCCTTCACTTGTTGTCTATTAAATCTTCCCTTCAAGAGGTAATTAAATTCCATGTGCACACACTGGATCTCTATGAGTAAGTAGGATTCATATGTTACCAAGTGTCTTTTTCTCGACCTTATTCAAACTCTTTATTTAGTCCATATCTCATCTCACGATTTATGCCTTTGGTTAATCACTTCTTAATTGCAAGGATTCTATGCTACATTCATATCATTCACATTGTTCTTCTACTTCATTCAAAACATCCATGTGTATAATATTACTTTTTTTCCATGTTTGCGGACACCTTTGTCACCTTTCACAAAAAAATCTTCTCCTTCCTTTCTATCATGTGCTTTTAGGCCAAATTACACTGGGGCATCCTTAATTCTTCCTAGCACTTTATTGGTTTATGTTCATCATCATATTGAACCTATCCATAATGGCCTTGGGTCCCACTTCTACCTGTGAAGAGTTTTCCTTTGAATACTCCCACCTAATTGCTGGGGCATTTTTACATCTTCACCTTTCTCGTATGCATGGCATTTTGCCCTTGTAAATCCCATCTATCACTAGGGGCATCCATGCTTCCTCATCTTCCTATACATAGCTTTAGAAAACTTTCAAAATCACAAAAAACATTCAAATATGTTAGAAAAATAAAAACATTCAAATATGTTTCAAGAAACATCAAAAACAATATAAATCATCCTATAAAACGTCACTCTTTGGTTCTCACCTATTCATATGCATGACTCGTGGATCATCTTGATCTACCTCCATTAACAAAAGCTAGGTTTCTTACTTCTTTTGTACTTTGGGGCACAACGAGTTACTTGGTACTGTTTCATAGTGCACATTGGTTTTTCATAGGACCGAAGTGTCCTCCTTTATTCTCCTCACATGTATCCTTTCCCAGGGAACCATCATTAACCCTTGTCATTCATTCGCAAAGGTTGGAACTGAAGCTCGATAACAAAAACATGGTACTTGTTTCTCTCTTAGGTTTGGGCTGTTTACTTTTTGTATTGCATTGCATTTTGTATGTTGCATGGAGTTGGTGTTTTTAGAAATGGACATTTGTTCATATATGGATTTTGATGTCATACTACACTTTTGTTCATTCTTTTTAATAAGGACCAATGATGAATATCACTATGAATACGATGAAAAATAAAGTTGTTTAAAAGGAAATAGATGGATGTTGTCTCATTCCCCAGGGTTCCTCATTCTCCTTTTCTTTTATATCCCTTTACTTATTCTTCACATTATTCTTTCTTCTGTTCTCATTCTATCATCGATTGAGTTCTTCTATCACCCCATCGACACTCGAGGAGGAATCCTTCATTCTAATCAATTTTCTTCTATCCCTTCAAATTTCTACTTGTTTATGTTTATCTACTTTCTTTGAAGTGACACCACTTACGCCACCCCAAAGAGGGGTAAATGTAGACACCTAAAACATACTTACACTTATCATTTCATCCAATTTAACCAATTAATGACACTTCGTTAATCAACCCTTCTTCACTCCATTCTTGGATGCCCATTCACAACACCTTCTCGGTCGTATTCCTCCTATAATCATCTAATTTGGCTAATATCTCTCTTATTAGCTAAAAATTCCTCCTTTTGACCATTTAAAACCTCCCTAGTTCTCTCTAAACCACTTTTCTATTGGCTTTGTAGGCTGTCTATCGATCACAATTAGTTATGAATACCCCTCCCAACTCTCGGTGAGTCTCTAATAACTTGCAATCAAGTTTAACTAGCCTAAACCCTAGTTAACTAGCCTAAACCAAGTTTAACTAAGCCTAAAAAATGTTTATCCTAATCTAATCTAAAAGATCTTTAGTCCCACATGCACCCAAATTCCAAACTCTACCAAACCGAAACTATAAATACAAGCCTAAGGCTTTCCTTTCAAATGGTGCTTCTCTCTCGGGAACTTTGGAAATGCATTATAAATCATTTGTGATAGCTTTAAGCTATAGAAAATTTGGATCTTAGCCATTCTCCATTGTTGAGAAATCCTCCATCTTGCATCCATCCATTCCAAATATAGTTATTACGGGAAGGTCTAAAGCTTGGCCATGTAGCCAACTTGGAGATATGTCTTCACTATGTTTGGGAGTAAACAACAAACAATTTGATTGCTTAGAATCTAACTAGGTTCACTTTCATTAAGCTTTCATGGAGTAGAGAGTAGTATATATGCTAGGGTTTGAATGTTTATTTCAAATTTATGCATGCATAGATAGTTTCTTGTGTAGCTCTAATCTCATAGTGCATAGTTGAGTTAGCAAGCTTTGAGGTTCTTTAGCCTCATTCCATAGATTTTCAACTTTCCATTGCATACATTTGGCATGTCCGGTATGCCAAATGTATGTAATGGAAAGTTGAAAAATATATAGAATGAGGCTAGAGAACCTCAAATCTTTTCTAACTCAACTATGCACCATGAGATTAGAGCTAAACAAGAAACTATCTATGCATGCATAAATTTGAAACAAACATTCAAACCCTAGAATATATACTTCTCTCTACTCTATGAAAGCTTAATGAAATTGAACATAGTTATATTCTAAGCAATCAAATTGTGTGTTGTTTACTCCCAAACATAGTGAAGAGATCTCTCCCATTGGCTACATGGCCAAGCTTTATATCTTCCCCTTACTAACTAAATTTGGAATGGATGAATGTAAGATGGAGGAGCTCTCAACAACGGAGTATAGCCAAGATCCAAATGTTCTATAGCTTAAAGTTATCAAAAATTATTTCTAATGCCTTTCCAAATTGCTTGAGAGAGAAAGAGCATTTGAAGGAAATCCTTAGGCTTGTATTTATAGTTTCTGGTTTGAAGAGTTTGAAGTTGAAGTCAAATGATGTGGACTAAATATTTTATATTAAATTAGGATAAACATTCTTTAGGCTTAGTTAAGCTTGGTTTAGGCTAGTTAAAATTGATTATCAAGTGATTAGAGACTCATTCAGAGTTAGGAGGGGTTTGATAACCAATTGTGGACTGATAGATAGACTACAAAGCCAATAAAAGTGGTATAAAGAGAAGTAGGAAGGTTCCGAATGGTCGAAAGGAGGAATTTTTAGCTAATAAGAGAGATATTAGCCAAATTAGATGATTATATGAGAATACAACCGAGAAGGTGTTGTGAATGGGCATCCAAGAGTGGATAAAAGTAGGGTTGATTAACAAAGTATCATTAATTGGTTGAAGTGGATGAAATGCTAAGTGTAAGCATGTTTTACGTGTCTACATCCTCTTTGACAATGATGTACCCTTCAAATTATAGTTACTTTACTTTGAAGTTTCCATGTTACATATTGTGTAATAGAAGGGATTTCTTTGATCAAATGTATCCATGATATTCCAAGCATCCATGTTATATTTTCGTATAAGGTAACACATGGAACAACATTAAAATAATTTTTGGTCCCACTCTAATACTATAATACAGTGAGATGAAATATTATGTGTTTGGATAGATGAAAAATTATAAGCTAAATTAACTAGATTAAAGTTAAGACTACAAATAAATTTCTATGTATATAGATTCAATTTCACATCATAATCTATCAAAATTTCAAGGTTAGAAGAAAAATTATAAGCTAGATTAACTAGATTAAAGCTAAGGCTACAAATAAATGTCTATGTACATAGATTCAATTTTACACGTCTAAATCTATCAAAATTCCATTTCTTTCTCTACCTTTTATGAATGATAGAATATCTAATATTCCATTATAAGACACATCTTTAATAAATTAAATTTTTAATTGATGTAGATTTATTATTTACAACACCAATTTTTCCAAATAAATCTCAAATATGTAGTTTGTATTCCATAAACACATTAATATACTTTAGTTTTCCTACCATATAGAAATTTGAAAGTGTTTGAGGAATTTCAATTTAAATTAATTAGGAAAAAGTGACCTTAAGAACAATATTAATTAAAAATGGGATATTAAATCATTACTAATGTGGATAAATAATGAATTGATCTACTAGAGAAACCACACAATCAATCAACTCGCATAATCCTTTTCAATATTAGAAAAATTATTAAACAATACTTTACCATTGAGTACATAATCACATCAAAAACATAGAAATATGTAATATGAAAAAAACATAACATTAATTACAAATCCCATCAAGTAATATGAGGCGATGCGTTATACGCTTAGGGTTTCATGAGTTCTCTCATGTCACTCCCTTTGTTTGTATTATGCTTCCTTTGTCATACTAGGGTATTCTTAGCGGTCCTATCATAGTTTTAGTCGTATTTTTCCCACCTTTAAGGTGGTGAGTAGCCTATAAATGGTTTCCTCTCCATCTATTACAATGAATGTTGTAACTGGTGGTGGAAATAGCTCCCAAGCGTGCTCAAGTTTGTGTCGAAAGTCTATAATGAGGTATGGACTTTGAATCATCCCTAGATGTTTTTATTTATGCCGATTTTTTAAACCATGTAGTTAAATGGTATCATAACAATTGCCTTATTACATATTTCTGTGGTCGCATTCCCTCTAAATATTTTCTACAAAACTAGATAAAAAATCATTGGGATGCCTACGATATCTTGGTTTCAGGAATCCATAATATCACCAAGGGATTTTACCTCTTTTCATTTCAAAATCCTTCATAGGTCCAAGACCTCCTTCTTAAGGTTGCATGTTGGTATTTAGGAAACACCCTTTTGGTGCTTTCTTAGTGGACTCTGAATGTAACCCCACTAGCCAATTTTTTTGAAAATCTTGATTTGGATTGAGATACCTAGACTCCCCATTCATCTCTGGTATTTCCTTCTAGATAATATTAAACCCATTAGCAAGGTGATATACTATGAATAGGACAATTTATTTTATGCTCAGGTCAATAAACAAGATTGTGTCGAGTTTAACCTTGAGAAAGACCTATGGGACCATTTAGATATTCAAGTGGGGGCCCTGCATTTCTCTTAGAACATTTCTTATTTTAAAATTCCCATCACATACATTCTTTGTCAATCCCTACACCATGGCATTCATGATTTTCCTCTTTTGACTCTATATAAACCCATTGTTTCACATCCTTCTACCTCAAAAGCCAAAGGAGATCTACCGATTGATGGTTGGAATGTAGTTGGAAATAAGAATGTTTCAGGTGTGAAATCCACTTCTGTGATGACTCCGGTTCCTTCTCCTTCCCCTCTTTCATATAAGGATATGTCAGTCCAGTCCTCCCACCTCGTCTATTTCCATTGATTCCCAACCCTCGTAAAGAAAAGTTTCACCTTCACAAAAAGAGGATTATGGGAATTTAGCTTTCAACATCTCAAACTCTGCATCATTCACGTAGTCCACCCTATGAGGCATCTCATGGATCTATTGGTCTAAAATTCGCATCGGTTAGGCGGTCATGGGGAAACAGCCAGCAGCAAAGTGTGCGGCGAGAGCCCTCTTCGAGACAGCGAAGTGAAACTGGTTTATTGCTAATCTATCAAGTAGGAATCTGTGCAAATCTACACTATTCTAACTTCAGGGGGGTTTGGGATCTCATCCCAGTAGAGGTAGTTCCAACTACGAATAGAAAGGTAGGAAGGAAGGAACAAAGGAGGATAGATCTAGAAGGAAGAAAAAAAATGAATTCCAAGACAGAAAGTTCATAAGGTTTATGCTTTGGGCTAGTAGTAAACAGAGCCAAACTTACTTGCATAAACAATTAAAGAAACACTGATGAACATATGACAATAGTAGGAATGAATCTAACAAAATAAAAACATAGATCTAACTTAAGAAATATCTGATGCAAATAACACGCACATTAAGCAAAAGTCGAATATGTATATTAATATTTCTTCTATTGCAAGAAAACACCAATTCTTTCTCTCCTCACTTCTCTTTTTCCCGGAATACAACAAGTAATTTAGTATTTATAGAAGGAGAAGAGGGAAGAGGACAAAAGAAAACCCACAACTTACAAAATATCTTACAAGATATTTACAAAAGATCTAGAAAATATCTAGAAAAATATCTAAAAAGTCAACAGTTGACTTGGGCAAGTTTTTGGATGGAAACATCCCATGGTGCAACATGGATGAGGTCATTGTGTATGCCAACAATTTTTTTAAATATTTAACAAAAACGATTAACGCATCCCAGAAAGAAGAAACTACTCTTTGTCATCTCTTTGCTCAAATTGGGTATCCTACTTTTGATCAGGAGATTCGATGTGACACTGCGCTCAATATTCAAAAACTCTGTTGATCATTGCTTGAAGTTGATCATTTTGGGACCATTAAAATGGTCGTGAATGACTTCACAGGTTTCTTTCTCATTCTTGAACTTGTCAGGTAACTCGATGAAATTCTCGCAAGCATCGATCAAAAAGCCAATGAAATCGTGGTAGGCCAAGAGGTTATTGATTGACTCTCGGTTGAAAGTGACCTCGGGTGCCAAACCTTGAGTGATGATATTCTCAAAACACTGGAATGTGTCATCTACTTCTCTCAAGTTACCCGATTCACTGAGCATCCTTGGAGCCATTTTTGCAACTGTATCTTCCATGTTGTATCGTGCTTCCAGGGCTTCATCCTTGGCTTTATCGATTCTCTCCAGGATATATTCCATCTGATCAACTTGGTAATCTAATGTAGTGAGAGCATTCTTATGTATACATGGGTGATTGATAACACTGAAATTCAATAGGTCATCAACTAAGCAATTAACCATTGCTCATAGCATTTCCCGCTGCAACCTAGTGTTATCTAACTCTTCAGATAGGGAACTTGCTACTGCTCTTAGCTTATTACTTGCTTGGATTATATCCTGATAAAGCAATGTGAATTTTCCAAGCACTTCCTTACCATCTCTGGGGAGCTGTTCAATCCAGGATGATACTGCCATGCCTTGTTCACCAATCTTAATATATTCATTTATTTTCTCCTGCCTAAGAACTTGAATGGGTTTGGTGGTAGTTACTGGAGGAGCGTTGCCCATTTTCTGCAATGCTTGTAGGAGGTGTTTGTTTTTTTCTTTAAGTATATTTTTCTCCTCTTTTGTCTCTTGGAGCTTCTTACAGAGAGCATCCACAAAAGACAAGGCTTCCCCTTGTAGGCTTTCAAACAAGGTCCCCATTGTGACTTGAGTCACCGTGAAGTTTGTGGGAGACAGATCTTCTTTTCTCTTGGTGGGATCCAGAAAGCTATCTCCATGACTCTCTCCCCCGAAGTTCCTTTAGAAAAGTGAGTTATCGCTTTCTGTTTCTTGGCTCCCTTCTTCAAAATAATAGAGAAATCCATAGCTGCAATGGAAACTTTCCTCTTATTCTGGCTCAAATGGTCAGAAATCCAACTAGGACTTATGGGAGTGGGAGTAGAGGAAGAAGAAGAAATATGAGTGAAGGGGAAGTGACTGCAGAGGCCTTAGGGAAGTATGTTGAAACACTCGATGGTGGCATTGACAGGGAGTGTGATGCACCGATGCTTATTGGGCTTCGAGTTACTAACGAGAGAAGAGAAGGACGCGGAAATGGAAGGGATCTGTATCAGGATTGAGGAAGTATTGGTTAACGAGATATATGGGAGAGGAGAAGATGGAAGAGGTGGGAGATGGAAGGGAGGAAGGGAGAGGAGAGGACACATCCATAGGAATAGATGCTTGAATGACAGGAGGAGGAGGAGGAGTGGAAGAAGGAATGTTGGGTACCTCAGTAGTTGTAGTCATGACATCATCCTGGGTGGATGTATCCGTTGGAATATCTATTGTTTCTTCATCACCTGGAGACACCAGGTTCGACTACTTGCTTCTCAGAAGTAGGAGGAAGGTCTTCAGGAGTTTCCTCTTGTCTGCTTGGTTCTCCTACCTTGTCCTTTCCTTTTCCTTTAGGCACATGGACCGGCCTTGGAGGTGCACTACCTGAAGGAGAAGTTGTGAAGTCAACTCGAGGTATGTAAGGCCATTCTGATTACACCAATGTTTGGTGCGCTGCAATATGGGTTTGACCCTTTCTTGAATGGTCTTTGGCGCTTTAGCTCTGTCGATCTTCCCGAATGGCCAGTTGTCCCCATCTATGTCAATGTAAACTTGATCAATTTCTTGATCAGTCTCTTTGAATTTCTTTGGAACAATGACAATGCCATAGTGGATGATTTCTTCCGAGATCCGATCCAGTCAGAGTTATCCTTCCACCTAATGTCCTTCTCATGGGTCAGGTCTATCCAAATGTCCTCGATCTCAGGAACATGGATGGGATCAATTTTTTCCTTTGGGAGGTAACTCCGGCAATCAAAGGTTGGCCTTGCTGGGAAGTTGTGCTTTAAATTCAACAACTCTAACTCAGTGTACATCTCTTGTGCTTTAGCAATTGTAGGGCAGGTGTATCGGCCAACTGTAAGGGGGAATGGAGTTCCTCCTTTCTTTCTCTTCATACACTTTTCGTGATAAGTGATTAATTGCCTTGACAATTCCAGGAGGACCAGCTTCGGCCCTGCAAACCTTGGTAGTTTCGTTGGTTCTCCCTCAAAATTCATAGCTCTGAGATATGTGAATGTGGGGAATTATGTGAACAATGCTCCCCATTTCTTTGTAGTAGTAATTACACTCGGGCTGGTTCAATTGTGCCTCATGTTTGGCCTCAGCAAACAGATTACCTCATAGAAGAAGGCATCATTTATTTTGGAGAACTGGGAGATGTTGGCTTCGAGCCTTAGCTCTAGGTAGAACTCATATACCTTGACTTGGGGCCATACTCCATTTTGAGTTAACCCTATGAAATCCCTTCCTGTAGTAGTGGTGTATACAACGTAGGAGTTCATGTAGAACTACCCAGTTGTTAGAACTTGTTGAAGTTGCTGTGAGATGGTGTCACTTATGATTTCACCCCAGCAAGTGTTGATCAGGTGCATTCTTGCTCATGTTCTCTAGGTATCTCAGCATCCACTTGTGGAAATAATGGGCATCAGGGAGCCCAAATACCTGTTCAAGAACGTGATTGTATCACTCAACTCTTCATTAAAATCACTATGGTGGATGGTTTGTGGCCATCTGGTCAATGAATTTTTGTTCTTTAAATAGATTTCATTCATCATCTGCATGCACTTATCTTCGTTATCATCCCATGCCTTCCTACAGTCTTCAATACTTATTTCCACATATTTCCTATGATGAGGAATGCCCAGGATCATCTCAAAGTGACGAGCTGTGAGGTCTATGATTACCTCATGTTCTTTGTTTTTAACACATCTAGTGTTCTTGTTATAACATCGGGCAATCAACATGATGAACTCATTATTCACGGCACTCACCTGGAAGCCCAGCTGCAAAGTGCAATCCACTACCTATTAACTTATTCATCCAAGGGCCATTGTTCACCTTGGTGGTCCTTACCCAGAAATCATCCATGTCTATATGACCCAGCTCAGAGTCTCTGATGTCAAGGCCACACTCTGCATATGAGTTAGGCATTCTAACTTTCGATACTTGTACTTCATTTCTTGCTCTGACTGCTTAGCTTTAGCTTTGACTGTGGTCCTAGCTGGTCTCTTGCTTGATGAAGACATATATGAGTTCAAGAATGGATGTTGTTGTTTTGTAAGAAGTATCAAGAAGGTCCAACATAGAAGAGCCATGTCAACTGTCATGTTATTCAAGATGAAAGTTTGAAGAATAACAGAACACCTCCGAATGTGTGAGAAAATAGTTAAGTTCAGCTTGCAGAAGGAAGAACGAGTAATTTTAAGCATTAGGGTGCAAGGCGAAAGTTTACAGTAGGTTGCAGAAGCTTCTTATGGCTTGGCACACTTTTCTAGATGCCAACATGACAATTTATGTGCCAAGGACCTAGATGCACTTCTCTGGTTGTCAATGGGGAAAGATTTGTGCTTTGGTGTTTTTAGGAAAGTGTCGACATGAGAAGAGTGGCACCAGGTAAGAAAGGGTGCAATTTGGATTGGTGTTACATGATAAATTTTAGCACCAAAGGGTAAAGCGCGGGCGTGGGTGCAGTAGTAGACAACATTTTATGTTGATGTTGTGGAAGTTGCGCTTGTGCCTCTTGAAAAATCTACTAAGTGTTCATTCGATGGGTGCAGAAAAGATTCATGTTGCATGAGTGCAAAGTGCGCCAAAATGCAACTTTGGAAGATGTTACAAGAAAAAATAGTGCGCCGCATTTTCTTGGCACAATTTTCTTGATTTTCACTTTTCTCTTTTTGGATTTGTCAGATGGCAAGGAAGAGATGATTTTTAATTTATTTCAGCGGCAGGGGCCTTCCAGATTTGTAGATCTGGAAGGAGAGGAAAAGAGGGTTTCAGTTGGGTTGGGAAATTATTAGGTTTTTTAGATTTTAAACCTTTGACATAGACCCTAACACTTAACACAACAAAACAAAAACCACAACTGGGAGAGGAGCCACTTACCCAGATTGATAAAATGTGAAGAAAAAACGTAGGGGTCCACAAGCTTGAAAATGACACATGAGGGCTGACAGGGATGACTGACACGCACAGAGAAAATACTTTTCACAATTTCCAATTCATGAAAATGACATTTGTCAGGCTCCTATTTATAGAAAAATCAGCATTTATGACCTCACCAACCACTTTTGGCGTGATTTCCGGAGTGTCAACACAAGGAAAATCACGCTTAGGAAAATGCTTAGTGCAAGTTTTTGATGTTAACACAATAATTTTAGCGCTAAAGGACTTAAAAGGGGGTGCAAATTTCTTGATGTCGACACGAGTAAACATGTGCCTAGTGCAAAAGGGCACAGATTTGGATTATGTCGACACACAAATTTTTGTCGAAGGATAAGCTAAAAATGGCTAAGTTTTGAAACAACTTGATTTTCGAAAGTGAGTTTTGGGCTATTTCAAACGTTATCAAACTTCCCTAGGGGCCAAAACAGAATTTTGGTATGGTTACCTACAAATTTCCCTTGTCAATTTTACAGGATAACAGGATCACATGGATAAAGTAGGGCTAAACACTACTCCATCCATGTTGAGATATCTAATTAAAACTAGATCCCGCTTGCTAAACTTTTTACAATTCTTGGCTCAGAGGATGGTGTTAGAGACAATCGGGGTGATCTTGACATGTCTAAATTTTCATAAATTTCATCTCTTGGAATTTTGGGGTCTCATAGAGCCCTCTTGCAAATATTCTATGTGGTTATCCTATCAGTGATTTAGTAGCTTGGATATTATTTGTTTATAAGAAGTTAAAATTTCTAGTTTTTTTTTTGTACAATACACTAACTTGTATTGCTCTTAATTTTTCACATTTTCATGTTCTACATATTTATGGAAAAGGTGGTTCTATTATTTCCATTTCCCATAATTTTTCAATGTTAATTACCTCATTGGGCCACGATCCTTCAAAATGGGTCATATGGGTGATTATGGATATTAATTATCTTTTCTTTGGTATGCTTAACATTTGTGCTTCTAATGATGGCACATAAAGGATAGTGTTATGGAAATTTGTGGGGCATAACTTTCCTCTTTCCTATTAGTTGGTTTATGGTGTCTTTAATATGATTGAAATTCCTGATGAAAAACTTGATGCCCTCCTTATGCATTGGTGTGTCGGAAAGCATGCAAATTGGTATTACTTTAAAATTTGTTGGGGATTTATGATTCTCTTCTCTAGTTGTGGCATGAATTTAAGTCTCAAGCTTGGTATACTTGGACCAATCTTTGAGAAGGATCCAATCATGTTTTCAAAAGGCTAGATCGTGTGCTTCTCTCTCAACAACATATCTTTGATTTTGACATGCAAGGCCTCTCCCCTGTCATGGTGTGGTCTGATGTTCTTTTTCGAGATCATTGTCGATCTCTTTAAATATTATCTAACGTAGGGCCCTCTTCAAAGTCTCGTCTAATCAATTATTTCTTAATTTTTCCTTGTTAAGTCACTTGGGGGTGGTCCCTCTTATTTCCAAAATTTAGAATATGGTGCCATGTACACCTTTTTCGGTAGTTGGATTGAGTGGTGGGAGGCGGTGATCAAGCACACCACTCGATTCCTCCATCAATTTAGAAACTATCGACACTAAAATTTTCCTCCCTAATTTCTATTTCATTAATGTATGTATTAGGAATAGGATGTTGTTAAGTATAATTAGTAGTGGCGTCTAATAGAAGATACAAAGATCTTTTTGACGACGCCGCCAATAATGTATAGTATGGTAACAGTCAAAGTACAATAGGAATGTTGTGGTAAAAAGTAAATATTTGTCATAAGTGGTTTGGTAATGTTAAAATGTCAAAGATAGGGTAAGTAGAGAAGTAGGGTCTACATGATTAGGTATTAGAAATATTATATTGGTAATAAGGACAAGGAGTGATGTCATAAATGTTTTTTGTATTTTATTTGTAAAAAGTCTAAAAGGTGGAACCCATGTGAAATGATAAGGTTTATCTTATCTTAAAAGATAATCTTACATGTAAAGATAAGAGTTAAGGTATGGAATATGATTCGTCAGAGTAGATTTCTTATTGTATCTTAGAGATAAGGTGGATAATCCTGAAAGTTCTATAAATAGAGAGGCCACCCCCTCATTTAGCATATAAGGAAGTAGTGAGAAATATTCTATGAGTAAGTGTGTGAAGGAAGCCATCATTTAGAAGGTGTGTTAAAGAAGCCATTAAGAGGTGTAATTGTGAAGTTTCTCCCATAGTTATTATTGGAAGGCAAGTGGAGTTGGTAACACTTGAAGTACCTCATGGGTGAGATTGTAACAATTTCATGTTGATAATATAATTTACACTTATATTTCATATTTGTCATCATTCCTTTGTATCATAGTGTATGTTATTCTTATGTTATGTCTGTTATTATGTTTCAAGATTACTTCCACCAAACTAAAAGTTGTGCATTAGTAAATAATCATAACACAAGGAGTTCCCAGGTGGAGAATTATCATAGTGCCGGATTGGTGATGACATTTTGGTTCCATTCTTTGGGACCATTCCTCGTTGGTGGATTTTCTAGAGAGATATTCCCACTTAGTCAGAAATCATTTGGAGGGTAACCTTGTTTTTACTTTGCATAGTAGTTATCATGGTAAAGTCACTTTTTAACGTGAATAGTATTTACCACAGTAAAGTCACTTTTTACCATGAATAGTATTTACCACAAAGAACTTCACTTTTACCATGAATAGTGTTTACCACTTTGTAAAATCAGTTTTTACCTTGCGGTAAGTCAAGTTTTACCATAGTTTACCATGGTCATTTCTATTTTACTGTAGAAAGGTGTAAAGTCACTTTCTATTATAGTGATTTCAATTATTTTTGCACATAAGTCTTGTTGATTGTAGTTGTGGGTTGGTATTTCACTATGGTTACTTTTGAAAATGGGGAAGATTCCTATTTTTTCAGCCCAATCTAATGAAGATGCTTCCTCTTTCATTCAAGAATTTAAATGATCTTGCATTTGTAATGGCCTCATAAGAAGGGAACAATGGATTGAATTTTTTCCTACCTTTTTGGATGGTTCAGCCCTTAGGTGGTTTGAAACACTAGGTGATAATGTGAAAAACTCATGGGATTTATTAACTGAAAGTTTTCTTGAAGAATTTGGTGAACAACAAAAATATGTAGATCTCATGATCAAGGTCACAAAGCTATCCCAAGGAGAGAAGGAGAAGATAAGGGATTATCATGCTCCTGTTCTAGAGCCGAGGAAGCTTGATGCCTAGATCTGGAAGGAAGGATTAGCAGATGGGTTGATGAATGGTGTGGATAATCTCCTCTCTAAACACTTCATTCTTGGGATGAAGCCATAGATTAGACAACGAGTGAAGTATGACCACCCAAATGATCCTTGAACAAGCAAAGGAGATTGCAAGAAGAAAAGAAGAAAGCATGGAAGAAGATCCCAAAGAAATTGTTGCTAAGGTAGAGCCTACACCAAAGACCTTTGGTCCGAGAATCCACAACAAATCTCGGTGAGCACAAATATTTCTCCTAGTATATGTACTTTGTATGAAGATCTGCTCGGAAGATGGTCCATTAACTATTAATCTTCTTCAAGGAAAATAATTTAGTTCTCGGGGAGGAGATAGAGGTCCAAAAAAATATTTCGAAGTTATATGTTATGGTTGTCATAAAAAGGGTCATTATAAGTATAATTGTCCAGATAGAGCTTCTACATCTGGTAAAAGAGATAATGATAAAGGAAAAACACCTGTGAATTCTTTTGATGTAGTAGATAGGAGCATAAATAAAAAAATAAATGTGTTTGTAACAAAAAGAAAGAAAGAAAAAGATAATAAACAAGATGGAAATGATCCTAAGAAGATGAAAGGAGAAACTAGTAAGAAACATAGGAGAAGAAAGTTGGGTGTGCAAGATTTTCGATTTCACAGGGGCAAGGACCATACTCCATCTTAGAAGATCTATCCAAAAGGCCTACAAATATTACATATGGTCAACTTCGGCTATGTCTTCTGAGAAGAGGTGGGAGATGCGAAGTGGACTCAATGCTCGATGAAGGAAGGAGGTTGAGGTTCTTGTTTTGGAAGCAAAGGTGGATCCCTATGCTCCATAAGCTGAGGTATTATGTAATGGTATTTTAATTCATGATGTCTTAGTAGATGGAGGTGTTGCAATTAATGTAATCACCGAGTCTGTAATGAATATGTTGGGTTTAAAAATTAATCGCCCTCATCACTTATGTTAAGGTCATTAAATAAGGGAAAAACTAAACCGAGAAGGTGTTGTTTCAAATGTGGCAATATCTGTTATGGGTGTTGTATGTGTGACAAACTTTCAAGTGATGAAAAATGGTATTTTGCATACCAAATGTTATTAGGAAGGCCATGGCTAAGGAGAGTTCATGCAAGAAACTATTGGAATGAAGGCTTCATGACACTTGGACATGACAGAGAGAGGATGAAGATAAAATTGATCCCTCAAAGCATCATAAGGCGAGAACTTGTGGATTTAGGTGATGAAACTAATGATTGGACATCCTTTGATTACTCTAGTACTAGTGAAGTGGACACGAGAATATGAAGAAAGTGAGGTTGATGTTTCGGTCATGGATATCCTTCCAAATCACACCACTCATGAACCCATAAATTATCTAAAGAAGAAATTAATGATCGTCTCCAAAAATAAAGATTGGTGATGTTGTGATGGAGAGTGAGAAGGAATCCTACCTCTAACTCTTTCGAAGGTACATACACCTATTCACTTTTGATTACAAGAAACTCTCTCAAGTAAGTTGGGTAGAACATTATATTGAGCTAGTAGATGGTGTTAAGCTCATAAATGAAATGCCATATAGAATGAATCCTAATTTTTCCAAGATTTTAAAAGAAGAAATAGATAAGTTGCTTAATGCAGATTCATATTTTCTATGGAGAATTCAAAATGGGTTTCTCCCATTGTGATCTCAATAAAAAAGAATGGGAAGTTATTCCTTTTGGGTTGTGTAATGCTCTGAAATGTTCCAGTGATTGATGAATAGGGTGTTTGAACCCTATATTGGAAACTTCATCGATTATTTCTAGATTATTTTTACATCTATGGGAGCAAGATGGACCACCTCCACTAGATGGAGACAACATTTCAAAGGTTAGATGAAGCACAAGCCTCACTAAACCCTATAAAGTGTGTCTTTGGATGTTCAAAAGGCATTTTGTTAGGGCATGTTGTATCCAGAGAGATGGTATTGGTACTGATCCTGATGAAGTGTCAAAAATAAAAGAGTTACCATTTCCTATGAATAAAATTAAGTTGAGATCATTTTTAGGCCATGTGGGTTACTATAGAAGGTTCATCAAGAATTTTTTAAAAATTGCAAAGCCACTAACCTAATTCTTAAAGAAGGATGTTACTTATGAGCTAGGAAAGAAGGCGTGTGAAGCTTTTGAAAAACTTAAGGAGGCTTTAGTGTTTTCACTTGTTTTAAAGAATCCAGACTGGAGCAAGCTATTCATTGTGTATACTGATGCTTGGATGCGGCACTAGAAAGTACTACGAGCCAAAAGGATGAAAATGTAAATGATCATCCAGGTTTACTTTGGGAGTAGAAAAATGAGCAAAGGCTTGAGGTAAATTATCTTTCAGTGGCGAAAAAGAGGCTCTAGCTATCATTTTTGCTGTAAAAAGTTTAGAAATTACTTTCTAGGGCGAAGTTTACTGATTGTATGTGAGATCATCGAGCTCTAAAATATATTGTAAATAAGCTGACCCATCGGGAAGGATAGCAAGATGGATAATTTTTCTACAAGAATTTGAATTTGATATTATAGATAGGCCAAGAAAGAAGCATGTCAATATAGATGTACTCTCTCGAGCCTATGATGGTTTAGGTTCATCTTGTGATGATGATGATTTCTCGGATGTAGCATGGTTATCCTTGACACAATCCCTAGTGAATACATAGATATTTGGAATTATCTGAATGAATTCATATTACTCAAGTCAGTCATCCATATTCTATTCTACATGGAGTATTATTTCAAATAGGACCTAATGGAAAATACAAGAGGGTAGTTAGACATGATCAAGAGAAGGATCTAATAGAATAATTCCACAATGGTACATGTAGAGGAAACTTCTTTGGGAAACTTACATCAAGAAGGATCTTGGATGCGAGGTTATCACTAGCCCACTATTTTTAGAGATTACTATAATTATTGTAAGACATGTGATATTTGTTAAACACATGAGAACCGTAAGAATTCATTAGATCCATTATGCCCTATTCTTCCACTTAGTCCCTTTAAAAAGTGGGTAATAGATATTGTAGGTCCACTTCCAACTACCCCATGCTAAAATAAGTATATTGTAGTTTGCCACATATTATTTAACCAAGTGTGTTGAAGCTAGGCCATTGAAAACAACTTCCATGGATGAAGTGACAAGGTTCATATATGAATGCATTGTCACCAAATTTGGTTGTCCATTATAAATTATAACAGATCAAGGAAGCCACTTCATTAATGAGGTGGTAGAATCCCTAGTCAACAAGTTTTCTATTAAGCACAGGAAGGCAATAACTTACAAGCCAAGCACAAATGGACAGGTGGAATAATTTTTTTTTGTGTTGTGTCAAATTCTAGCAAAAGATGCAGCCTTGCAGGTACATAAGTGGGATAAAAGGATTCATGCAGCATTATGGGCATATAGGGCAACATCAAAGTCAACAATAGGATACTCCCCATTTCAGTTGGCTTATGGCATTGATCCAATTCTTCCTATTGAGTTTGATATTCCCACTATAAGAATCATGAAAAATGAAAGGATGGATGAAAGTGATTCGGTAAAGGAAAGGTTGGTACATCTTCATTTGCTAGAGGAAATGAGAGAAATAGCAAAAGATACAAGCTATAAGAATAAAATGAAGTAGAAGGAATACTTTGATCAAAAGATCCATTGGTCTCCATTTCATGTGAATGACTTGGTTCTAGTATATGATTCCAGATACAAAAAAAGAAGGCAGAGAAAATTTCTTCCCAAATGGATGGGGCCCTACAAAATAGTAGTTGTGCATGAAAATCGTACATATTGATTAGAGGAATTTGATGGCACTCCCATTATGAAGTGGTCAACCATGACAAGTTAAAGATTTTCCAAACTCCGAGAATAGTCTACTCTAAGGACGGAGTAGAAGCTAGGAAGAGGGAAGATGTCGAAACTAAAATTTTCTTCCATAATTTCTATTTCATTAATGTATGTATTAGAAATAGGATGTTGTTAAGTATAATTAGTAGTGGCGTTCAATAGAAAATAACAAAGACTACTACGGTATGCCACCGCCAATAATGTATAATATGGTAATAGTCAAAGTACGATAGGAATGTTGTGGTAAAAAGAAAATAATTGTTGTAAGTAGTTCGGTAATGTTAAAATATTGAAGTTAGGGTAAATAGAGAAGAAGGGTCTACATGATTAGGAATTAGAAATATTTCAATTGCTAATAAGGACAAGGAGTGATGTCATAAATATTTTGTGTATTTTTTTGTAAAAAGTCTAAAAGGTGGAACCCATTTGAAATGATAAAGTTTATCTTATATTACAAGATAAGCTTATATGTAAAGATAAGAGTTAAGGTATGGGATATGATTCGTCGAGTAGATTTCTTATTCTATCTTAGAGATAAGGTGGATAATCCTGAAAGTTCTATAAATAGAGAGGCCACCCCCCTCATTTAGCATAGAAGGAAGTAATGAGAAATATTGTATGAGTAAGTGTGTGAAGGAAGGCATCCTTTAGAAGGTGTGTTAAAGAAGCCATTAAGAGGTGTAATTGTGAAGTTTCTCCCATAGTTATTGGTGGAAGGCAAGTGGAGTTGGTAACACTTGAAGTATCTCATGGGTGAGATTGTAACAATTTCTTGTTGATAATATAATTTCATTTATATTTCAGATTTGTCATCATTCTTTTATATCATAGTCTATGTTATTCTTGTGTTATGTCTGTTATTGTGTTTCCAGATTACTTCCACTAAACTAAAAGCTATGCATTAGTAAATAATCATAGCATGAGGAGTTCCCAGTGGAGAATTATCATAGTGCTAGATTGGTGATGACAAAACCAAGTTGATTGGGTACGTAAGCACACAGACTCACCTATGTATAAAACATTTATGCGGGTTTTTAATTCTCCTTGAATCCAATCCTTTCGATACCCATCTTGTGTTTCGGATTCTAACATTTGTCATAAGCTCGAGATGATGGAATATCACACAAATTGTGTAGCCTAGATCCGATCAAGGCTGCATTGGTTGAAGATGGGAGACAAAGCGTGCAAGAATTTTTTAAATATTTTTATTTCAAGTATTCTCTAGAAATAATTAAAGTTATTTAAGTTTCTTAGATTCAGCTCATGGAAAGACCATAGCTCACTAATGCTTTTATGGAAGATAATTAGTTAGTTTTCCAAGTGCAATAGTTTATGAATAAGTGAGCGGCTACTAAGAAACAATGTGTTGAGGCCATTCATGTCAAAATTTATTCTCATGATTTTTCTTGATACAATTATCCTCTTACTTTAGATAAGATTCATGGTGCTCTTAAGTGCTTAGATGATGATAAATCTCCGGGATGGGGGATTTACTTGTGATTTATATAAAGCTAATTGGTATTTTATTGGCCTTAATCTACTTTGTGTCTATAATGAAGCCCACCAATCCAAATCACTAGTGAGCTTCGTTAATTAAGGAAACATCAAGTTCATCCATAAAGTAGGAAATCTGGGCCCGATTACTATTTGGTGGCCTATCACACTTTTGAATGTTTCTTATAAAATTATTTCTAGGGACCTTAATGTTGTCCAAATTTCTCATTCTTAATGTAAATGATTAGATAGATGTATGTGGGGGTTTCCTAGACAATGTTGGATCCAAGAAGTGGTTAGCTTCCTTAGTAGATGTCAACCCCTATGTTTAGAAAGATGGAAATAGATCAAGAACTATAAATAACATGCAGAAATAGAGAATTACTGAATCTAGAAGGATTGAGATTGATTTAAGACTGATTTAACTGATCAAACTACAAAACCAAGCTTACCTAGTCTAGGTTGGGTCGATGACCCAGACTATGCAGAGATAGGTTGATGATGAACCTGAGGGGCTGGATCAAGAAAACAAGAGAAATATGTGACTATGTAGAATCAGTGCAATCTAGAAGTTGTAGAAGTTTGGAAATGTTGGAGTCAACTTGTAGAGAAAATTTGAAGGAATAGAAACTAGGAGATAATGAGAAACAAGGATTAAGGCTGGGGATTGAAACCAGGACCTCATGGTGACAAACAAGGTGTAAATAGGTTGATTTTACTATGAAGAATAGACTTGGATGAGAGGTTAGCAATCTAGAATAGGGGTAAGCACATGCATGGACTGGGATGGCTTTGGGGAAAAAAAGAAAGAGATCTTGAGGCTCAGATTGATGGTGATTTATGAGGGTCAATGGTGACTACATCAGAGATGGATAAGGCCAAGAAAAGGTGAGCTAGATGGATAACCTACAATTGTAGCTTTGCAGAAAGAGGTTGATGGTGAGGTTGAGCTCTATTATTGCTGCTCTAAACATGTAAAAGGTTAATCACAAGAAATACCAAGATAATATGATAAATCTGACTAAAGCATTGTAAAATGGTGACAATATCACAACAATACCAATCATGATTGATGCACATGCACATTGCAAGGAGGTACAAGGAGGTCAGTAATGGCTTTGGAATGTTTAGGAACGAAAATATTGTCTACAAATCTGAAAAATATGCTTGCACTCAATTTTTTGATGATGAATGGAAAGGAAGAAACCAGTCTTATAGGGTCGGTGGTGACCAGCTGGGTCACCACTAATTCTAGGAAAGTTTCCTCAATAGGAAGATTTTTCTATTTTTTTGGCATGATTCCCTTTCTTTTTGGAGATGGTTGAATGCTTTAAAGCATTAGGTGGGAAGAGTTGTTTTAGGATGAGGTGTAGGTGAGTTAGAGATAAGGATAGGTTAGAAAAAGCATAGGGATGTATAGGATGTATATTTGGAATGAAAGCATTCCAAAATAGAAGCTAGTTAGGGCATGATGATTAATAATTAATTAATTAATTAATAGGATCAATTGTGGATGGGATAGTTGGGCATATGAAATATTTCAATGATTAATTAATTAATATTACTTAATTAATTAATAGATATTGGGAGGAATTTAATTAAACAAGGGGGATGATTGAATAAATAATTAAAATATGTGCATGCAGGTGATGAAGGGATAGATACCAAAATTAGGTGTCTACATTTTCCCTTTTTGTTGAGTGGTTTGTAGTAGCAAGCCATGAGAAAAAAAAAAAAGGGTTGGATGAGGGTAAAGATTTGATGATAAGATCCCCCTCAAATGGGGGATTGATGATGCCACGAGGAAATCAATGATGCTTTTGAAAAAGGATTATTGATTAAGGGGGGTGGGTGATTGAATAGATGGGTGAAATCATAACCAAGGAAAATGCCCCAGGTAAAAAGGATTCACAATAATGATGAAAAACTATGGCGGTGACTCCAATATCACATCGGTAGGGGACAATTGTGGTCTCAATGGAGATGGACAACAATGTTCTATGGACCAATGAGTGGGTGAAGACCACTGCAGTATGGATGTAGGTTGGATGACCAACGGGTCATGGGAAAGTCATCAAAATATGCACAACTATATGTGAAAAGGTATGTGAAATCCTTCATACACGAGGAATCGGGCGGAAAGGTATGTGTTTCACTACAAACAAGGATAAAAGTATGGTGCCCAATGGGACATAAAAATCCAAAAGGTAGAGTTTGAAAAATATGGATGAAGAGATAATATGCCCCAAGAGGGGAAAGTATGGCCATGAAGGAAAAAGGGAAAAGTAAAATATGCCCCAAGTGGGGAAAAGTGGTAGACACCAAGTAGATTTTGTGTGCAAAATTAGATTACGATAGTTTGAGGTAAAATTCCCAAGGAAGAGTAAATATGGCCACCAAAGTGGACTTGAGATTGAAAATATAATGCCCTAAAAGGGAAAATGGCCATGGAAGTGGAATTGAAAATGAGAAGGAGAGGATTCGAATATGAAAACAAAATTCCCTAAAGGGAGAATATAGAATATGGCCATGAATGTGGACTTTGGAAAAATAACATATGCCCGAAAAAGGGATATAAGTATGGCCCCATGGGACTTTTGGTGAGAGAGATAGACTAAAATTAGATAAGGTGACAACTATAAGCATAGTGACCTGAAGGTACAAATGAGACTACATTGTGTTAAGGAGCATGCGAGAGAAAACATGCCTCTAACCACATTGGAGGTAAACAAGAAAGGATCTGGGTAATGCAAGGCACTTGCAACCAAAGAAAATGCTAGTAAATAACCAAATGATAGTTAGTCATTTTGAATACATCATAAGAGAAATGATGGATGAGATGATCTCATAGACCTAATGTTGACATGACAAAAGGGGTTTGAGATGCACTTGTATAGAGGAAAGAGGGTTCTCCAAAAGTGGTGTTCCTAAACTATGCCCCAGCTCTGGGAAGGGGAAAGAGAAAGTTGATCAATGCAAGAAGCTTTCTTAGGATGTTGATAAAATGGAAGGTTGATCAATGTGGGAAGCCTTCAAATTCCATAAGGAGTAGCCATCCTTCAAGGGTATGGTCTACTTTTTAAAATATATAGATGGCAAGAATAAATGATAGTTATCCTTCGAATCGTCTATTTTTTTTTTATTTTTTATTTCATTTTTTTTTTTTTTTTTTTGTATGAACAATTTTCTTTGAGGGATCAGTCTATTTTTGATAACTTTGATTTTGATTTGAGCATCCAATATTTTTGATTTTTTTTACATGGGGAGAGTTAGGACTAGCTAAGTAGACCACTTAGGAGGGGATAGATGATGTACAAGAGACACCCATGGACCCTTTACATGGTTCCAATAGGTGAATAAGAAGGAAATGGATGTGATGATTGTGAGTTCTCACCAATGGGGAGAACCTATCCATAAGGAAAATGCTACATGGGAGAGCTGTGGTGCCCATATTTAAGGTCACATCTAGGAAGTGATGAAGACCACATAGTTCCAAATCATCACATGAGAAATGGAAATGGCTAAGATGGAGGAATGATCTGAAGACATGACTAAGGGCACATTGGTAAATGTGCTAACAATAGAATGGTCACAAGTGCAATGCATTAAGTGGTTCCACTTCTGGTTTACCATCAAGGGAAGCTAGATGATAGGCTCCCAACCCATACTTATGCATGATAATGTATGGTCCGATCTAGTTAGGGGAAAAATTTCCACATTGGCTCCTTTCTAGAGTAGTGACATTCTAATTTTCTTTGAGTATGAGGTCACCGACATTAAAGTCACATTCCTTAAGGTGCTTATTGATCACATGATGTGCTCTTATAAACATGATGGTGTTCAAGAGTGAGAAGGTGACATGCTCATCTAGTATCTCGAGTTGTGCTAGATGAGCTTGGTGATAATCTTCATCAGAGATGAAGTCGTGAAGGGACACACATGCAAAGATGGGATTTGAACTTTGAGAGGGAGGATGGATTTAGAGATAAACAAGAGAAAAAGTGTAGCCCCTATGGAGGTATGAATGCTAGTATGATAGGCCCAAAGGGTGAAAGGAAGCTAGAGATGCCAATTATGACCTACTTGATCGATTGTTTTGGAAAGAATGTTTTGAAGAGTTTTATTAGTGGCTTTGGCTTAGTTGTTAGCTTGAGGATAATATGGAGAAGAAAATATGAGTTGAATGTTGAATGCATTACATATTTTCTTGAGATATTTATTTTTAAAGGACTTTCCATTGTCCATAACAAGTTTGTGAGGAATGCCAAAGTAAAAAAGATAATGTGTTGATAGATAAAATTAATGATTGGGCTAGATTTAGTTGAGGTGAGTGGATTTCTTCCACCCACTTGGTGAAATATTTAGTGGTAAGTGATGATCGAGTGATGTTGTTGTGAAGAATGGGATTAATAAGACCAATAAGATCAAGGCCCCATTGTGAAAAGGGCCAAAGGTCTTGAGCCGGATGTAGAGCTTGACTAGGAATACGAATGAGATTGGAATGTTGCTAACATTTTTCACATTTCTTAACATATTTGCAGAAATCATGATTAAGGAAGGCCAAGTAATAGCCAAGATGAAGAACACACTTAACAATGGCTAAGCCACTAAAGTGTCCACCACAAATACCATCATGGACTTCCTGATGGCTCAAGAGGCTTCATGGGATTTGAGACATCGAGAAGAACACCATCAAATCCATGTTTATAAAGAATGCCACCAAGGATCACATAGTGGTGAGCATGCTAAAGAAAATACCTCTTAGCATTTTTGGAGAGATCAAGAGGAAGGATGGATTTGGATAGATAATCAAATATTTGAGAGTACCAAAGGTCTGGTGAATTAGATTCAATAAGATTAACTTGAGGTAATTCATGAAAAGGCCAGGTTATAGTGATGAATGACATTAGGGAGCTTGGACTCTTTTTTTCCATGGGATGAGAGTCGTGAGGGACGCCATCATATCAACAAAATGATTTTTTGATCGAGGAACAACTTGGATGGTGTAAGAGTCAAATGCTTCAAGGAGAAGATGAACAATGTCATGATATTTTTGAAGAGTATCATTTTTACATTGATACTCACCTGTAACTTGTTTGATTATGAGCTCGAATCCCCATAGATGTCAAGAATTTGAACACCTAAAAGATGATGGTTTCAAGACCCAAGATGAGGGCTTCATATTCCGCCATGTTGTTTGTACACTCAAAATTGAGCTTGTATGTGAGGGGAATAGGAGTTTCCCAAGGAATGAGAATGATGCCAGCTCCCCCTTGCTGAAATTTTGAGCCATCAAAGAAGAGAGTGAATTTAAGAGTATCATATTCATGATGAAATTGATTAATGGATTCATCTGGAAATTTTTCATGAGGTAGATGTGTACTTGGGAAGAGGGGCTTCTACCAATTGGTTAGCAATAACTTTCCCCTAATGGATTTTTGAGAAATAAACTCAAGGTCAAACTCTACCATGAGCATGAGCCATCGAGTAACGTGATCATATGTGATAAGGTTTAGAATGCAATGTCTTAAGAAGATGAAATCTAGTAATGACATAAGTCTTGTGGTTGAGAAGATAATGTCAAAGCTTAGATGTAGTAAAGAATAGGGTGCAAACACAACCTTTCAGATTTAGTGTAGGGTCTCACAGTCATCATGAAGAGTGTGATTGATGTAATAAATGGCTCTCATGACCTTGGTCATCATGATGTGCTAGCATGGCTCCTAGAGCATGATTAGTAGCAGAGATATATAAATAAAATGGCTCCCCCTCATGTGGAGGTGTGAGCACTAGGTGGAGATAGAAGATATTGTTTAAGATCATCAAAATATTTTTGACAATCATGATCCCAATCAATTCAATGTCCTTCCAAAGGAGGTGATGAAAAGGTTGACAATGATCGAAATTTGTGAGATGAAATGGTGGAAAATTGATTGAGGTGGCCTTGAGGTTGTGTAGTTGCTTAAGATTGGAAGGAGGAGGCATTTCAATGATTTCCTTAATTTTTGGGGATCAACTTCAATGCCCCTAATAGAAATGATAAAGCCAAGGAGTTTTCTAGTTAAGACTCCAAATACACACTTGGTTAGATTAAGATGAAGGAAAAAGTGAATGAGGCACTCAAAAAGGACTTTGAGAATGAAATATGGTCACATCGATGCTTAGATTTTCCCAAAATATCATCTGACATAGTCTTTAATGGTTTTGTGGATGAGATCATGAAAGATGTAAGTCATGGCCCATTGATAAGTAGTGTCAACATTCTTTAAACCAAAGGGCATGACATGATAGAAAAGGTCCCCAAGGGGTGATGAAAGAGGTTTTGTGTTGATCCTCTAGTGCGATGAGGATTTGATTGTAACTAGAGAAACCATCCATGAGAGAAAGCATCTCATGACCTATGGTAAGATCCACAAGTGATCAATGTTCGGAAGAGGGAAGTCATCCTTAGGGTAGGTGAGATTGAGATCCCAAAATTCTGTGCATATGCATAATTTTCTTGATGCTTTAGTGATGGGAAAATGTTTGAAACCCACTGGGGATAGTCAATGGGATGATGAAATTTTCTACTAAAAGATGTTGCAACTCCTCTCTTTAACAAGGAGAGAAATGTGAGGATGCATGCGATGAAGCTTCTACTTTACTAGTTTGGCATTGGGATAAGTGATGATATTGTGGATGATGATAGAGGGATCAAGACTTGGCATGTCTGAATATGACCATGTAAATTTTTGGCTATGATGGGAGAGGAATGCGGTGAAATATTCTAGCTCATGTGGATCAAGCGATTGGCCCACTTTGAGAATGTGAGGCTCTTGAGGAGTCCCGATATTGACATCGATGGTGGCTTCATTAAGAAGAGTAGGTGAGTCAAATGGTAAGGTCTTCTAAAGATAAGAATCTTCTTCCCCCATGTGGGAAAGGATGGCATCATCATTAGCACATTGAAGGACATCAATGGTAGAAGAATCTTCTTCTATCATCTCCGAATGGAAAAGAGGAAGGGACCTAATCTGATTATCACACTGATAGGTGACCGGTCCCAAAGTTATGGTGGAGACTAAAAAAAAATCAGAGGCAATGGAAATGGTGTCATCCAGTTCCATGTCCTCAAGAGTCAAGAAATATGGGGATGGTATGTTCATGTCCTCGGAGTCAGAGGAGATGGATAGAAAGTAAAGAAGGTATGTCCATATCTTTGAGCATGATAAGATCCTCGAGGGTTGGAAAATATGGAGAAGGTAGAGAAGATATGCCCTCATCTTCAAAATTCGAAAAGGTAAAGGAGATGGAGGAGGCATGTCCATGAGAATCTCAGATGGTGGAATGGGGTCAGGGGACTGCCCCCTATAACCTAACCCAAACTTTTCGTAAGGTTTATGACATTGATCAGAATAAGACCATGTGGGCCATGTTCATAATGACCTAAGTCGAATCCATTCCATGTGCAATGATGGAAATAGTTATAGGCAAAATATGGGTTGTTGAGAAAGCTAAATCCACCAAAGTATAGAGCCTGGTGTGTGGAATATCATCGATGTGGGAAGAGGGGGTATCAAAACCACCATAAATAAGATTAGTGTGATGATGGGGGACCAAAAGGAATAATTTCTCTGACGTCTAGTTGGTACATAGGTGCCTTATCGGGTCTCTACCGATATGGTTGGGAGTGGGAAGGGTGTTAAGCATGAGAAGGAAATACTCCCCCATCATAAGTTTTTTCACCACATCATCTAGGAGTCTTTGTTAGGGAGTTTGGATGAGGGAATGGCTGAACTGGTGGATGGTGTAGATGGATCATCCTTAGGATGAAGCATGTCATTTGGTCTATAAGTCATGTTACATCCTTGAAAGGGAGGAGTGTCCCTGAAAGCATCAATATTTTTCCCTCATGCTCATACTTAAGGGAGTGATGAAGCATTGATGGGATGTAACGCATGGTGTATGGATCCATGGTCATCTAAGGAGAACATTGTATTGAAATTATCCTTCAATGATATAAAAGGTCTGATGGATGAGCTTCTCACAACACGGATGGGAAGGATGACAATTTCCCAAGGTGGGAGTGATGACATCATTAAAGGCGTGAAGGACCACAAGTGTCTAGTGAAAATTTCCTTTGGAATCTTAAGTTGATTGAAAAGTATGTGAAGGGATGATATTAATGCTCACCCCACTATCAATCATGGACCTTAAATGAATGTATCATTGATCCTAACCATAATAAAGAGGGGAAGGTCATGTTCTTCTAGTGGGATATCCAGAATTTCAGTTTCATTGAATGATATAGCAGTAGAGAGAGCCTGCAAGTGCTCCTACGAAGGATGCGAAGGGTCTGAGCCTCATCATCAGATGTTAGAATGCATTTCAAGGCTTCAATAAGAGCCTACCTATGATCTGGTGAGCTTTGGATGAGCTCGTAGAGTGACATTTTGACTAGGGCTTGATGAAGTTGTCTAATGATACTTTGTTTGATAGGCTTAGGGGCTTGCTAAAAAAAAAACCTTTGGTTTCATGATGCGGCCAAATCCTTAGGAGGAGGGATGGCAATGAAGGTCCTAGATTTTGGCTTAGAGGTTGATTTGGGCTCCATGGCTAGATCGAGTGGTTACCCAAACTACATTGATGAACAAGGGAGGACTATCTGGGGATGAGTCTTCTCTTAAAGGTGAAATAATGGATGTCGACTAGATGTGGAAGGTAGGGATTGACTTGGTCCAAGGGAAAGTCTCCCTCTTCAATGAGATTGTGAATAATGGCCTGGAGTACTCTATAATGCTCAGTATCATGTCCAGGGGTATGATGAAAGGAACACATAAGGTTAGGATTAAACCATAGAGGCTTCTTTCCTTTTGGGTCAAGGCTTTGATAGGAGGAAGTGTAATTGCAGAGGTTTGTAATAAGTGTTGGAAGATATTTATGTATGATCCAACCAACACACTAGAAAGATGTCTTATGTGATACTTTGGATGTTTGAGATAAGACCTGAGTGTATTGATGCTTTGATTATTTGGATTCAGTTTTACTATTGATTGGTGTTTTGTGTAGGATGATCTGGGATTGAGAGTTGAAACATTTTGTGGTTCTAAAGAAGATGATTTTGGATTAGATGGTTTACCTCTAGGAGGGATCATAGGTTTTGTATGTGGGGACACACTATCGATGGAGGAGCATCAACAATCTTAACTAGGGAGTCAGATGGTAACGTTATGATTGGTTTGGGTACAAGAAACAACATTTGTCTGAAGATAATCCACAGAAGATGGGGATTGAGGGGATTGTGTTGATGACATGGAAGAGACATTTGAGGTCATTACAAGGTAAAGTGATTTTAAACATTCCTCAAATGATAGTAGGGATAAAAGGAGTAGGTGGCACATATGTAATCACAATAGTTGGTATGGGTAAGAGAGCGGAGGAGGGACCAGTATGGGTTCCATGGATGGTATGATGGGAAAGGGTGGAATAGATATAGGTGAGGTGGTCAAGCCTACTAAATGGATGAAGTGGATGGTGAGGTGGATAAGGAAGTTGATGAAGGACCAACCCCAAATGTGGAAATAGGATGAAATGGTTGTTTCATGAATGTCTCCAAGGGCATAAATGATATATTTATCTAACAGGGTTCTAGAAGTTGTAGATGTAGGAGTAGACTCCAAGACAAATGTAGATGTAACAAATGTAGGGAGGATGTCAAAGGAATAGAGGTAGTTGTGGATGGAACAAGCTCTTGATCATTAGTGTTTAGGTGTTTATAGTATGAGCATTAGGTGCTTGGGTTGTGGTAGAAGTGGTAGCTTGGCTAGTTGATGTATGATTTGGGAAAGGTTGTTTAAAAATGTCAAGGGGTTGATTGGGTGAGGCATTTGGATTGTCGACTTGAAGATCACCTTGATCAATGAGTCTTTGACCAATCCTTAAAAGTATGACATATTTCTATGTCATGGCCTCAGACTTGGTGATATTTTTAGTAGTAATGATCTTCACGATACCATGTAGGTTTTGGTCTTGACTCATCAACTTAGTCGAGATAGGAGGAAGTGTGACAAGGTTTGTTGTCATTAATTTTTCAAATATCATTTTATGACTCCCCGAGGGGGTGTAGTTGGGCGTTGGTTGAGTGACTCTTTGTTGAGCCCATGTGCTAGATGTAGATGTAGGAGATGATTTAACAACCATGACATTGGTTTCCTTTTTTTTTCATTTGGCATGGATGTTTTAGTAAACTCATGTTTGGGTTTATTTGATTTGAGTTTTAAATGGCCCTATTTGAGGGCACATGTTTCTAGTTTATGAGCCATGGTGAAGGCCTCATCAAAGGTTTGGAATGATTGGATTTGTAAAGTTCAAAGATATATGCTTCACACATGAACGTGAGAAGAGATCGATGAGGTCATCTTGTGGAAGAGGAAATGATAATTGGCTTATAGTGAGGTGCCATCATGTGATGAAGTCTATAATGGATTCATCTTCAAATTTCGATGGTGTATAGATCATTGATGGTTATTTTTCACGTAATGTTAATTGAAAAATGTTCTAGAAATAATTGCACAAGTTAGGAGAAAAGAAAATATTGAATATTGGGGATGTTATTGTACCAATCCAAGGTGGGACTAGCCAAGGACATGGGAAAAGTGCAAAGCATCAGTCCTGATCATGCACAATAAGATAACATGCATGTTTAAATGCATGAAGATGTTGTTGTGGATCCTCTTTGTTGTTGAACTTAGTAAATTTTGGCAATTCCTAGTGTAGAGGATATGGTTTAATTGGTATGGATGGGTGAATGGGCTCATTACAGATTTTCTCATATGATAATGAGACCTTGGTCCCTAAAGTTTTAGCTTCAAGGTTGGCTAACCTATTTACAAGGGCATGCATGGGATCATTTGAAAGAGTTTTTTGGGGATGAGGGGTGGTGGTGCATGTAAGAAGTGGTTGGATGGGTTTGTTGATAAACTTGTGATGTGTTGGTGTCTGGGGAATTTGTTGGGGGTAAGCCATGGGTTGTGATTGAAAGGGTGGTTATTGAAATAATTTTGTTTGGTGATGGGAAGATGATAGGATTTTTGGGATTGGGGTTATTACGGTAGGTGCTGAAGCAGGAATGTGGGTATGAACAAGTTGATATTGTTGTTGAAAAGGGTTAGATATACTATAATGTAAAGCACCCATGAAAGGGGGATGCTAAGAAGTATTGATTGGCATGTTGGATGTAAGAAGATCATACTTCCCAGACAAGGGATATGATGTTTGGGCATATTGAGTAGGGACACTAATGGGGATAGTGACCAAAGAAGTGAGGGGAAGAGTAGTGTTGATTATTGTGTTGATCAATGGGAGATTGTGAGGGATCGGTGTGACTATCTGGGTAGTATGATAAGTCAAAGGGTTGGTAGAGGAGGAAGCAAAGATGGGCTATAAAATCTCATTAGCTACAAGATGGGTGGCTTGAGGATTGGTTTGATAGGGATAGAGTTGTTGGAGCGGTGGTCCATCTAGGGGAATCAAGTTGATCTCCTAAGGAGATAATCTTGAAGTGTAACTAGATTGGCATCCAGAAGTTCTTGAAACATGGTATCACCAGAGGAACCTTAGGTGGTCTAGAGGGTTCTGATCGATTGATGGTGGGGTGGTTGGCCTAGATGGGATAGATTGATGGTAAAAGAATGGATTGGTCTCTCCTAAAGTTTTAGTGTGAACAAGAGGCTCGGTTGAGAGATGTCAAGGAGTGGTTGAGTGCTCAAGGGTACAAATGAGGTGGTTGTAGAGAACATGTGTTGAGACAAGGGATCGGTGGAAGAAAAGTTTTGTTCCATTCTTTTGGCTACTAAACAAGTGACTATGGGCATGAAAATAGTTTTCACCCAAGAAAAAAAGAAGACAATTTTTATTTTATGTTTGATTATTAAGAATGTGGAAAAGAAAAGGGATGGTTGATCAGGTGCCTAGGAGAAGGCAAAATACTATGTTTGGTCTCATGTTTTTATGGTTGGGGAATGTTTGAGGTGGTTTGTTGTTGGGTGATGAAATCCCAATCAGAAAACTAGGTAAGGGGATATTTTGATGTGTTAATTTGGTTTGTGAGGTTTAAGGATGTGTGTGATAAGATGTGTGATGTAGAGGATTAAAATCCTAATTAAGCTATGTGGGCAAAAGATGATGAAAAAAATATTTTTTTAGGCCCAAAATGAAATGTGATATTGATGAGGACACAAACATGGATATAAAGTATGATGCAAAAATGAGTAAACAAGAAAAAAGTGGAATACCTGGATAACACTTTTCCTATTTATCTATTCTGATGAGAGATCCAAGCCATGAACTGATGAAAGCGATAAAGAAGGCCTCTCGTTGAGTGTTAGTGTGAAATAAAAAAAAAAATATATAAAGGAAAAGAAACCACCTAAAGGGTGGTCCCACTGTGAGGTATGTTGTCCAAATTTCTCATTCTTAATGTAAATGAATGCTAAATAATTTCCGTTCTAAGAAGTAGTTAACTTCCTTAGTAGATGTCAACCCTCATTTATTTAGATAAAGTTGAAATAAAAAAATCATGTCGAAATAGAGTTATTACTAAATCTAAAAATGGCGAAACATATCTAAAGCTAGTTAGATTAAATAACCGCAAAATAAAGGCTACCTAGTCTGGGTCAATGGTGCTCCAGGACTCTACATAGGAAGGTCAATGGCCTCCTTGGAGGATGAATTCAGAGTTGTAGATGAAATATGTAGACTGTAAGGTCCAGGAGAAAATAAGGACTGTAGATAATATAGGAGGATTTACGAGAAAGAAGTAAAGGTAGAAATGTGGGGAAAAGGATAGAAAAGGCTGATTTAGGTAGATTATTGGATGGGAAAGGCCCCGGTTGTGAGAGACCAGGGGAAGATCGACGATGACTATAGGATGATTGGGATGAGGTTGAAAATAAATAGTTGAATATTATAACCTACAAACACTATGAATAGAACAAGAGGTTTCTAAATGATGGTTGGATGCTTGCTTGCACCTACAAAAGATCGATCCAGTAAGAAAGCAAAGATAATTTGATAGAATACTTGATAACAACACTATAAAGAATGATAACTCACAAAGGAATATCGTGAGTGATGTAAAACACATTGGATGATGGATGGGATGTCTGTAGCTATTGTAGGAAGATTTGGAAGTCACGAGGAAGCTCTGATTTCTCTCTGATTGCTTGATTATTGAGTGATTGCATCTTGATGTCCATAATGGAAAGAAAACACTTGTTTTAAAGTAGGTTGATGGTGACCAGGATGGGTCGGCATTGATCATGGGGAAAGTTTCCCCAATGGGCATGATTTTTTATTTAAGGTGGCATTTGGATGCTTTTAAGGCTTCAAAGTGAGTGTTTTAAAACATGTTGGCGGTATTAGATGACTTGGGGATGAATCCAAGGTAGTTGGGGCATAAAAATAGATAGGATGAAAGCTAGAAAAGAAAGGTGATTTATATGTAGGATAAAACATCCTAATTAGAAGATTTGTTAGGGTTGTGAGGATATTAAATGATTAATTAATTAATTAATAAATATTAATGTGGATGGGATAATTAGGCATGTAAAATATTAAATGAATAATTAATTAATGTAGCTTAATTAATTAATAAGGATAAGATGGGAATTACATTGAACAAGGGGGATGATTGAATTAAAATATGTGTGTGCGGGCGAATGAAGGCATAGATACTGATTTTAGGTGTCTACACTTGATCTTCACATTATTTATCTATAGATGGAGTTTATTAAAGGGCGCTACATTATGGATAATTTTATTGCGGTCTAGGAAGGAATGGAATGGGATTGAACATCTCTTCAATGGAACTTATTTATTAAAATTGACTTTGAGAAGGCACATGATTGTATCGAGTGTCTTTTTATTCTTTCCATGTCTAATGCATTAGGATTTGGTTCACAAATTTTTGATTTCAACTATCCCAAAACTCTCTTATAATGTGTTTTATTTCCTCACTATTAATGGAAAATATTCCTCTGTGATTATCCTCTTCTACTCTAGCAGACAGGGGTGCCCTCTTGCACCTTCTCTATTTTTATTAGAATCGATGTTCTCGTATCTTATTACTAAGCGTGTTGATTAGGGTCACATTCAAGGAATATTTTTTCTAGATCATTCTACTTAGTTCATCAATGGTCATTTTGTGGATGATGATTCTTTTCTCAATCCTACAAAAAATGAGTAGAATTTTCTTGATTTTTTTGAATGTCTTGAAATATTTTTTCTTGTTTTAGGATCCAACATTCAGATGGATAAAACCTTGGGCTATCAGAATATTAGTTGGCCTATGTCTGAGTGGTTAAAATATTACCCTTGCAAGTGGATTGAAAAGGGAGAACAATTTAAATTTATGGGCTTTCCCTTTTCGTTTGATACCGATTCTACTACCCATATGACAATATGTGATTTACATAGTTGAGCATAAAGTATCTATGTTGGAATCTAAATCCCTTTCTTTATGTGGAAAATTTTAGGTGTGTGCTAATATTATTATGTTCACCCATGTGTATTATTATAATTAATGGTGCCCCTCTCAGCTTCCTTTTTCAAAATGGAAAACTATTTCGAGATTAAATTTGGTATAAAAGCTCTAGAAATGAGGGATTTCATCCAGTCACTTAGGATGTTTTTTTGTCTACCCCATGATAAAGTTGGTATGGGAATTATTGAAGTTCATCATAAAATAATTGTTTTATGTTGTAAATAAGTGGTGCACTTTCTTTCGGTAATCAAGCTTGGAAAAATTTTCTTCGCCATTACATTGCACGAGGTTCTCCTTATGGTAATTGCTTTTTAAATAATGTAGGGTTACATACCTTAATTATCACCAGGGAACATATTAAAATTACTTGTATTTTTTTCTTAAAGAGTATATGGAAGGATTTTGAAGCTATAAAGCCTTTGATGTGCTAGATGGAGATGGATTTTGCATTGGGATTTCTTTAAACTCCCAAAATGTCTAGTGGTCTCCTACTATCCCATAGGATAATATCCTTCTTTTTAAATATTAGAGAACCAAATCTCTTAGATTATCTTGAAAAGGAATTCGTACCATTCAATATTTGGTTTCTCATAAAGACTAAAATCCCGGCTTGAGCTCAAGATGAGATTCAATATTGCCAATTCGAGCTTCGTCTTTCCACAAAATTCAACAATTGATGCTAGATGTCATGCTTTGTAAGTTGGGTCTAAATCCTCTAGATGTTTTGGTGTTGGGATGTAGACAAAAATCATGAACATATTATTGTTTTACTATACCACCAAGTATGGTTTTATACATGCATGGATCTTGAGTAAGAAAACTATTCAATAATGACACACTTCCTAGTTCATCCAATTGTTTGAATTTATTTCTATTGTCTTTATCACACACATCTTTCACTTTTGTACTAGTTCTAGTCAGTCACGAGGATCCATGTATTTCAATATTTTCACATTTGTCATCATTTATCCTTGAGACTAGCACCCATTCTCGAGACTAGCGCCTGCACTCCTATCCATTCTATGTGCTCCTATCATCTTTACTCTTTTCACTTATTTTGACATTTTTGGTTGGCATTTTTTATTTTCTTATCCTTATCCTAATGTTATAGTTTTCATGTCATATCTCTAGTGTCAAAATTCAAACAAGAGATCCCTATATATACACAACATACATACTATTATATTGGAGGGAAATTATAAAGGGAAAATCATATCTACATACTATCAAAGGGACTGCATTTTTGGGATAATTACTCTGCATACACATAGGTAGGGGAAGTTTTGAATTCAATTTCACACATTTACATTTTATATATATTTAGCTTGTTATCTTGGTGTCATTGGAAGGGAAACCTAAGGAAAATATTTCAAACACAAGAACAAAGAACTACATAGATTCTAGAATGTAGTGCAACGCTTGGTCATAAGTTCATCCTTCGCATGACCGACGGGGTCAGTCTAACTTCACATATTACATTTTTCATTCCAATTTGATTTTTTGATGAGATTGTTTAGGTAGATAGGGTTTGTGTTACAGGGTTGTACGTACCTCGATGATCCAAGTGCAACATACTAGAATCTAATAACAAATAATTTTGAAACCCTAGCAACAAAGGAAAAATCATATTATGATCATTTTCATAGTCACCAACACCTAGGAGTGGTCTCTGGCACCCATGCACCCTCACTCTATCCAAATATCCTGTGTCTAGAACTATCATTAGATTCCTAAATTAATATCGAGTATTTATGACACTATTCCTAGCTTGTTCATTAGTTATTACAACTCATATGTTCCGGATAAACAAAAATAAGATAAGTTCCCTACCTCTCGCTATGTTCTTACACGGTTGCATCTTTACATTTCTTAGCATTTGTATTCTATTATATTATCATAGTAGTGACTCTAAAATTAGATTTAATAGGTTTATTTTTGTTAATTCATTTTGCGAACCCCTCTATTGTTAGAACTCCTTGCCTTAGGATCTTCAAAACCCTCATGGCTAAAAATTTATCCTCTTTTCCTAAGCGGGTTATGGAACATATTAGTGTGCAATGTATCCTTAATTATGTTGTACAAGATGAACTTAATTATCTTTACCATTATTCTCATTATAATTCAAAAATTTTCCAACAACTTCTTGACCTTGAACACACCATTCCCACTAATTTTGACAACTCTAGCATATTGGCATAGTCTCGTCTGCTCAAAATTTAACCTCATGTTTTCCTTGTTCTTCCATAATCACCCATATTGCTCCACCTTCTTATAATCCTCTTATAACACTTGATATTACTATTATAGATTATATGCTTGGTCTTATTTGTGACTTTGTAGATGCAAATAATGTTCATTCTAGTGTTGAAAATGTACATGTGCATGATGTTATTTCTCAAGATGAACGAAAAATTATATATCATAATCTTCCTAACTTTGAGAATGTATCCACTAAATGCGATGCTAAATATCATGATAGTTCTCCAACTACTTCTCTATATGATGATGACTCTCTTGATGAATTACTTGTATCTGAAAATATGTCTGATATTAATGTAGGATATGCTTCGATCATGTAATTTTTAGTAATGATATTCTTTCTCTACCGATTGCTGAATGTGAATTTAGAAACCCTCTTTGTTATCTTTCAAGTCATTGCCCATAATTATTTACCTCTTATCATATATTTTAATTCCCTTTCTTACATTTTCATTGATGTTCCATGTTCTTGTTCTCCTGTTTCATCTCTTTCTTCTTCTCTAGATACTATTCATACTGATTCTACTACTATTCCTACAACCCTCTTATCACATATTTTGATTCCCCTTCTATCATCTCACTTGAAATTTCATGTTCTTTTTCTCCTCTTCCACCTCTTTCTTCTTCTAACACTTTGTTATTCATGTGCTTCCACTATTCCTTATTCTATATCTACTTTTAGCATCTCCATTACTATTCCATGTTCTTATTTACCTTCCACTTTCGTTTCTCCTTCTCACATTTGCATGATCACTCACAATGGAAAGATTTGACCTCTCAATGTACATATCACTTCTTCTACTATCCCCTCATAGGATATTCTATCTCTCATGCATTTCATTGGAAATTTTCAAGCTCAGGTTCATACTCTCACTCTTGAAAGAAAATCCTACTATGCTTCCATTGATAATAATTATTTGCTTGAAATCCCATATTTAAAAAAATTCACAGGATTTCATCATGCCTACATTTACATGTTTTGATGTCACCTTGGAAACCCCTATTTATGTCTCAAGCATTATCATTCAATAATGGATTATTTTTTTAATGATCACTTTCTCCTCAAATCTTTCCTTTAAAGTATTTTTTATCATTCTCTTCAATGGTACACTCATTTACCTCACGGATCTATTAGCACTTACTTTGATATGGAGGATTATTTTCTTATGTAGTTTATACTTAACAATGGTCTTGGAGTTAGATATGATCCTTTACCTACTTTGCATCAAGGAAATAAAGTTCCCATAACATATGAAATTTTACATTTTAGTTCTTATATGCATGAATTATTATTTAAGCTAATTGATTTGGAAAATATCTTTCTTCGTGGCTTGGTTCTCACATTGAAAGAAAAATTATTAAGTGATACATGTGAATATTTTATGCTCTTGTGCTATAAATTTAGAGATATAGAAAAATATTTAATTGATGCACATGTTATTCCATTTCCTCCTACTTATACTTCTTATACTACTACATTTCCCACGTCTTCAATTCCTCTTCCATCTATTGAGCGACCTCCATGGTATCCATATCCTCCTCCATGCAAGTGTCCTCCTTCCCTTCCAATGTGTCGGTCTCTACCTAAGTCTTCTCCATCTCTTACTCATAAACGATAGAAATTTTCACATGCTGCTAATACTCATGATGTTTTTGTGCTTTTCTTCATAAGTGCTTAATTCACTTCCCCTCTAATCAATATCATCTACCTCATCTCTTCCATCACCAACGCAACCACCCTTATTGCAACTTCCACCTCATCAATGGCCACCGTGACACCGAATGTTGTGCCCTTCATCACAAGCTATAATAATTAGAAGATAAGGGTTTCATTTCCTTTGTCTCTCACTCTTGTGAGTGTTTTTTTCTCCCATTTTGCATAAGCATGCTTCCACAACTATTCACTTGTCACCTCCACCCACTTCTAAGGTTTTCATTCTTCCACCTACTAAAATCATTATCCATCCACATACTCCACCTAGCTCATACATAACCACATCATCTCATCTACCTCACAATACTAATACATCCCATTAGATTCCTTAGTCATTGGCATTTGTTCTTCACACTGCTACACCTCCCATTATTGGCACCATTTCATCTAACATTCAGGTTCAAATATTACACTAATGCTGCAACCACCTCACATCCTTCCACAAGCCCTCAAAGACATATTCATATTTGGTAGGTGATTTACATATGGTCACATCATTACCTAATGACACACTCATGTTCTTAAGGTTACATGACTATTGAGGGATTTTTACACAAATGAACCTCATCCTCACACTAGGGGCATCACTCTTTACTCCCCCTCTTTGTTCATCATCCATTGTATATTATTATTAACATACTCTTACATCTTATCATCCTACACACATATAAATGCCTCACCATTCTACTCTTATACACATCACATTCCTTTTTGACTAGTCTATCACATTACATCATGTACATACATTCTCATTAAGTCATACCACTTTATTACTTATTCAAATACAAATCATTTTCAATTTACTACTTGTATATTATATCCACATCGCAATATATTTTGAACATCCAAAAATAAAAGGCAACCATTTCATATGCATACAACATATAGCGAAATTAAAGTGCAAATGAAAACCATCACATCATATACCAATGCAAGTACACAACACATATATGATCCAAAATATGTCTATATATATATATATATATCTTGTCTAAAATCATAGTTACAAAAATACAATAATTGGGGGAAAGCCCCATACATCACTACATTCATATATGTCATACATCATCCTCACTATCACTATACACAATCACAAGAGCTCTAGAACTAGATGATTCACCACTTAATATACACCACCGGTTGCAGCCTCTATATCTCTCCACCCATCTACATAGTATATCCACCTCGATCGACTATCTGCGAACCGGCCCCTTATCTCCACATATCTCACAAATATATATTGAGCTAAGTCCCCTCCTCCTATTTCCTTTCTAGCTCACTCCATCTACACATGAGCCTCATCATGTTTTCTCAATAAAGATAGTGCATGTGGCTTTTTCTATCCCCACTAGCTCATAAACATGGGCATGCTCACCCATGATTGCATCCACTCACTCCAACATGCTTATTCAAAGCAAATGAACAAATTCACGTTATATTAATCACTCAAACACTTTTTATTATTTCAATTCTATTCCCCTAATGACCTAATCTGTGGGAAAACATGAAAAATCTCTCCATGAGTAATCTAATAAGTATAACAATTGTAAAACAATCTTATATCATGAAAATCAAATCAATCAATCAAGACAACATATCAAACTTTATTATTTATCTCGATGACCTAACTTTGGAGCTACATCACATGAAAATTACTATCACTCCCATATGACCTAACTTTGGCATCACTTTACATTTATATTACTTCTAGATGACCTAACACTAAAGCCATCTAGTACTATAAAAAAACAACACCTATGGGAGTAAGGGAAATGAGACATCATTTCCTTTCTTATACTGCTCCTATATGGGTTATTCAATACAAAACTAAACATGGAACTAAATTTGGTATCTATCAATCTGCAGCTAGCTTAGACCTTCCGGGGATGTAGTAATGGATGGAGATTAAAACTATACCTCTCTCCTTAACACTCTTTCTCTGGCGTAAGTATGCCCAAATCCTTCTATTTACAAATAAAATCATATTTGAAATTGATCACTCCCTACCTCTTCAATCTCCATTGGCAACAATAAAAATCTCCAAAATATACAAAGCATCTCAATATTTTTCCAAGTGCTCCTTATGATGGTTTGTCATCTCTATTTATGCCACATGGGTCAAAACATTGATCCATGGTTTTCCATGCTATGAGTTCTTTCATTCTACATGTAATTTTTCAATTCATATTCTCCGAACTTCTCTAAGATATGTTCATTTACTTCCTTTACAATACTTGAATTTTATTCAAATAACATAACCGGGGAAAATGTAGACACAAAATCATGCACATATTACTATTTTACTATACCAAAAGTATGTTGTTATATGCATGGATCTTGAGTAAGAAAATTATTCACTAGTGACACACTCCCTAGTCCATCCACTTGTTTGACTTGATTTCTATTGTCTTTCTCTCACACATATGTCACTTCTATACCTAGTTTAGGTCAGTCACAATGATCCCTACCTATCAAAATTTTCACATTTTTGTCATTTATCCATGAATACTAGTACCCATTCTGGATACTAGTGCCAAAGTGCTCATGTCCTCTTTGTTCCTTTCACTTATTTTTTCATTTTTGGTTAGCCTTTTTGGTTTTATTATCCTTATCCTAAGGTCATAGTCGACATGTCGTGACACTAGTTTCTAAACTCAAACTAAATATCCCTATATATATAACATATATTATTATGTGGGTCGGAAATTTAAAGGGAAAATCGTATATACATACTATTTAAGGGAATGCATTATTGGGCTTCTTACTCTACATACACTTCATAGAAGGGGAAGTGTGGAATTCCATCTCACACATTTGAATTTTTTTCTAGCTTTAGCCCCTATATTGGTGTTATTAGCATGAGGGAAACCTAATGACACTATTTCAAACAAAAGCACAAAGAGCTCCATGGAGTATGGAATTTAGTGCAATTCTCGGTCATAAGTTCATCCTTCGATGACCGCCAGATCGATCCGAATTCACATATTGCATTTTACATTCCAATTTGATATGTTTGTGAGATTTTGCAGGTATCTAGGTTTTATGTTGTAGGTTACGGTAATTTGACGATCCAAGTGAGACATACATGCAACCAAGATCAAATAAGTGTGAAACCCCAACGACATAAGAGAAATCATATTGAGAGAATTTTCACAAATCACCACTTCCCAAGAGTGGTCTCTAAAGTGCCTAGGTTCCCTTGCCCTATCCCAGTGCCCATGTCCAACACTATCTATAGATTCCTATATTAATATCGATAATTTCTAAAACTCTACCCAACCTTACCTCTCCTATTTTCTTACATGGTTGCATCTTTAGAGTGCTTAAAATTTGTATTATGTTGTATATTATTATAGTAGTGACTTTAAAATTAGATTTGAAAAGTTTATTTTGTTAAATCATGGGATTGGTGGTGGAATCATGGTATTGCTTTTTTCATGATAATGGAGGATTTATCTACCATATTTTAAGTTTTATTTCACCTATCATTTCCAATATCAATTCTCATTAGGGGATTCAATCTACCTTGACTACATGACGTTGACGTCTTTCCCATTCCTAGAACCCTTTGTTAGAATCGTTGACCAAAATAAGCTCACACTTATTTTTGGTCAACTAACACCATTTTCCCCATTTTGGTGCTTCAATCTAAATTTTTATATATTTTAAACACTTAAGGTCCTTGAAAGCATTTCCATCAGATAGGAAATTTCTTCCCCTTTCCAGAAATATAAAGAAGTCCTTCTAACTCCTCATATTTTGCAAATGCAGGCATGGGAAGGATATTTTGCCAAATGTGGGCTCGTAGATGTCTTTTTGCCAAATGTAAAGTTGCAGGGCCACATGAGTTTTTTGCATTTTTGTAAGTTTAATAAAAGTGCAATTTCAAATAAGGGCCAACGTGAAGTCTCCATGCATCATCTCTGCATCTTTAAATGAAAAATCGGGAGGCGTGTCCACAACAAGCACCATCTCTCCATGTGTCTCATCAAAGATACCTTCAAGGGTAAAAAAAAAGTTGGTCCCCAGATAGGTACCAACTTTCCACATGTCCCAGTGTCTAGAAAGGGAAAGAGTTGGCCATTTACTCGAGATAAGTATAAGAGGGTCCTGAGGAAGCCTCCACGTGCCTCATTGGTGTAACTTCATAAGTGAGACCTAAGGGACAGTCCCTAAATGAGAGTAAAGATTTCACATGTCCTAGGTTTGAAAAGGAGATAGAGTCAGCAGTTGAAAAGTCTTAGGGCAGCAGAAGCCTCCACATGTCTCATCGGCACAACTTCAAAAGGTGCGGCCCAAAGAAGGACCCTAAACTAGCGCCAACCCGCCACGTGGTCAGAGCCCGAAAGTTGAACTAGCCCCAAATCGGTTAAGTATAAAAGGAATGGCGGAAGCCCCCACATGTCTCTTTGGAAAACATTCAAATGTGTGACCCAAAAGGTAGTCCCCAAATGAGCACTAAACTCGCCACGTGGTTAGATTCTGAAAAGGTAAGGTCGGCCGTTGAAAATTCCAAGCTCGGGACATATCGAAGGAAGCCTCCATGCATCAACTCAACACATCTTTAAAGTTAAAATCTGAGGTGGTCCCTAAACATGCACCAGCTTGCCATGTGCCTCATCCACACAACTTGAAAGGTAAACTCGGGGTGGTTTCCAAATGAGCGCAAAGCCTCCACGTGTCTCGATTAGGCATAGGGTCTCCGCCAACAAGAGGGACTTAGGTAGAACATAAAGGAAATAGAGAAGGCTTGTGGAAGGTGCCATGTGTCTCCTCGGTGCAACTTCAAGAGTGAAAGGAGGGGGCGAAACCTTAAGATGCACGGGGCTGCCACTTAGACATTGTGTGAATATATCCCAAACCTAAAGCACCTTCAGATGACCATATCTTTTGAATGGAAGCTCAGAATTGAGTGGGAGAGTACACTTTGGAAACCTCTTAGCACCGATTTCTCACCCACCACCATTATGTTTCAATCTGCCATTTCGAGGTTGTCAAGTCTCTCACCTGCCACCATGATGAAGAATGGGCCTCTTTCTTGCCTAGCAAGGAACAACACATGGAGGCATGGGTTTTGTAGTAAAGCCTATCATTGTTATAGGTGGAATTCAATGCTCTTATTGGGGTGGTTGAATCAGATTCAAATTCTTCCCTCTCTCCTTCTCTCATTCTTCTATATATTGTAAAGGAGGGGCATATTTTAAAAGGTTGGTCATTGTTTTCTCTCCTGCCCCCTCTCTTTCTTCCTTAGGGTATAATGTGGAGTTTAAGCCTCTTCTCATGGCTCTGTAATGGAATTTTCTTGCCTCTTTCCCACTGATGATGTACTGTGTGACTTATGGAGCAATAAAATCTATTTTTGATGCATCTTGTCCATCCTTTTCTTATTTTATTATCTCTTCTTACCTCTCATCATTACAGGTATACTGTGCATACTTTGATGTTTATTACAGGTTCTAGGAGTTGTGTTTAATGGGTTTTGAAGTGGTGTTCTGTGTGACATTTATCTTTGGTCTATGATGCATCTGTCCATCCTCTCCATTTCTCACCTCTCTCCACTTCAGCAGTTGGATTTTTGATCAGCCACTTCCTTTTCTGGTGTATCACTGCTTATTGTAGGCTCTATTTTTATGTATTTCTCTCTCTCCCTGTCTCCTTGGAAGGTTAGATTAGGATTAGATAGTTTTCTTGTACTAGAGTAGCTTGTGGTAGGTAGTTTAGGAAGAAGAAGTCAGCTTTCTCTCGGAGGGCCATCTCAAGTCCACAAGTCCCACAACTTGAGAGATGGTCCAATGGTCTGTAGATAACACTGGATGCCCCACTTAGATCTGAGGCCATTCGGGGGTGCTATGATTTTACATATCCCACTTAGGGTGTGTATGATTTCTAGTTTTGTACATAGTGTGTTGTGGTGTTTTGTTTCTCATGCATAGTACATTGAAAGTAGCATTTGGTGAGATCAACTCCAGTCCAATGGTGTTCTAAGTGGCTCAGGGATCATATTTTAAATATTTTGGTTAGATTTGTGTTTATCAGACTATCATTCATGACTCCATGCCCAATGGATGCTTCAAGGCAACTGATCATTTCACCTAGCAGGTCAGGTGATCCCCATGAGTCACCAAATTGTTGACCAAAATAAGCTCACACTTATTTTTGGTCAACTAAAACCATTTTTCCCTTTTTGTGATTCAATTTAAATTTTTACATATTTTAAGCACTTAAGGCCCCCTGAAAGCATTTCGTATAGGAAATTTCTTCCCTTCCCGAGAGATATAAAAATTTCCTTCTAACTCTTCGTATTTTTTTATGCTACGGATGTACGGGGCCTAGGGAATATTTCTTTCCTAATGGGAAGATTGCAGAATGGGCGGAAGGTAGGAAATATTTTGGCATTTTTACACTTTTCGCAAAAGAGACACAAGTTATAATTGTGGGCTCGCGAGCCCAGGAAGGATTTATTTTTCTAAGTGGAAAATGTGTGCCGGGCCCGGGGATGTCTTTTCACCAAATGTAAAGTTACAGGGCCGCAGGAGTTTTGTACATTTTTTGCAACTTTCATAAAAGCACAATTTCAAAGAAGGGTTAGTGGAAGCCTCCACGCATCATCTCAACGACATCTTCAAAGGAAAAATCTGGATGTAGGTCCACAATAAGCATCATTTCTCCATGTGTTTCATCAACGTACCTTCAAGGGTCGAAGCAAAAGGCGGTCCCCAGACAAGCATCAACTTTCCACATGTCCCGTGTCCGAAAAGGGATAGAGCTGGATGTTTAATCGAATAAGTATAAGAGGGTTGGTGGAATCCTCCACATGTCTCATTGGCGTAACCTCAAAAGTGAGACCCAAGGGATAGTCCCTAAATGAGTGTGAAGCTTCCATGTGTCCTGTGTCAAAAAGGAGATAGAGTCGGTAGTTGAAAAGTCTCAAGGTAGTGGAAGCCTCCATGTGTCTCATCGTGTAACTTCAAAAGGCATGACCCAAAGAAGGACTCTTGAACTATCACCAACCCGCCATGTGGTCGATTTCGAAAGTTGAACCAACCCCAAATTGGATAATTATAAAATGAACGGAAAAATCCCCACATGTATCTTTGGTGCAACTTAAAAGGTGTAACCCAAAAGGTAGTCCCCAAACAAGTTCCAACCTTCCATGATGTTAGAGTCTCGAAAAGGTAAGGTCGGTCATTAAAAATTTCAAGCTTGGGATAGGCCGAAAGAAACGCATCTTCAAAGTTAAAATCTAGAGGTGGCCCAAAAACATGCGCTAATTCACCATGTGCCTCATCTTCACAACTTCAAAGGTAAAATATAGTGGTAGTTTCCAAATGAGCATGAAGCCTCCATGTGTCTCGGTCAAGAATAGGGTCTCCACCAACAAGAGGGACTCAGGTAGAACACAAAGGAAATAGAGCGGGCCCACAAAAGGTGCCATGTGGACCTTGTGTGAATAGACCCCAAACCCAAAGTGCCTTCGACGGCCATATATTTCACTAGAAGCTCAGAATTGAATGGGAGATAATGTTTTGGAAAGCTCTCGGTGTTGGCTTCTCACCCACCACCATTATGTTTTAGTCCACCATTTCGAGGCTGCCAAGTCTCCCACTTGCCACCATGATGAAGAATGGGCATCCTTCTTGTAGTAAAGCCCATCATTATTGCAGGTGGAATTCAATGCTCTTCTAAGGTGGTTGAAGTAGGATTCAAATTCTTCCCTCTCTCCTTCTCTCATTCTTCTATATATTATAAAGGAGGGGCATATTTCAAAATTTTGGTCATTATTTTCTCTCCCCCCTCTCTCTTTCTTCCTTAGGGTAGAATGTGGAGTCTAAGCCTCCTCTCATGGCTCTGTAATGGCATTTTCTTGCCTCTTGCCCACTGATGATGTATTGTGTGACTTATGGAGTAATAAAATCTATTTTGTGATGCATCTTGTCCATCCTTTGCTTATTTTATTGTCTCTTCTTGCCTCTCATCATTCAGGGTATATTGTGCATACTCGATGTTTTTATTGTAGGTTCCGGGGAGCTGTGTTTAATGGGTTTTGAAGTGGTGTTCTGTGTGACATTTATCTTTGGTCTGTGATGCATTTGTCCATCCTCTCCATTGCTCATCTCTCTCCACTTCAGGCAGTTGGATTTTTGATCAGCCACTTCCTTTTCTGGTGTATCACTACTTAGTGTAGGCTCTATTTTTATGTATTTCTCTCTCTCCCTATCTCCTTAGAAGGTTAGATTAGGATTAGATAGTTTGCCTGCACTAGAGTAGCTTGTGGCAGGTAGTTTAGGAAGAAGAAGTTAGCCTTCTCTAGAGGGCCATCTCAAGTCCACAAGTCCCACATCTTCAGAGATAGTCCAATGTTCTGCAGATCACACTGGATGCACCACTCAGATCCGAGGCCATTCAGGGGTGCTGTGATTTTGCATCAACATGAACCTACAAATCAACCTTTTTTATGGTGTCTAATTTACTGTGGTCTTCCTATAGGAAAATGGCTCAGCCACCCATGAATCCTTAATCCTAAATTCCCTTTCTATTCTATTTCTCGAATATTTTAATCTTTTTTTTTTTTTTAATTTATGCCCGTGCTCAAGCTTCTAGGTCTTGTATTCATTATTTGCTTCAATCTTACCACCCCGATTTATTTCATTGGTGTGTGGCACTATTTGGGGATTTCAATTCTTAACCATCGTATATTGACTCTTTGTGGAATTTTTAAAAATTTTGTATTCTCTTTTAAATTTTGGAAGCTCATAATGATTCTATCTTGACACATGATCATTTTGTTTCTTTATTTTCCACTAATTATAAAGTGGATATATTATTTACTTTGCGAATACAAATTCAAGCTCAAGTTGAGAAATTTTCTCTAGATTTTTCCCATCTATGTGGAACTTCTTGCTCATTAGGGGAGTACTCCGTGTATGATGAGTCAAGTCGCTCCTCACCCTTTCCCCGTCCCCATGGAAATTCCTACCACACCAACCACCTCCATTAGGTATATGTCGTAGAAGCCACTCTCGCAACGATCTCTCCTTTTTCCCAAGGGTCTCCCTTCAATTTCATCCTCCTAAAGGCCGAGATGGAGTCCTCCATGAGGGAAGGTAATGGTTGATTATCCTCAATGGGAATCTCCTCCTCATTAAACTCATGATTTTCTATTTCTCCATCCCCTTAATGGGTAATTATGGTGCCTTTGCAAATCCAAATGCTAGATCATGATGGCTATCAATTTGATCCTCCTTTGTTTGATCCTTCTAGTGGAGTTTTCAACAGCTTACATCCCTCGTCAAGATGATCCTCCTCCTCCTCCCGGTGTGTTGTATGTGCTTAAATTTTTCTTGTTTAATTTTTTAAGGTGGTGTTGAACTTTATCCCCGTGGCATTTAATTATTTTCCCTTTGCATTTCGTGGTGCCCTCCTATATTTTTTATGGGACCATGAGTTGTTCGGTCATCCCTACTCTTGTAAATTTATTTTATTTTTATTAATATAATGTGAAGTTCCAATAGTAAAAATAAAGATAATTTTGGTGTGATGAATAAGTTGGAAATATATTCCAAAAAATTATGTCATAAGGTTTTATTTATTTTTCCTAAAAGGTGATTATATCATTTAGATTTTTATACCTTAGAGAAAATTCTAGAACGATTCTTTTAAAATAATTTAATGTAGTTATTATAGTTTCATTTAAAATTTTTCCAAGCGAGTAGGACATGTAATGGGAGAATAAAATGGAATAAAAGAATTCAAAGGAACAAATAAAACTATTGAGAAAACTATAAGAACCCTACATAGTTGGGCTTGATCAATTAGGAATCTTGTTGAGAAGGTAAAATATGGGAAGGAATACAATAGTTTTGAATATTTGATCAATCAAAATACGAAGAGTACAATAAAATAAATCATTTATAACATTTGATAACATAAAATTATTTAATGTAGAAATAATAGAAAAAATAAAAGTAATATTTTAGAAAGCAATGTATTTCAACACATTTATAATTAGAGAAATATTAGGAGGATTTATTACATGATGATGTTTAATATTTTGAATTAAATATTTTTTTACATAAATATATGTAAAAGATGTAAAGAGTTATCATATATTAAATTTGTGACAAAAGTGGAATGAAAACCTTCACATATTAAATAAATAAATATATACATAGATAGAAAAGTAGGTAAATAAATATAATACAAATGTAAGAATCAAAGGTAAATACATACCTTAGATTATAATGATGTACACAAAGATTATTTATCTACCCTTAAATCAATACTAATTCACCCATATGTATTTTATTGAAAAATTTAAAATAATAAATTTAATATATTGATTAAAAATAGAAGAACAAATAAGTTCCCTATTTAAATTTCATGATAAATTAACATTCACTATTTATACAGATTTTAAAAGAACAAATCTTATACAATCATGTAAAAATAATGTGGGTCCTAGTTTTTCTTTCACAGCATACCATCAAACTCCTCCATTGCACTTCGTGATATAATTGTAGGATGCCTATCTACATAATAATTTATACTTATTAGAATGATATATTTCATCCACATTAGAATCATTCAAAGAAGCCATTTCCCATAAAACATTATAACAATAAAAACTAGGGTTTGAATCAATGTGTTACAATAATGAAAAGTATGATACCTAAAACATTTAAGATATATTCCTTTGAGAGTCAAAAAGAAATGTAGGTGATTAAATCCTAAGTTTTATGTGTAAGTTCTATTAAGTTCACTTGAAATTAGATGTTGAAAGAAGTTTTACATGAAAATGCATTTAAATAACCACATTAAATTGTATTAAATTATATATATAACATAATAAATAATGTATATAATTTTCTATTATTTGAATAATATCAAGGCATAACATGATTTAAATTATCGATAATATTAGGTTTTTATAGTGATAAAAAATTATTTGTAAATATGAAGTTAGTATTGAAAAGCAAATAGTGGAAAACAAGTATAGGAATTAAGGTGAAACATAACTAAAAATTAGCAGAAATAGAGAAACTTGAACAAAATTATATCACTCATTTAGAAACAAAAAAATCCTAATGGCGATGGTTAAATTATATTTTATAGACAACTAATTCTAATTGATGAATTTATTCGTCCAATCCTCGATTTAAAAACTTTTCTTTCTTTACTAGTATTCAATGTGAATCACTGGGAAACATCTCTCCTTCCTTTAAATCATCACAAGTACGCAACAATTTTCATAAGAGGAAAACATGAAGGAAGTTAATGTGTGGTTATATTATCAAGTCTTTATTATCATGGCCATAGAACTGGAATTATTTAGCAATCAATCATAGAAGCATTATGCGCTCAACATGAAGTCCAATGTAATGAAAATGTAAACAAATAATTTTATAAAAAGAACAACACATATTAAATTATACATTCTCTTCTCAAAATTATTGAATTTATATTTTTACATAAATGCTTAGGATAAAAAAATATTGAAAAACTACAATAGAAAGTAACTTGTGATCATTCAATTTGTCTAATTTATTAACTATATTTTATTTATTTTCCACACACACACACACACACACACACACACACACACACACACACACACACACACACACACACACAGAATTATTGAACTCACATGTGGAACCTATTTTTAAGAATACCAACACACAAAGGTTTGGAAACACCTAAAAGGGATGATAAACCTTTGGATATCTAAAGCAAGGGTAAAATGGACTATAAATTGTTTTGATGAATATCATAATAGTGCATTTGTATCCAATGATGATAAAACATGAAAATTAGGAAAGAACATCCAGAGTAAATGAGAAGATAGGGAAAAATACTCAAAGAAAGTAAGAGTAAGATGACATGGAAAAACTAAGAAAAAGATCCAAAAAGAGAGATAAACTTTATTTCAATCCTTAAATCATAACTTTTTCATTTCCATTGAATATTTAGTGTGTTTATAATTAACATACATAAAAAGGAAGAAATAAAGTAACATGTGGATATTATGATTTAATTAACTTCCAACATTAATTTCCTAGATAAGAATAACAGTTTAGAAAGTGAATATTGACCTAAACACTATCAAAAGACAAGGGAGATCGTACTTAGTTGATTATGTGTGCATTTGAATGAGTCTGAGAGGTCTTGAGGAAAGAATAGTATGATTTAGAACTAAAAATTATTTACTTGTAAGAACGACACTGAGAATGGATCTGGTCAAAACCATATAAATAGGTCAAGACCTGTTAGTACAAATATGACCCTACCGTATGGTGTTGTTCGTTCTTAGACTATGGGTTTAAAACTTCAGAATGGCTCCTTAAACTCTTATATAACTCTCAAACCATCATATTGCAAGATGGAATTCCTGTAAAACAAAGTTAAGCGGGTTATGGGTACCCCTATGCACCGTCATGTCACAACTACTCCAAAGTGGCATAAAAATTCATGTCATTCTTCTAGCATGTGATATCTACCATAGTGCAATATAAACTTAACAAACATGCTTTTACAATACCTTTCTTGAGTTTTAAACATGCTCAAATATTTAGGAAGGGTCACCGTAGACACTAAATCATGCACTTTGGTATCTATATAGTCCTTATCACATACTACTATTCATATGATTCCTAAGAAAGAAAAGTACTAAATGATCTCTATCTTTTTCCATCTTTGTATGCTTTTGTTTCCTCTTTTGGTCATAAAATCATTCTTTCCCAAAGATTTATTTTCATACTTTGGTGTTACTCACTCTAGACACTAATGCCCACCAGATGCCAATGCTAGGCACCCTCATCCCACTTGGATTCCCCTTCCTCTTTGTGCCTTTCTCACATATTTTGGGTCCTTTTTAGATGTTTGGGCATCTTATTTTATTGTGGTCATAATTTCTGGGGTTAGTTACAAAATTCAAGCAAGGGAATCATATACATATAAAATTATGTGACCATGTACTAAAGGACCAAGAACTAAGCATTAGCTATCACCACCTAAGGTTGTATTCAAAGAGAATTATAAGAACATTGAAGAATACATATATCTCCACACAATGGACAAGGGACTGGTATTTATACATAAACTTTATAGGAGGGGAAGTTCATTATTTCATGCACACATTTATTTACATCTTTTACATCTAGCTACTTTCTCGCTATCAAGTACGACATGCACAAGAGCCACCTAGGGAATGATTTTGACACACACACACACACACACACACACACACACACACACACACACACAGAAATACATTGGGTCTAAGATGTGGTGCAAAGGCTCGATAGTAAGTTCACCTTGATGACAGGTGAGGATAGTTTGACCCCTCATTTTGCATCTTTATTTTTAGGATTTTATATGGTTTGAGGGTTTTGCAGAGCTTATTTTTGATTGCAAGTTTCAGAAAATAAAAATAAAGTGTAGTGACATACATGAGATCTAAGGTGATAAGAAGTAAACATCTTATCACCCTATGAAATTGAATTCCACAAATTTTGAGCAACACAAGCACCTGAACAACTCTTTGGCACCCTGTGCACCGATAACCCTCCATAGAACCTTGGTCCTAGAATTTCTTATACTCCTAAAATTTTATAGGTTTGATTATGACACTCTAAGTTTTTGTTCCAATAATTTTCCATCTCTTCACACCTCTGGCATCACTGCAAATCAGCTAAGTCTTTCTATCCCTTTATTTTCAACTAGGGTTTCATACTTTCTAGTTTATCTTGCTTGGGTCAAATCTATACCTTATTGTTTATATCATTGTGTTGTTACATAGTTAGATTTAGGAATTTGTTTATTCAATATTTTCTTAATTATTTTGTGAACTCGACTTATTCAAACACTTTTTATTTCATTCCCTTTTTATTCTTTAGGATTTTCTCATCATGGAGGTCTCCATCGATGCATTCTTGTAGGACCATTCTGATTGTATTGATAAGCTCAAGTCCTATCTAGCTAACAATTATAATCATCCTCATACCTCAATAGATTGCGTGTATCATAAGTTTTAATTTCTTTATCTCTTAATGAATAGCACATTACTTTCACATCTTCTACGTTGTCTTCTCAAGCAATGTTAGAGCACAACCCCCTTGTACATTCAAGTTTGTATTAATAATATTGGGGTTAAGCATGCTTTAGTTGATAATGGTTCGGGACTTAATATTTGTAATATTGATTTTCTCCATCAAATGGGTCTTTCTAAATCCTCCTTGTCTCCTTCATCGGTCTTTTTTGTGGATTTGATAATATACCCAAATGGGTCTCTTAGGCACTATTGTACTCCTTGTTACCATTGGGCATTATGTGTTTCCCATTCCATGCCACGTAATGCCCAACAATATTAATTATAATATTATTCTTGGGCATCCTTGGATCAATTTCATGCATGAAATCCCCTCCATTCTTCATGGATGATTTAAATTCCTCTATCGGGAGTTTTCAATGATATTCAAGAAGACTCATCGCCCTTTGCCTATCAGTAATTCTTTTGAGAATTATATTTCCACTCCTAGTTCTTATGCTATTAATTTTTCCACATATGGTCTTGGATATAAATATTTGATCTATTAGGGCTTCTATGATAGTGGCCTAGCCCCATAAGGAGTCATAGAGCCATGGGCTATCCCTACTCAATCTAGAAATTTTAGATTGGGATATCATCTCCTATCTATACCTTCTTCGGAATCTTATATTGCTCTGCATACTTCTTCACTTCCTTTGGTATATCCATACCTCATCAGTGATTCCACTCCTACTACTTGGGATAATTTAGAAACTTTTTCTACTGATGACTCTATTTTGGAATACATGGGGGTTTATGATCACCTCCCTTATTTTTATCATAAGAAGCGTTCTCCATTGCTTCTTAATGATACCACTTACTTTGGAGAGTTTGATACACTTAATGACACCACCGATCCTCCTGATATTATTCCTACTGACCCATACATTGAGGATCGGTCATCTATTCTCAATGAGGATACTATTCAACATTATCTAGGCACTTCTAATAACCCACGAATAGTCTTATTAGTTGTATCTCTTACTCCTCCCGAGGAAAAAAATATCCAACAACTTTTGCACAAATTTTCAAGCATCTTCACATGGTAATATAGTGATATACCTGCTATTGATCCATCTATTGCATTGTATAACATCGTTCTTAATCTTGGTGCAAAATATGTTCAACATAAAATATGAAAAATGCACCCAAAGGCCACACTCCTAGTACAAGAAAAATGAAATGACTCTAAATGTTGGATTTATTCATGTCACAATTATCTTGAGTGCATGCCTACTATTATGCCCATTATGAAACTAGATGGATGGGTTCACTTGTTGCACACACTTTCATTATCTAAAAAATATTGTTCCAAAGATAGTTTTCCTTTACCACACATTGATGTCATTGTTGATTCCACTACTGGGTATGATATTCATTCTTTCATGGATGGTTTTTCCGGTACAACTAAGTTAATATAACTCTAATAGATTAATAAAAAAATTTGTTTACAACACCATGGGGAAAAGTTTGTTACACCATAATACCCTTTGGTATTAAAAATGTTGGGGCCACCTATTAGCGTGTAATGACAAACATCATTCATAACTATATTAAAAATATCCTTGAAGACCATTTTGATGATATACTTGTTAAATCACGACACCATTCTACACATGCTTAAGATCTCCACACACTCTTTGAACATTTACGATAGTGTAAAGTACACTTAAATCCAAAGAAGTTTGTTTCTGGAGTTACAACCAACAAGCTCCTTGAAACATGATTTCACAACATGGTATTAAAATCAACCCAATAAAATTACACTAATTATTGACATTCCTCGACCTCAAAATATACATCAATTACGCTCATTACATGGGAAAATTCAGTCTATTCATTGGTTTATTGCATAAATTGCTAATAAAACCCAACCATTCACATGTTTGATGAAGAAAGATACTCAATTTGTCTGGGATGATCACTAGCAACAAGCATTTGATGCTATTAAAACATACCTCCTAAATCCACCGGTCCTAGTCCCTCCCATAGTTGAGTTGCCTTTCTTGCTATATATTTCTACCACATTTCATGCCTTAGGGCTCTCCTAGTGTGACATATTGATTCTTAACATGAAAGGGTTGTCTATTATATCATTTGGACTCTAATCTCTTATGAATACAACTATAGTTATGTTGAAAAACTATGTCTTGGTCTTGTATTTATAGCAGACAAGTTGTGTCATTACCTTCTTAACAATGAAGTCCATATTATTACCAAAGTTGATCCATTATGATACCTCTTGTATCACACACATCTTTCGGGAGGTCTAGTGCATTGGGTCATGATAATCACTCGAATTTGATCTCAAATTGATTCAATAGAAAGAAATAAAATGCCAATTCATTATGGATAAACTAGTTGAAGAACGTCTTCCCGATGCATCTCCCCGTCCCCGATTCCTTTTGTGATGATTTCACTACTTACGTGATTGACCCGATACTTGGACCATGTATTTTTATGGAAATGATTGTCACTCTTGTGTTTCGTATAGGATAATATTCATGAATCCACATAGTGAACCTCTCCCCTTTGTATATGGCTTAGGGTTTTCCCCGCACTAATAACATTTTTGAGTATGAACCCCTTATTCTTTGCCTCACTACCACTCAAAAGCTCCTTATTTGACATATCTACATACATGTTGATTACTTTGGATCATTATTAATCAAGTTAATGACACATATCATACCAAAGAGGAGAACCTAATTCCATATAATACATTTGTCAAGGATCTTTTAGCTACCTTTGAGTCCTACTCTCTCACTACCATCCCTCGTAAAGATAATTGACATATGGATGCTATGGCTAGTGCAACATTGCTTATCCCTCAAGACATCACTAATGAGAAGGACATGTTCATTAATTGACACCTTCGACAACCTCCTACTTCTACCTTAATGCTAGCATCTTGTGTCATCACGTGTAGTCATGATAACCTTGAATGGTTCACTCCAATTTACAATTTTATTTATCGATAAAACATTCTTGATGGCCTACAACCTCATGAAGCTCGCCACTTCTGACATGAGGCCACCCGTTATGTCATCATTATGGCATAATTGTTTAAATGTGCATTTGACAATCATCTCGCTATGATGTCTAGGACTCACTAACATCCCCACCATTATCTCTCAAATACATGACATGTTATACAGTGGCCAATTCCTAGAAAAACTATGTCATGAAATCTATTACGATAATTCTATTATTGGCCTAACATGGAGAAATATTTCCTTTAATATGCTACATGCTGTGATAAATTCCAAAAGCACGGAAATCTTAACCATGCGCCTACATATGATCTTTATCCAATCACACCGACATGGTCATTATCTCAATGGGGTTATGATCTTATTGACATGATCAATCCTGAATCGGATGATGGCCACAAGTTTATTATTACCGCCACATAGTAATTTACTAAATGGGTTGAAGCATCCCCACTACACACCACCACTAGTTCTGATATTTGTGGTTTCATCACTACTCACATCATTATATGCTTTGCATTCCATCTACCATTATCTATGATAATGGGTCTTCTTTGAAAATAAGGATGTTAAATTTTTTAATGCAAAATTCAAAAATAAACAATCATTCTCTACTCGTTATTATCCATAGGGTAATGGCCAAAATGAGGCCACCAATAAGACTTGTTAAAATATTACACAATACTATTGTTAGTACTAGTGATGACTAACATAACTAACTCTTATACGCTCTTTGGGCTTACCATACTAGTGTTTGTATACCTACTAATGGAACACATTTTTCACTAGTCTACGGTATTGAGGTTGTCATCCCACTAGAACTCGAGATACCATCCTTACATGTTTCACTCAAAGGAATAATTTTAGTAACGAATATCATGAAAAAAACTTACATGAGCTAGAAATGTTTTACTCTTGCCATGTACAAGCTCTTGAACATCTTCAGGCATATCAATCTTGTAACACCCAAACATAAAATAACAAAACTCTTCCCTATGAATTCAATGTGGGTGATCTTGTATTAAAATAAAATTAGAAAAATACGAATGTTGTTGTTAGGGTTAATCACACTAGTTATACAAATATATATCATATCTAAGCATACAAGTAATAAATATAGAAATAAACCAGAAGAAACAATACAAAAGATATAACGTGGTTCACCCAGTGTGGGCTACGTCCACCAAGAAACAACCAATATATTATTCAAAGCTTCACAGAGGATATACAATGAAGATTTGCAATCTTCCACACCTCTCTCGGATGTACAATACTTTCTTCCTCACAAGCTTCTCTTTTTCTCTCTCCAAGAATTCCTTCTTACAATTATTCTAATTCTCTTACTTCTAACCCTAGCTTTCTAGCTTATATAAGCATATACAAACTTAGGGCACTTTAGCTATGCAATTACAACCATTAGATCACCTTTATATAAAAGGTTAGATCTAATTCATGTGACTTAAATAAAAGAAATCACGCATAAGTAACCAATGTCAGTTACCCTAACCGATATCAGTTCCTACTTGTTTGACCGATGCCAATCCCAGTGTGACCGACTTTGGTTACCCAACCAACATCGGTTACTGTGTATTCCAATAATTTAATAGAACATGTTATTTATGAAGTAATTTAGCTACACAAATCAAAACTCTCCCACTTGGATATAAATTGTTGCGTTATACCATACAAATCCATCCTTGATCATTTCCTTGTCCTGTTTCTTCCTCTTCAATTCTAAAACTCGAAGATAAATAGAAGTGGAGTGTAGCTCGAAATTCTCCTCTACCAATGACTTCGTTAGCATATCCGAAGGGTTCTTATTTGTATGATTTTTCTCTAGTTTCAACTTCCCATCATCCAAAACCTTTTTTATGAAGTGATATCTCAACTAAATGTGTTTCATTCTTGAATAACATGATGATTTCTTTTCCAGATGAATCATAGTTTAACTATCACTTTATAAGCTACAATCCTCTTACTCCTTTCCAAACTCTTCTATGAACCTGCTCACCCATATAATCTCTTTGCTATACTTTGTAGCTACAACATATTTGGCCTCTATGGTAGACAAGGCCACAAAATTATACAATCAATAAATCTATCTAACTTCTACGCCACCTACTTTGTGAATATATATCTAGTGGTTCTTCTCATACCATCGAAATCTCTGGCCATATCTAAATAAACATAGCCACATAAAGAAGTATCTGAACCTCCATAGCATAAATGCATGTTGGATGTCCCTCTCAAATACCTGAGAATCCATTGGACTGCTTTCTAATGCTCTTTACCTAGATTGGCCATAAATCTACTCACAAATCCCACTTCATGTGCAATTTTTGGTCCGTAAAAACCATAACATATATGAGAATTCTAATTTTGAAGCATATGGAACTCGTTCCATGTACTCAACCTCCTCATGTGATGTAGGAAACTTATATTTACTTAATTTAAAGTGTCTAGCCATATGTGTACTTACAGGTTTTGAATTTTGCATATTAAACATTTCCAACACCTTATTGATATAATGTTCCTAAGATAAATACAATTTCCTATTCTTCCTGTCTCTAAGAATTTGCATGCCAAGGATTTTCTTTGCAGCTCCTAAATCCTTCATTGTAAATGTATGAGCTAACTTTTATTTAAGCTCAACAATGTCCTACATACTAGATTTCATAATAAGCATATCATCCACATACAATAACAAAATAATATAGATTCCATTTTCAAGCTTCTTGAAATAAACACAATGGTTAGATTCACATCTCATATAACCATGCTCATGCATGAAACTATCAAACCTCATATACCATTTCCTTGGGGCTTGCTTGAGCCCATACAATCTCTTTTTCAACCTGTACACAAGTTTCTCCTCACCTTGAATTCATAACCGAGCTAATATACGCATATAAATCTCTTCCTCTAAATCAACATGAAGGAAAGTTATCTTGACATCAAGTTGATCTAAATGTAAATCTTATACTACCACTAAACTTAATACATTACATATGGAAGCATTTTTATTACAGAGAGAAAATATCTCACAAAAATCAATGCTTGATTTCTCGTGAAAATCCTTTTACCACAAGCCTTGCCTTGTATCTTTTCTATCTAAAATTTTATTCCTTGATCTTGTAAACCCATTTTTTCTACAATTTTATCTTACCTTCTAGTAACTTAACCAAATCCCATGTCTAGTTATGTTCCAAGTATTCTATCTCCTCATCCATGTCATGCTCCCACTACTTTTGGGTTTCATCCTACATTGCTTCTTCAAAACTTTATGGTTCACCACTATCGTATATATAATAAATAAGATAAGGAAGGTGTAAATATTTCTAGAGGTATACTTACCTCTGTGACCTTATAATTGAGATACGGGGTATCATAGGCTTAATCTATACATCCTGTACATTTGTAACCACTTCTAAAAGTGACTAACATTGGTCACCCTTGCCAACACTGGTTCAGCTAACCGCCATCAATCATGATCTTCTATAGCCAATGTTGGTCCCTGAGACTAACATCTTGGTTTTGTTCAACCGATACCGGTTCAGGATGACTAACACTGGTACTTGTAGATGTCTTTTCTAAATCTAAGAATGAGTTTTCTTCCACAAAATTTCTAACTGGTTCATCTTTGGGTACCAAAACTTTATCTCTATACCTTCTCTTTTCATTCCATTCAATGTCACATCTCCTAACAATCTTAGAATCTGAAATCACTAGAGCCATAACCAATAAAAGTACATCTCTTAGATTTAGCATCCAACTTCTTTTTATTTTCTTTATCAACATGCACAAAAGCTTCTGAACCAAATAATCTAAGAAAATAAATATCTACATGTTTTCCAATCAAAGCTTCTTCTAGTATTCCACCATCTAGTGCACTTGAAGGCCCATGGTTGATTAAATAAACTACCATGTCTACTCCTTTTTCCAAAAAATGAAAGGGTAATCCAACATATATCCCCGTTCTTCTTGCATGTTCCATGATTGTCCAGTACATTCTTTTAGCAACACCATTCTCATGTGGTGTTCTAGGAACCATTCTTTCTCTACATATTCCATTCACTAAACAATAGTCATTGAAATCCTTACTGCAGTACTTGCCACCATTTTCCACAAGGGCATTCCATCTTGTAAAAGTATCTAAAACATAAGATTTACGCTTAATACAATAAACCCATACCTTTCTTGTGGCATCATTAATGAAATTTATATAATATTGGGATCCTCCATGAGAAGGTGCCTGGGCTGGTCCCCACACATCTTAGTGCACAAGCTCCAAAATTTTCTCCTTATTTGTTGCCCTAACTTGGAGAAATATCACTCTCTTTTTATTTCCAAATATACTATACTCATAGAAATCAAGATCTACATCTTTCAAATCTGATAACTTACCCTTAACCTTTAAGATCTGCATTCCTTCTTAACTCATATGGCCTAGATGATTATGCCACATGCTTGCTTCTGAATCTAAAATAGATAACATAGAAAAGGAATCAATAATATAGGTAGAAAAATATAATTTTTCTACCTTCTTTCCTCTTGATACAAAAATATATCCCTTAGTAACCTTCTAAGATTCCATTGTGAATGTAACCATGCAACCAGATTCACCTAGTTATCTTGCAGAAATTAGATTTATCCTAAGGCTTGGCACATGCCTCACATCTTTCAATATCCATGTATTTCCATTCTATAATTTTAGATGAACTTCTCCTTTACCAATAATATTTCATGGTTCATCATCTCCTAAATAAACATGCCCAAAATTACCCAGACATAATTTTTGAAATAACCCTTATTAGGGGTAGCATGGAAAGAAGCTCCTGAATCTAAAACCCATGATTCAATTTTATTATCCAAGGAGAGAATAAGGGAATCTTGCATTACCTTTGAAGATGCAACATTTTCCTCTTTACCTTTATCTGGTGTGTGCAAGAATTAGTTATCTATGTAATTAAAATCAATAATAACACCTAATAGCCTCAATACAATGCTAAACTAATATCTATGCACCATCATGCTTCGAGCTTAAAAAGACTAATATACCATAAATTTTGCATGATAACATGAATAAACATCAAACTAATATGCTAAGAAATTAATCTCTATATCTATTGAATTCTAATAAATGGAATGAACCTATTTAGATGTTTAATGATCAAAAGGGTTGATTGTATGTTTGAATCCAAAGGTTTCAAGAATGAATTCTTGTCAATCCATGGCTACAAGACCACTTGAAATATTTCCATATGACTTCAAAATTGGATGGATGAATGCAATAAATGAAGATAGTCCTCTAATCAAAGAATTATCTAAGACAATAAAATGGATATAACTTAGGCTTTATGCTCATTTAGGTGTAAGTAGAATGGTAAGAGGAGGGCTCCTTATATAGCCCAATGGATAAAAGAATATCTACATCCCTTTACATGTGGGATAATAGCTAGGTTGAGTTAGTTGGGGGTGACTATGGTTGAAAAGGGGGTTGAGTCAACCTTAGGAGAGTTTAATTTTTCCTGTAGTGACTCATGGGGTTTGAGAGGATTTATTAATTAACCCAAGTGATTAATTAATAGGTGAGAAATATTTTAGAAGAACAATTAGTATGATTTAGGGAATAGAAAGGTTTAGGCTAAATAAATGACGATTTATTTATCTAATAGAAGAGGAAACTTAATTAATTATGAATAATTAATTAAATTCAAGTAGAAAGGGGTTTAATTAACAAAAGGTCATTAATTGTCATCTTTGTTGGATAGAAGGGTCAATTAATTAGTGTAATGTAATTAATTAACAATGATAGAAGAGAAAGTGTGTTATATTGACGATATGTCATCAATTTGCGGGAAGTAGTATAATTAGCACAATTTAAGTATTTAAATTGCTAGGGATAAATTATAGGTGTCTACATTTTCCCCTCTTTGGAGTGGTGTAAGTGACGCCACTTCAAAGATAGTATACATGTAAAATTTTGAAGGGGTAGAAGAAAAATTAGTAGAAATGAGATATGCCCCCTCTAGTGTCGATGGGTTGATGAAAGAAGGCTATCAACGACTGAAAATATGAGAGAGATGGATAGAATAATGGGTAGGGCAGGATTCCCTAAGTGAAATAGAAGAAAATTATTAATAAGAGAATGAACCGAGAAGAAAGAGAGGAAGAACTAGTCTAGTATCCAGTGTAGAACAAATTTCTTATCATCATTCTGCCAAGGATCTACGTCATCGGTCCTTATTAAAAGTATAAGCATACGACAAAAGTAGAATGACATAAAAAGCCATACTACAAAAAATTTCCCATTGCTGAAAAATACCAACACGGTCAAAGGCAACATATATGTAGTAATGTAAAACGAGAAGGAAACAAGCTCATTTAATAGGGAAATGAGTACAAACACACATACTCAAACCAAAAATAGTCAAGATGGTTACACAAATGTTTTGTTATCAAGCTGAATATCCCTAAATGTTCATGATTAATGAAAAGGGTTAAAGATGATGCCCCAAACAAGGATACATGCTAGGGAAATGATGAAGGATGTAAGGTCCAGTGATAAAGCGTTGTGCGCAATGAAACATAATCGAAAACAATATATGCCCCGAATACTTGTGAAAGCAAGAAGGATAGATTTATAGATGGTCGTAGATCTGATGATCCATGAGTCATTAAATTCATGAAAATGTGAAAATACTAGAAAGATATGGGATGAATACCATGCGCAAGATACGAGTTTTATACGCTATGGGCCTATCACAAATTTTTGCTAATTTTTTTAATTTTTTATGATTTTTGAAAAATGTTTAAATTTTTAGGATTTTTCTATTTTCCTGATTTTTTTGGAAAATTGTGATTTTTAGTAGAAGAAATAAGAAGGTAGAATATCGTTGGAAAGTAAGAAAATTTCCCCAAGGAGAAGAAACGGGCACTAGGTAATAAAAATATGCCCCAACGTGGTGAAAATTAGTTAAAAATGATTATTTAATAGAAATAATCATCACGATGGATAGAAGAAGTGTTAAAAGAAAAATGACCATCATAACATGCCCCTAGGGCATCGTAGAGAGAAAAAGGTGAGATATATACCCCTCCCGATGGGGGTAAATCATTGCGATCAATTTTATTTGTTACCGAGCTCTACCAAATTTTTACTGTGAGATACCGTGAGTGATTAAAAAGATGGCTAGAGTTTAGAGCCGTCATAGATGAGTTGAGACCATCCGAGAGTATGCCCGATATGATGATGATGGACCATTCGTGAGTTGTCTAACCTTGGTATATCCTTTATTTGTTTTTGCATTTATTACACATTTACTAGGGTTAGTAGCTAGGGTAGAATGTGTACACATGCCCTAGGGAGGGTATGCGTCCAAAGGTTAGCATACACAACCAAAACCATGTACACATGGGAATATATGCCAAATTCATATGTATGCATTCACGTATGCAAAAAAAGTGGGGTGTACACACTAGTTAGTAGGAAATGGGTATGTCAAAGCGTCTGCAAGAGTAAAAGGGCATAGATGCGGAAAAAGGGCCACATATGTGCCAAGGTAGGTAGGTTTTCCAGGCACATGCGTACACATTGATGCGGGCATGTATGCGTGATGGAATTCATGTATACAGTCATGAATGTATACACTAAAGAGGTACGTACATGCCCAAATGGGTGCGTATATGCCAAAGAAGGGATGAATCCCGACTTGCCAAAGTTCCAAAAGAAGTATTAGTGAATGAAAAGAGGGAATTGAGATGAAAAATTAGTTAGATAGAAGAAAATAGAAAGAATTAGAAATAAGATAATTGTAACATGCGAATTTTGTTTTATAGTTTTGTTTACCATCGCTTGAGATGAGGGATCGACATAACATACTAGCTACCATAGAGGCTAGCTTCAGTCCATGTCATCGGTGGATGCTTGCAATCTTGCTAGATGTGGTTGGACTATCTTATGTGGAAAAATGCCTACAATCACCTTAGACCATGGTCTCCTTACAGCTTTGGCTAAGAGATGACACTCAAAGAGTCAGTGCTTCCGTCTCCCGACAGGGGAGATGATAGTTACACTCAAGGATGTTTGGTGTATATTCCATGTTCCTATAGTTGGCTAGTTAGTTGAGTACACTACTGATGATGAGGATATTACAGGGTGTCTCATTGAGGTGTTTGGTTGTTTGGATAAATGTTGCTTTGAGGGATGGTAGGAGATTTAGATAGCAGGAGGAGCATGACAAGTTATCTATTTACGGTTGGTGATACAACGGTGAGTTGGATTTCATGGTTACAAAAGATTGTGGCTTTGTCAACCATAGAGGATGAGTATGTTACTACCATAGAGGCAAGCAAGGAGATGATGTGGCTAGACTATTCTCTTGACGAGTTGGGTCATAAGCAAGAAGTTGGGATACTACACAGTGATAGTCATAGCACTATTCATTTAGCAAAGAACTCCACTTTTCACTCTAGGACGAAGCACATTCAGCTGAGATATCATTTCATCAGGGAAGCTTTGGAAGAAGATAAGTTGAAGCTGGAAAAGATTCATACTAGTTAGAATCCTGCGGATATATGATGACCAAGGTGGTCACAAGGAGGAGTTAAAGTTTTGTTCAACATTGATTGGCCTTCATGGTTGATAATGAAGGGCCGAGAACTTTCTCAAAGGGAACAATCTCAAAGTGGGATATTGTTGGAGTGCGGAGCCTATTTTTGTCTTCTCAAATCAGTATTAAAATGGGGAGTTCGAATTGGGAGCATGAAAGGTCATGACCATTTCTTTTCCAGCCATGGGAAGATGAAAGGTCATGATAGTTTCTTTTCTAGTTGTGGGAAGATTAAAGGTCATGACTTTCAAATTTCTAGGGTCACTTCTGGACTTCTTAAATGATTGTAATCCTATAAATAGAGGTGTCGGGTATCTTGAACATATATTGTGTGTTTAAGAGGCCTTGAGTCTTAGTGATCAAGAGGTGATCAAGAGTGATCAAGGTTAAGTAATTGAGTGTCAATTGTGGTTTAGATGTGGTTTAACATATTTGGAATTCTGTTGTGAGTTCATAACTGAGAGAAGACTGTGAGAGTTGTTTTACTCTTGCTGATAATAAAATATGAGAAATTTCTTGGTGGACATAGCCCACATTGGGTGAACCATGTTAAATCTTGTCTTGTCTTTTTTTTTGCATTATTTATTTATGCTATTATATTTCTACATGTATACTTTTGCTATATAGTTTCCTACTACTTTGCAATTTGAGGAATTGTTTCTGCATATTTTTTCTATAATTCCTAACAACTAGTATCAAAGCTTTGGTTTTTTTTTTTCTGAAGTGTTAAATCAGAGGGAAATTTTAGCTTGAGTGGGAGCTATGGAGGATGAGGACAAATCAAGCGTTGAGAAGTTCAATGGGCATAACTTTGTTTTGCGGAAGATGCAAATGGAGGATTACTTATATCATAAGGACCTCCATGTTCCTTTAGATGGAAAAGTAAAGAAACCTATAGCGATGTCGATGAGGATTGGGAGTTGCTAGATAGAAAGGCACTCGGGGAAATTTTGTTATTATTTGCATCTTCGGTTGCTTTCAACATATCACAAGAGAAGACCATGAAAGGTCTGATGAGTGCATTGGGAAGGTATATGAAAAACCCTCTCGCCTCTAATAAAATATTTTTAATGAAAAATTTATTTAATATGAAGATTTCTAAGAATGGTTCTCTTGTTGATCATTTGAATTAATTTAATACAAATGTGAGTATGTTAAGCTCGGTAAAAATTGAATTTGATGATAAGGTCAGGGCTTTGTTGATTTTTTTCTCCTTACTAGATAGCTGGGACAACTTGGTTATGGCTGTAAGTAATTTAGTCTCTAATAATTCAAAGATGAAGTTTGAGGATGTAATAGGTGTGATCCTAAGTGAGGAAATGTGAAGGAAGAGCACCAGAGATTCTTCTACTTCTGGAAACACTTTGACAATGGAGAGTAGAGGGAGACAAAAGAACAGAGGGAAAGGTAACCATGGGAAGTCAAATGATCATGGAAGGTCAAAGTCCAAGAGTAAGTTAGAATGTTGGCACTGTGGGAAGGTTGGTCATGCTAAGAAAGATTGTTGGGCTCTTCGGGATAAGAAGAACAAGGAGGAAACTAAAGAGGTAAATTTGGCAATAGGTGATGTTTGTTAGGATGCCTTAATTCTTTCTTTAGATAATATTGTTGAATCTTGGGTGTTAGATTCATGGGCTTCTTTCCATGCCACCCCACATAGACATTACTTTACTGATTTTGTTCAAGGATATTTTGGACATGTATATCTTGGTGATGATGAACCATGCATTATAGTAGGGAAAGGTTATGTTCAGGTGAAAATGCTTAATGAGAACACATGGCTACATAAGGATTTGAGGCATGTGCTTAATTTGAGATGGAACTTGATATCAGCGGGTCAACTAGGCAGTGATGGTTGTATGGTCAATTTTAAAGAGGAATCTTGGAAGGTTACCAAGGGAGCTCTTTTGGTTGCAAGAGGTAAGAAAAATGGTACTTTGTATTTAACCAATGGTGTTGATTATTGTAATTTAGTTGTTGCAGATGGAGATGCAAATTTGTGGCACCAGAGACTCGGTCATATGATTCAAAAGGGCATGTAGATTATAAAGGATAGGTTTCCCAGATTAAAGGAGTTAGATTTAGACTTTTATGAGGACTATGTTTATGGAAAACAAAAGCGGGTGAGATTCCTCAAGATTGGACCTACCGGGAAGGAAATTAACCTAGATTTATTGCATACGATGTATGGTGGCCAACTAAGGTAAACTCTATTGGTGGTTCATGTTATTATGCCACTTTCATTGATGATGCAACTCATTTTTTTTGGTTATATTGCATTAGGAAGAAATCTAATGTGTTTGAAACCTTTAAAAGATGGAAATCCTTGGATGAGAATGAAATAGGTCTCAAGTTGAAATGTCTTAGGTTGGATAATGGAGGGGAGTATTACATCAAAAAAATTCTTGATTACTTGTTTGGTAAATGAGATCCGCAGTAAAGAATGGTTCCAAATACTCCACAGAAAAATGGAGTGTCGAGAGAGAATGAACATGATAATCATGGAGCATGCTAGGTGTATGACGTTACATGTGAGATTTCCACTCATGTTTTGGGTGGAAGTAGTTAGCACAACTATTTATCCGATTAACAGAGGACCCAAGCTTAGCACAACTATTTATCCGATTAACAGAGAGGACCCTCTATGACTTTGGATGGAGGTACACCTAAGGAGGCTTGTCTGAAATAAAATTGATTACTCATTTCTTAGAGTATTTGGATGTGAGGTATTCATTCACATTGATAAAGATGATAGGACCAAGTTAGAGGCTAAGTCTAAGAAATGCACCTTTGTTGGATATGGTGAGGATGACTTTGGTTTCATTGTTTGGATTCCTAAGGATAAGAAAATATTTCGGTCTAGAGATATTTTCTTTAATGAAAAGTCATGTATAAAGATCAGTTACAGGTCTAGAAAGAGGAATCAAATGAATAATACATAGTGTTAGAGGACATTGCATACAAAGAAGGTGTCCAGGGCCGCCGTTAGGTGCAACACATTCCAACACAACCAGTTCAAGAACCTACTCATTAGGAACCCTAAAATCCTGAGGTGAGAACGTCTTCTAGGGTAAGAAGGGAACCTAAATGATTTACTCCATAGTTGAATTATTTATTTCTCACTCGATAGTGGAGAGCCGTAGAGTGCTTTGAGGAAGCACCGTAGCTAGATGCCAGAAGAAGTGGGAGTAGGTCATGGATGAAGAGCATAGATATCTTATGGAAAACTAGACTTAGGATCTGGTGGATCTACCCGAGGGAAAGAGAGCATTATAGAACAAGTGGTTGTATAGAATCAAAGAGGAAGATGGAGGCAAGATAAGATACAAGGCCTGGTTGGTGGTCAAGGGACTTGCACAAAATAAAGGTATAGACTTTCATGAATTTTTTCTCATGTTGTTAAAATGATTTCTATTAGAATTGTTCTTTCTTTAGTAGCAATAGAATACATGCATTTAGAGCAGTTGGATGTGAAGACGCATTCCTTCATGGTGAGTTGAGGAGGAATTGTATATACAATAGCCATAGGGTTATGAGGTCAAAGGGAAGGAGAGGTTAGTGTGTAAATTGAAGAAGAGCTTGTATGGCCTGAAACAAGCTCCACGGTAGTGGTTTAAGAAGTTTGATAGTTTTATGTAGGAGCATGGTTACTCCAGTGTCACTCGGACCTTTGCGTGTACATCAAGAAGTTTCTTGATGTTAGTTACATTATTCTGTGTTTGTATGTGGATGATATGCTTGTTGTAAGGAAGAAAATGCATGAAATAAAGGTACTCAAGAAGTAGCTAGATGACGACTTTTGCTATGAAGGATTTGGAGGCGAAAAAAAATCCTTGGTATGAGAATAACTCAAAATAGGAAAGAGAGGAAGCTAGTGTTATCTCAAGAAGAGTACATAAAGAAGGTCTTGGAGAGGTTTAGTATGCAGGATGTTAAACCAATTAGTACCCCTTTGGCATGTCACTTTAAATTATCAAAGGAGTAGAGTCCCAAGACTAAAGAGGATAAAATACGAGATATCCAGTGTTACCATACTCATCAACAGTTTGAACTTGATGTATGCTATCATATGCGATAGGCCTAACATTTCTCATGTAGTGGGACTAGTGAGAAGGTTTATGAGTGATCCAATTAGAGAGCACCTTTGGTAGGAAGTAAAGTGAATCCTTCATATTTAAGAGGAAACATGGGAGAAACATTATGTTTTGGTGGATCGGACACTACATTGTGTGGTTATGTAGATTTGGATATGGCGGGAGATTTGGATAGAAGGAGGAGCACAACAGTTATGTATTTATAGTTAGTGATATATTGGTGAGTTGGATTTCATGGTTACAAAAGGTCATGGCTTTGTCAACCACAGAGGATGAGTATGTTAATGCCACAAATGAAGGCAAGGAGATGATTTGGCTATAGCAATTTCTTGATGAGTTGGGTCATAAGCACAAAGTTGGGAGACTATACGGTGATAGTCAAAGAGCTATTCATTTAGTGAATAACTCCTCATTTAACTCTAGGACGAAGCACATTAAACTGAGATATCATTTAATTGGGGAAACTTTAGAATAAGATAAGTTGAAGTTAGAAAAGGTTCATACCAGTCAGAATCCTGTAGATATGATGACCAAGGCAGTCACAAGGCAGAATTTGAAGTTGTGTTCAACTTTGATTGGCCTTCATGGTTGATAATGAAGGGTTGAGAAATTTTCTTAGTAGGAAAAATCTCCAAGTGGTAGATTGTTGGGGTGTGGAGCTTGTTTTTGTCTTCTCAAATCAGTATTAAAGTGTGGTGTTCAAATTGGGAAGATGAAATGTCATGACTGTTTCGTTTCCAGCCATGGGAAGATGAAAGGTCATGACAGTTTCTTTTCCAGCCATGGGAAGATGAAAGGTCATGAATTTCAAACTTCTAGGGTTGGATTTTGGAATTCTTAAAGGATTTTAATCCTATAAATAGATTTGTTAGGGTATCTTGAAGATATCTTGTGCGTTCAATAGGTCTTGAGTCTTAGTGATCAAGAGGTGATCAAGAGTGATCAAGGTTAAGCAATTGGGTGTTAATTGTGGTTTAGATGTGATTTATCATCTTTGGAATTATGTTGCATGAGTTCAAAACGAGAGAAAATCATGAGATTTGTTTTACTCTTGTTGATAATAAAATATGAGCAAGTTCTTGGTGGATGTAGCCCACATTGGGTGAACCATGTTAAATATTTTCTTGTCTTCTTTTGTGTATTATTTATTTATGTTGTTATATTTCTGCATGTATACTTCTACTATATAGTTTCCTACTACTGTGATTTGAGGAATTGTTTCCACATATTTGTTCTCTAATTCCTAACAGGCATGTATGCGTAAAAAGGGCTGCGTATGTGCCGGGGGTAGGTAGGTTTTCTAGGCACATGCATACACATTGATGTGGGCACATATGCATGATGGAATTCATGTATACAGGTCGGGGACATATATAACTAAAGAGGTGCGTACATGCCTAATGAATCCCCACTTTCCAAAGTTCCAAAAGAAGTATTAGTGAATGAAAAGAGGGAATTGAGATGAAAAATTAGTTAGATAGAAGAAAATAGAAAGAATTAGATAGAAGAGAATTGTAACATGTGGATTGTATTTTTTAGTTCTCATTTTACCATCGCTTCAGATGAGGGAGCGACAAACAAACTAGCTACCATAGAGGCTAGCTTCCATCCATGTCACTGGTGGATGCTTGTGATCTTGCTAGATGTGACTGGACTGTCTTATGTGGCACAAATGCCTACAATCACCTTAGACCATGGTCTCCTTACAGCCTTGGCTAAGAGATGACACTTAGAGAGTCAATGCTTCCGAATCCTGACAGGGGAGATGATAGTTACACTCAAGGATGTCTGGCATATATTTCATGTTCCTATAGTTGGCCAGTTATTTGAGTATACTACTGATGATGAGGATATTACATGGTGTCTCATTGAGGTGTTTTGTTATTTAGATATACCTCACCGAGGGATGACGGTTTATCTAAATCATTGCATTGTAGGGGCCACGTTTTCATCACATTACTGTATATTAGATGGTGCTTGTCGAGTTTCATTTAAGTCCTTGACAAGACAAGTGCTACCTTTCCGCTTGGCCTCATTAGAGTTATAACAGGGTTATTATGAGGCAAGAGATACTGTTGGGGCCAGTGCATGCTGACACACTTGTATTGGGACCTGCATCTGATTACATACCATGGTCAGAAGACCGTGGGTCCAACACTTTTATTACAGATCTAGTCATGGGACCATATATCACTTTTGTTACAATGTTGCTACATCGTGTTATTATTCCATAGGCAAAGCATGGGCCACATGGGTTAGGGCACCTATAGAGGGTGAGCAAGAGGATGTCGATGGTGGGGAGAAGGAGGAGGAGGATGAGGTAGGGTGATGATTTGGGGGACAATCTCCTATACCCGTATAATAACAGGCATAGAGAAAACGTGTTTTGGTATGGTAGATTGAGATGCCTTGAGTGGGCATGGTTATGGGACTAGATGTCCCATTACGGTAGGTGTTAGTAAAGAGATCACCACAGGGTGCTTTTGAAAGAGGATTTCCATAGAAGGGGCCACTATCTAGTCCTCTAGGGATGGTGGAGAGAAGATGATGGAGGATATTTGAGAGGTAGATGGATATGGGGGACAGATAGTCTGCAGCTTTAGCTACACTTCAATAGGTCATAAATATCTAGTTGCAGGCTACAATGGAGAGGGACTAAGCCATGGTCTAGGTAAAAATACTCACAACTGAAGCGAGGATCAAGCCCGAGCATAGGCTCGGACATTAATAGTTGAGAAAGATGAGGCCAGGGAACAGTTGGCTAGGGAGGTGATGGTGCCACATGGTTCTAGTAGATACGACAGAGATGGTGGCTCAAATTTCCCATATTATGAGTACCCTACATTATGCACAAGCTCAAGACCTCACTATTACTACAGAAACCATAGACATGTTACCTTATTAACACATACACATGATGATGTAGGTAGGATTATAGGAGAGAAGGATGGTGCTATAGAGGCAGCCACAATAGTTGGACAAACATATATGTTATCCAATATCATGAGAGCTAGTGGGGAAGCTACCTATTATAAGGCAACTTACCTCAAGGTAGTTCTCGTATGGTCGAGGATCACATTGTTTTATCAACCTCGCTAATAGCAAGTTGGGCACTAGATCCCATAGGACATCTAGATTTGTTCACTCAATAAAATAGCCGGTTTTGCACAAAGTATAGTGGTTGGACCTTCGCACTAGCAACAAATGTCACCTCCACTCCCTAGATCAGGAATCCTAGGTGAGGGAGAGAGTCATGGATGACTCTTCCTCATTGATCATGTATTTTGTATGATGTATCTAATGTATGCCTCTTATGAAGGCTTATTTTTTATTGATGTACATGTATTATTTTTGTATGCCTCGTGATGAAGGCTTATTTTGATCTATGCCCATGATGGTTGGTTTTGTATCCAGATGATGTACATTTTGAGACATACATGTATATTTTGACATTGATATTTATGATGATGATGATGATGATGATGATGATGATGATTATGGACCTTGTGTTATTGATGATGTATCACATGTTTATTGATTTCATGATATATCCATAGATGTTATCATTTTTATTGTATATGATGTTGTTTTGATTTATTGCACATGATGATATCGGTGCGGGGGAGATAGATTTTGATATTTGTGATCCCTCTTTCCCCCATTTGATGATATGATATGTGATGATTAGCTTAGTGTACATGTATGATGTAAACTTAGAATTTTATTTATATATGATGTATAGATGATGTTAGATGTGATGATATAGATGGAGACATGATGATGTGATAACAAAACTATGTACAAGCAACAAACAAGCACAAGAAAATGTTAACAAATCTACCAAATATACACATTAAATCAACCTAAAGAAACTATGTACAACTATGCAAACAAAACACACTCCATAGGCACACATACAAATAAATCTATTCTAAGCAAGAAAAGATTACTATGAATGTACATGTAACCAAACTATGTAAACTAAAACTATTGTTTTGTGGTACTAGTTTTTCAATGCGTTTTGCATTGTTTTTGGGAGGTTTGTGAAACAATTTTCTATTGTTTTTGTGTTTTCTGATTTTCTATTATTTTGAGTTTTTCAAGCATTATGTGAATACTTTTGGAGATTTTGAATAGATTTGAATGGTATTATTGTTTTTTGAACATTTTTGAAATTTTTTAGATTTTCTAAGGTTTTTCGAAGCTATGTACAGGAAACGGATAAACGTGGATGCCCCCAATGTTTAGATGGGAATATACAATGGCAAGTGCCAAGTGATGTATACAGAAACTAAAAGTGTTAAGGTGCCCCCAATGTTAGATGACAAATATACAAATGAAATCCTTTCACGACATAAGTAAAGAGAAGAATCAGTTAGATCAAGGCTTGACATGATAGGTTCACATAGAATCTCGGGTGTAGGTGTGGAACTAGCCCTAGGATAAGTAATTTTACCCCTTAGATGCAAGATGCTTGTGAACAAAAAATCTCCCAAGGTGCCAGAAACCAGGTTTCACCAAGGGACCTATCTAAAGTGCTAGAATTACGTGGTTTTCACATTTGGATGACTGTTTTCTTTTTTTTTTTTTCTTTTTCTCATTTTTTTGAATTTTTCAATAATTTTATGTTTTTATGTTGTGGTTATGATCCTTTTGTTGTAATTTCATGAGAATCTGTTTTGATACACCTTGAGATGGTTGAGGGCGTGGATGCATCTTTCATCTAGGAGCTCTAATTCTATGAGTCTAGCCACTCTGTAATCCTCATCCTTATCTAGGTAATCCCTAAGAGATATTCTTAGAGAAGGGAGATCAATCTCCAATGGGATGATAGATTCAGTTCCAAATACTAGGGAGTAGGGTGTTGCACCCATAGGAGTGCGAATGGAGGTCCTATAAGCCTAGAGGGCTAGGTGGATTTGTAAATTCTAGTTGTGACTTGTCTTACTCACCATCTTCTCCATGATTCGAACTAGTATTTTGTTAGTGGCTTCTGCTTTCCCATTACCTTGTGGGTAATATGGCATGGACCACTTTAATATTATCTGAAAGTGATGATAGAGATCCTTAACCGTCTTATTCTTGAATGACTTGTCATTATCAGTAACAATGGCATTTGGGATTCCATATAGGAAAATAAGGTGATTCATGATGAAATTTGATATCTGAGCACCTATAACATATGTCAATGGGACAACCTCTACCCACTTAGTGAAGTATTCTATGGCCGTGATGATGTGGGTATGACCATCAGATGAGGTAGGGGTGAGCTTCCCTATTAAGTCTAATCCCCATTTATAAAATGGCCATGGTGTCGTTATCAGCTATAAAGGTTGTGATGGTGCATGAATGAAATTTCCATACTTTTGACATAGAACACACTTTCTTACATGGTTGTAGCAATCTATCTCCATAGTAGGCCAGTAATAGCCTACCCTTAACAATTTTTTTGCTAATACCATTCCATTTGTATGAGCGCCACATACTCCTTCATGTACCTCCTTGACCACTTGGACTGACTCTGCTACATCTAGACAATGCAATAGATTCCATCATATCCACAATGAAAAAGTGTGCCTCATGGGAGGGTGCAATGGTTATTTTGCGGATAAGGATTTTTTTTTAGAATGGGTAATGTTATGGATAAATGTACCATTTTAGAGGTAGTTAAAATATGGGCATACCATGAGGAGTGGGGACCAATAACTTCACATGCTAGGAAATGATTAGACATGTTGTATGCAGGTTGATGTATATTTTAAACAAAAAATTTCCTATCATTGGTTTCTGGTGGAATCTGGAGCATAGAACCCATTGTTGCCATTGCATCTACAGATCAGTTTTGTACCCTTGGAATTTTTCAAAGGTGATGCACACAAAATATTCTTTCAGAGTTTCCACCAAATTTCTATATGGGATGATTTTTTCATCCTTGACCTTGTACTCATCATTGACTTGCTTGATAATCAATTGTGAGTTGCCAATGACCTTAAGGTGGTGGATATTCCATTTTTAGCTAGATTCATTCCAGAGATGAGTGCCTCATACTACACAATGTTTTTCGTGCAAGGAAAGCCAAGATGGAAATCTTACAGTATGGGGTCTCCTAAGGAGTGATTAGCACTACACCTTCCCCTAAACCATGGAAAGTAAACGATCCATCAAAATGTACTTGCCACATAATGAATTATTTAATATACATTAGCAATGTATCGGGAGATCAAGATTCATAGGCTCTATTTCGTAAAGGTATTTCGTTAATTGGTCAAAAAACACTTGTCCTTTAACTGACTTTTGGTGTACGTACTCAATGTCAAATTCACTGAGCAGAATGATCCAATTAGCCATTCTACCCATAAGGGTGGGTTTTGAAAATAGGTACTTGAGTGGGTTGACTTTAGATATAATCTTGGTTTTAGTATTCAATAGGTAATGGCAAAGTTTTTGGAAGGTAAAAATAACAACTAGACAATCTTTTTCAATTTGAGGATAGTTGAGCTCATAGGAAATTAAAGTATGACTGAGATAGTACACTGATTTTTCTTTTTGTCTTAGGTCATATTGTGTGAGAAAAGTGCCAATAGAAAATTGGGTAGCAAATATGTATAGAAAAAGTGGCTCACCTGGAGTTGGAGGCATGAGGATAGGTGGATTGGCCAAGTATTGTTTAAGCAAGGCAAAGGCATGTTGTTACTCTGGTTCCCAAATGAAGTCAACATCTTTCTTAAGTAGATGGGTGAATGAATGACATTTGTCAACAAGCTGAAAAAAAGAAGTGGCAAATAACTTGTATCTTCCCTTGCAGGTTGCGCAGTTGTTTGATATTCTTGGGAGGAGGCATTTTAGTAATTGCAGTGACTTTGGTTGGGTCCACCTCAATCCCTCTCCTTGATACAATAAATCCTAGTAGCTTCCTTGATAATACTCCAAACACACACTTCTTTGGATTCAATCTAACCTTATATTCCCGCAGACGTTCAAATATACATCGTAAAACTTCAAGGTGGTCTTCTCTTGTCTTGGATTTTTGAGGATATCATCTACATAGTCCTCTATGATGTCATGTAACATATCATGGAATATTACTGTCATGGCCCATTGATAGGTTGCACTAGAATTTTTGAGGCCAAAGGCGTTACCTAATAATATAATGTTCCCCAAGGGGTTGTAAAGGTTGTTTTATGCTGATCTTCTTCTGCTATCTTGATTTGGTTGTATCTTGAAAATCCATCCATAAGAGATATCATTTCATATCCTACACTTGAATCGACAATCATGTCAATATTATGCAAGGGAAAATAATTTTTTGGACATGCTTTGCTTTGAGGTCCTAAAAGTCTGTGAAAATTATGATGCCAAATGGTTTATTTTGTACTGGAACTATATTTGATATCCACTTAGAGTAGTAAATAGGTTTGATGAACCTTGCTGCTAACAATCTCTCTAACTCCTCTTTAACCAAAAGGGCCACTCGTGGATGCATTTTCCTTAGCTTCTATTTAATAGGATTTGCATCGGGTGCACTACTAAGTTGTGCACCACCAAAGTTAGATCTAAGCCCGACATATCTTTATAAGACCATGCAAATATATCCAAAAAAATCTCCGAGAAGAAAGGTGGATGAATTTTCTTCTTGTCTTTGAAAGAGAAGCTCCTAGCTTGACTATCTTTGGGTCTTCTTCTATTCCAATATTCACATCAACAGTTTCCTCTACGAGCATTTTTGACATATCCTCCATACACATAGGATCGGAGGAAGGTTGATATATTCTTCCAAGGGTGTCTCTATGAGCTTTTCACCCTCAAAGTGGTCAATTCTTTTGTCTATTGATTTTTTTACTTCTTGGTCAGCTAGCTCCTCAAAGAGGTTTTCACTATGTGACTTAGACATATGTTTTTTCCTAAGATTTTCTTTGAAAATTTTCCCCTTATTTTTTCTTAAATTTTTCTGACCATGAAGCTCTTCTTCCTTGCTGTAGTACGAAGAGGTATATAATTTAATGAAAAAAACTTTCTTGTGATCTCCGATAGGAATGGTATCATGTATGCCCATAAATTATGTAATAGCCTCATCATTCTCAAAGAGATCCAATGGCATATGACATTGTTGGTCCCAATTGACAAGGGTAGGGTATACAAGGTCAACTTTAGGATCGGTGGGGGTTATGGTAAGGATAGCAGTATCCATGAAAAGGTTCATGGAGGAAAGATCCTTGTATTGGCTATAGTGGGAATTTGTGTCACTATCCGAATAAGTAGAGCTATCTTCGTGCTTAGAGTAGGTAGCATCTTGATCCATGGGATGTGACCCATATGGCTGAATACCAATACCATAGTGTTCTATTTTGAAATGTGGAAGTGGGACCGGTTCTCTTGCTCCTTGTTCAAATTTTCCACATCCGAGTCCTTTGTAACCCATGGAATACATCATTCTACTAGATTTGGCATATTCTGGGGTTTCATAGCAGGTAGGCTTAGTGTCCTCTAGGACCCAAGTTGTAGGTGGGTCCAAAAATTTCTCTTCTGCAAGAAGTCCTCCATGTAAGAATTTCCCTATAGTACATTCATCTTTAGGCTATTTAAAGTGATAGTTGGGTCTACCTCTTGTTTTTGGTGATAAAGACAAAAAAAACTAGGAGATCCTATTGCACATTGTATTCTCCACAACCATACTCAAGGATTTTCATCTCCCATGAATCAAAGGGAGAAGTGGACGTAGAAGCCTCATGAGCACAAGAACTTAGGAGTCCGAATCTACTTGTGATTCAAGAGCTTATGGCTGAAGGGGAGTAGATATATAAGAGTAGGGACATGTATATGTACTTGTGCATGTAAATCTATTGAGAGCTCTATAGTGAGCGAAGGGTTTTGGATCACCTTGAATGGTAACAGTGTGTCCCTCATGTTTCAATTTAATACATTGATGAAATTTTGATGGTATGGCCTACATGGCATGGATCCATGGGTGGCCAAGAAGCATATTGTATGGAAGTTCCAAATATAAGTCATGATAGTTCATGTTGTGACAAGTAGACCCTACTTCCATTGAAAGTGTTACTGTTGCAGATGAATGCTACTCTATGTTGTCATAAGAAGTTATAGTGATAATGTGGGACTATATATATTCCTTTGTGTGTCCCATCTTCTTGATTAGTTTCAATGTACATATTTTTAACCCTGGTCATGTTTTCCACAAACTCTTGTTCTATCTTCCTGGGTAAAAATACCTCTATATATAGGGGAAGATTATGTGTGTGATCATCATTAGGGATTTCCTTGTGGTTAAATGAGATGTGTTTAGTTGGTGTAATGTTTGCCACCAGTGGCTTGTAAATGTGAAGGGTCTACTTCCATTGGCACTCTTGACCCTTGGAGATTTTTGTATAGGATGTCCTTATGTACATTTGATATTTTAAGAAGGTCCAAGATTGAAATCTTGGTAGATGTCTTCTCAAGTTTCTCTAAGATGTTGTATTGACCATCTTGAGGGGTAGACAGAGGAGGTTCTGAGATCATGAGATGAGTGTACCTTATTACCATAGTGCAATATTTTCCCTTGATCCTAATGGTATTCACATGCTCATCAAAAGAGCAAACACATCCAATGAGTGAGTCGTAATGATTGTTATCACTTTTGGTATACAAATAGTTCGTGGATTTGTAACTTTGGGATGACTCTCCTTGATCCGATTCTTCCCATCTGGATTATCATGTTTAGGGAATGGTTCTTTGAATATCCCCATCTTTTCATTTGGCATCTGATTTCTCTCTGGTGCATCAAATTCTATCTCTCCATTATCAATAAGATCTTGAATGAAGTGGAAAATTCATAGGAATTGTCTTTCTTATGTCCCTTCACACGATGAAAATCAAAATATTCATACTCTTTATACCATGAATATTTAGGACCATGTGGGATATATCCAATTGTTTCAATATTACAGACAAAGAATCATTAAGAGGAGTGAAAATTCTATGTTTGGCTAGTGGTTGAATTGGCCCTTTTGTTAGTTTAAAAGTTGACATAATTCGACCACTTGTATACGTTTGGAATCCATGATTCCATCTCCTACAACATTGTTGTTTTTGTTAAATATATTTTGTTTGTCTATTGGTTTAATAGATTGATTATCCTTGGAAGATGATTTGATAGTTCCTTTTGTAATGAGGGCTTTCATTAGTTTAATAGGTTTAATGAAAAAAATGCATTTGTAAATGAAAAGCAATGTCCAGATTTAAATTTGGTACAAAGATGCTAACAAGTTGCTTTTTAGGTATTGAGCAAGGGAAGCGGCTAGCTATCCCCATCATCTTTGTAGAAAACTTGCGAAGGTTTCATTTGGATGTTGTTTAGTGTTACACAAGTCTGCCATGGTTATGTCACTTTCCATGTTGTATGAGAAATTTCGTAAAAACTCTCTGCTAGTTCAAGCCATGTGAAGATAGACCCATGAGGTAAGCGAGTAAACCATTCCAAGGCTTGTCCTCCTAGAATTTTGGAAAGATCCATATGAGGTAGTTATCATTGTAGGCCACTTCTTGGCATGCCATGTAAAATTATTTCACATGATCACGTGGATCACCTTTCCCTCTATACTTGTCGAATTTGGGAATATCAAATTTCTTAGGAAAGGGTCAAAGCAACATGGCCTTATCAAATGGATGGGGACATAACTCTTCGTATTGATATCTTTTTCTATTTCCCCCATTATTTTCTTGAAGGCTTGTGAGTTTTCTTTCATCAATTGTAGTTCTTGTGAAATAATTTGTTCTTTAGTGGGGGAAGTTGGCATATACACATGACTATATTTTTATGTTCCTTCCTCTTGGTTTTCTATGTGAAGTTCACTATTTTTGTCCTTAGGTTTCTCTCGATGTACATTTTTGTTTGTTTCTTTTTGTACATGAGATGTTAGTAAAGCTAATTGTCGACTAAGGTTCTAATTTTTGTGGTATAATGAATTCTTCCTCATGAATTTCTTCGTCATATTCATCGCATGGGGGTTGTTCCACATTTTCATGTTCTATTCGTACTCTATGTGGCATCTTGATGAATGGTAATTTATAACCCACCATGTTGTTTTTTTCTACGTTTGATGTGGAAGCATGTCCATGTGCTAAAATGTTGTCCATGTTGATGAGAGGTGGTTCTTCCTCATTAACCTTGTTTGTGGGTGGAATAGTTTCATGTTATGTTGTCATTTTAGCACCTAACTCCACCACTATCAAAGGTACCCTATCTTTATTTATAAAAATGAATTCATTTAATAGGGTGGGGTCAAAGTCAAACTTGGCACTTGGTGATCTTGATTCATCACCACTATGATATATCATCTCTTCTACTTCCTTTTCTGTGGAAAATAGAGGTCCTAAATCATGACCAATAAAGGGATTTGACCCTTTTTTGTTTGACGTTTCCCATGCTTGTTTTTCAATGACTTTTCTTCTAGCTCCCAATCTTGTTTTGGGGGCCATGATGTGTGAGAACTTCACCAAGGTGTTTTGAATTTGTTCAAAAGGTATTTTCCAAACCTAAGTGGAAGTTTACAAATGTCCAAGGATTTCAATGGTTCAAAGAATGATGAATGTCAAAGAATCAATGTGTCAAAGTGATTGTCTTAAAAGAATAAGTCAAAAGTGACGAACAAAATACAATCACTCAATGCTCATTTTTAGACCAATCAATCAAAATGTCATACTTCCTAAGTTTTTTCTCAAATGGTAGTTGGTGTTTTAAGATGGTTAAAAAATTCACCACTTATGTCAAGTTCAAATAAATGAACAAGGCATAAGTAATAACAAGAAGTTAATACGATCCCCCAACAAAGTATACTAAAAGTGAGTTTGAATCCAATCAAGACCTATATCTCAAAAAGTGATAGTTACAATTGTGAGTGACACAACAACACCAAAATTTTCAGAAAAGTAAGGTATTAATATCAAAATGATATTGATATAACACACATAAATGGTAACACTCAACACTTTTCAAAATTGAGGTAATGTTTGAAAACAAAATGATGTTAGAGTATACCAAAGAATTATTAGAATGTGCATAGTGTAACATTAGAATCTAGATACTTAAGCCAACTTTGAAAGAAACAAGATGTAAGTATACAAAATTGTTGCAATACGATACAAGAAAGATAACAATTCAAAGGTGAATCAAGATGATGAATCATGCCTAACTACGATTGATGATCTTGACTTGGGTATCAGTATTAGAAAAGATACTAATGATATGAAAATGTCTCCATGAACTTTAGACATTTAAAATCTCAAATTATAAACATGGATGAACATAAACGGACACAAAAGTGGAAAATACAATAAATTAGCAACACAAGGGTAGTCACTCTTCTCTTGATAAAAAGTGTCAAAAGAAAGTGAAGGAAGTAGATCAAGTATTGTTGAATAGAGTTTGGCTTCACTTCAAAGAGTTTCCCCTAACCTTAGCGCAATCGAAAAACTAAACAAAAGTAATGCTTCGCAACCTCTGTGATGAATTATGTGATGTTTGAACTTTAATGGAATCTTCTCTTGTTCGACAAAAATATTTCTATTCTAATAAATTTCTCCCTTTATGATGGCCCTAAACTTAAATTGGTTTTGAAATGGTCAAAGTTTTCTCCTGGACAAGATAACTTCCTAGGTAGTTCACTCAAATAGGTATCACACGTTATCTAAATGTGAGCTCAATTTTCCAAGGTTTCCTAAGGAGTATCTCAGATTTACTTTACCCCCTTCAAGTATAGTGGAAAATAAATGTGCCCATAGTGTACTCTGACTTGGGTCACAATATAGATAACTATGACACTAATTCTCATGTGTATCACTATTCAAGTAGGTAGTGCGAAGCACTTCCCATTTGTCCATAAGGTTCCCTCTTACATGGACTGCTTTAGGGTTCCAAGATGAACCCCATTGTTGTAGCTTAAGGTTTATGCCAAAGGGGTTATATCCTAGTTAAAGGGATAGGGTGTACCCTTATCCGAACTTGCAAATACAGTCTTTTGATTATGGGCTATTTTTTATCTTGTATACTTAATGTGGTTTACTTGAACGCCATTTAGCAACCTGCACGAAAACTATATTAGTAGTTTAATTTTATCTTGAGCCTTCATTCTTCGATTAGTGTTTGAGTCTTTAATGGTGGATTTAATAGTTTTACATACACATAAATAAGATAAATACCATTTATGATTCTCAAGATCATCCTAGGACGCAAGAGAAGAGCATACATGACATAAAATCCAACTACGAAATCAACAATGGAAAATACTTGATTCAAACACAAAATTTGTTCATTTTAACCAAACTTGACATTCTTTTCAACATTTTTCAAGGAAAAAGAGATATAGAAATCATTTATAATTCCCAAGATCACCTAGAAGGTGCGAGGGAAGAGCATACGTGACTCTAATCTCATGATTAAGCATGCAATTTTCATTTAACCCTTTAACAAATCAAATCAAGTTAGAAAAAACATGCAAATAAACCCTATAAAACAGAAGTTAATCTTTAATAAAAACCTATAAGGAGTCAATAAATCCTGAAAAAATTTTTTTGTAAATTTTAAAGTGAAACAAAAATCTGAATGGTGATGTGTATACTCAACTTTGGGTGTGTATGCCTTCTTCAGGATGTGTACACCTGTATGTGGAAACTAACAAAGGATATAATGGGTACGCGGTCGAGAGTTATGTACACTAGCATTTGGATGTATACATCTACCGACAGATAGGTCAAATAAATAACACTAACAAATATGTACACTCAAGTATAGGCATGTATGCCAGGGTTTAAACACATACGCTAGCAGACACAAAGACTAGAAAAATCAGAAGACAAAAATTCATTTACGTTGACAGTGATATGTATACATTAGACTTCGGACAAGGAGTCAATAAATCCTAAAAACATGTTTTTGTAAATTTTAAAGTGAAACACAAATCTAAACTATGATGTGTATGCTCAACTCTAGGTGTGTATGCCTGCTTCGGGTGTGTATGCCCCTCTATGGAAACCGATTAACAGTGATCTAATGGGTACGTGGCCAAAGAGTTGTGTATGCAAGAATTTGAATGTATACATCCACATATAGATAGGTCAAAGAAACAACACTAGTAGATAGGTACACTTGGGTATAGGCATGTATGCCAGGGTTTAAACGTATATGCTAATGTACATAAAGACTATAAAAATCGAAGATAGAAATTCATTTACAATGACAAAGTGAGATGTATACACTAGACTTTGGACATGTATGCCCATAGAGTCAAAATGGGTCAAATGGAAGCTCTACCAGATGGTATGTCGGAGTATGAACATCTACACTTGGGGTCAAGTGTATGTGCCAATAGACAGAGAAACAAAAAAAATAGAGGGCATGATATCATGTACTCTGGAAGAATGATGTATATGCTAGACTTTAGATGCATACGCTAGTATTTGGATGTCTATGCCCAAGTTTGAGCATGTACATGCCTTTATAATTTTTGTGTATGCTTGTACCTGTAAGTGACATCAAAACATGGAAAATGACATAATTGATCTCAAAAAGCTCAATTTTTTAGATAGTTAGCTTAAAATTGACAAGAACCCATCTAAATTAGACCTATACGCAAAAACTCAACATATGTAAAGTTAGTGTTAGTGAAAAATCAAAGCACCCTCGAATGTCTCCCCCAAAATGGGGCATCTAGTGTGATTGCACAACATTGGACCATCTCTCAAGTTGTGGGACTTGTGGACTTGAGATGGACCTCTAAAGAAGGATGGTTCCTACTTCCTAATCTACTTGCCACAAGCTACTCGAGTGCAAGAAGAACCTATCTAATCCTAATCTAACCTTCCAAGGAGACATGGAGAGAGAGAGAGAGCAGAGAGAGTGACAGAGATCCTACACTAAGCGGTGATACACTAGAAAAGGAAGTGGTGAGATACTCACGAGGGAGGATGAAATAGGGGAAAGGGAGATGAGGGAGGTCAAGCAGAAGTGACACAGACCCAGATCCAAATTCACCATCGAAACTCCATGAAACACGTCATATTATAGCTGTAAATGAGAAACATATGCAAAGGAAGAAAACCCAAAATGCAGAGGCATAGATAAACAACAAGACAATGCAAAGGGTTGAAGAACACCACAAAAACATGATTTTATTGCTCTATGAGGTGCACGAGACCATTACATGGATACTCAAAAGCATAAAATCCGCTTGCTAGGCATAGGAGAATTCTTAAAACTCAAAATGAAGTTGGGAATTTTTTTATAGAGTTTCCCAAACCCCAACCCCAAAATGTCTCCCCTTCTCAAATGAGAAGTGTTTACAATATATAGACGATGAAGGTGAGAGAGAGAAAGAAGAAAACTGGGACTCTTCTCTGAAAGCTCAACCACCAACCATTAATGCCTTGCAAATCCACCTACAATCTATCAATTCTGGTTCCCTATGTCTATTTGGCATGTTGAAGAAGGAAGAAAGGTGGATCAAATCAAATCTGATCTGGTAGTTAAAGAAATTGGTTTCGCATTAAGGGCTTAGAAAGATGCTTACCTAATTTTCACCCATAAAATCCTACTAAAAATAATATTTTATGATTCCATGGCATAGATGTAGTTGATATCTTTCCAATGGTACTAAATTTGTTGAATTTTGAGCACTGGATCGAAAGATATGCCCATTTGAATATTTGAATTGAATCTGTACAAAATGGTGAAAAACAGAATTTTGCAAAAAGCAGATCTGTAGGCCCAAAATTCAGTTTGTTCCTTTTACACAAAAATTATGAAAGTGCAAAAAACTCTCCATAGCCTTACAAGCCCAAAATTCACTTTTTGTATAAAAACCCTTGCAATCCCGCAACCTTCTAATTTTTCCTCTTGGCAAGAAATCTCCCACGGGCCCATGGGCCCACACATGCAAACTGCACTTTTGTGAAAGTGGAAAAATATTAAAAAAATACCATGGCCTCGTAACTTAATATTTCCCAAAAGTCATCTTCAGGGCCCTTCGGCCCACATTTTCCACTTGGGTGAAAAGTCTTCTAGAGGCCCACCGCCCACTTTTTGTAAAAAATGCTTACAAGGCCCACTTCCCGCTTGTAATTTGGGTGACACTAGCTTCTCTGGCGTCATAAGAGGTGCAAATTACTTTTATACTTTATGAATTTTCAAACAAAATCCAAAAAATTCAAACTACCTCTAAGAATTGCCTTCCCACTTTGACTTGAAACATGGTCACATGTAGAGCTAGCGCGCATTTGGGGACCGCTCTTGGATTTTGATTTTGAAGTTGCACTGAAATGACATGTGGCTCCTTCCGCGGCTTTGTTCTATTTATTTTTATTTTGGCTAAGTCCCTTTTGTTCGGTGGGGCCATATGTCTGACTTGAGACATGTGGAGGGTTAGCACTTGTTTGGGACTGTCCCTCCGGATTCTACCTTTGAAGTTGCACCAACTCAAAACATGGCACCTTATACCGGTTTCTCATACTTAGCTGATTTGGGGCAGGTTCAACTTTTGGGATCGACCACATGGTGGATTAGGCGCTAGTTCAGGGGTCCTTCTTTGGGCTGCACCTTTTGAATTTACGTCATTGAGGCACATGGCACCTTCCGTTGGCTCACGATCTATTTAGAATTTCTAGTGGCGGTTCTACCCCTTAACTTCTTCCTTTTCAGCTTGGGACATGTGGCAGCTCTGTGCTCATTTTGGGGACCACCTTTGGCTTTGACCCTTAAAGGTGCGCCATTAAGACACGTTGGGGCTTCCGTCAGGTCCTCTAATACTTAGCCGATTTGGGCCCACTACCATTTGACTTATGTTAGACCCTAGACATGTGGAGAGTTGGTGCTAGTTTGAGTTTCTGCCTTGGGCTCTCACTTTTAAAATTACCTCGAGATGACATGTGGTTCTTTCTACTAGCCTTTCTATACTTAGCTGATTCTATGACCAGCTTTGTCCCCCTTTTGACTTTGACCATGTGGCGAGCCCGTGCTCATTTGGGAACCCACTCTTTGGACCCAACCTTGGTGTTGCACCGATGAGACATGTGGAGGCTTCTTCTACCCCGAGACCATGTACAACTACTAAATGTATCCTTTTTAGACTTGGGATATGTGGAAGCTTTGCACTCATTTAGGGTTTGTCCCTTAGGTCTCACTTCTGAAGTTACACCATTTGGACACGTGCGGGCTTAGCGCATATTTGGGACCTACCTTTTTCATGCTTCATAATTGCGCCGAACTGACACATGGCACCTTCCATGAGCATACTATTCGGCCCCGATTTGAATCGTATGAAGTTAAGTCCGAAAAATTTGAGTCTTTCCCATTCTCCTCTTGAGAGCCGATGGTTTCTTTGACACCATTGGTCCCCCTTTGTCAAATTTGCCCCTCCATTTCGAGTCCGCTTGCTCCTCAGATTTGGGATCGATTTTCGGGTTTTAAAAGTGGCTCACATAACAGAGATGAACCTTAGATTTTCTTGTGCAGTGTTGCGTTTGATCCTGATTTTTCCTAATAGGGTAAAATTTGGATAATAGTTAGCAAAAATCATTAAAAATTCAACATTAATTCACACATGTACATATCAAGGGTTAGTTAAAAATTGAAATAACAACAAAATTTGAAATACCATGCTAAGAGATTAAGGACCCGTCCCACTGGGTGTGCCAAATGTGTGCAAGAACTATTTAGCTATGCAAGTAAAATCAATACTAACACCTAAAAGCCTCAATATAATGCTAAACTAAAATCCATGCACCATCATGCTTAGAGCTTAAACAATACTAATCTACCAACATCTTTGCATTAGAACATGAATAAACATCAAACTAATATGCTAATAAATTAATCTCTATCTCTATTGAATGCTAATCAATGGAATGAACCTATTTGTATCTTTAATAATCAAAAGGGTTAATTGTATGTTTGAATCCAAAGGTTTCAAGAATGAATTCTTGTCAATCCATGGCTACAACACCACTTGACATATCTCCATATGACTTAAAACTTAGATGGATGAATGCAAGAAATGAAGATAGCTAGCTCCTCTAATGGAAGAATTCTCTAAGATGATAAAATGGCTATAGCTTAGGCTCTATGCTCATTTAGGTGTAAGTAGAATGGTAAGAGGAGGGATCCTTATATATCCTAATGGATAAAAGAATCTCTACATCCCTTTACATGTGGGATAATATCTAGGTTGAGTTAGTTGGGGGTGACTATGGTTGAAAAGGGGTTGAGTCAACCTTAGGGGAGTTTAATTTGTCCTGTAGTGACTCATGGGGTTTGAGAGGATTTATTAATTAACCCAAGTGATTAATTAATAGGTGAGAAAGCTTTATAGAAGCTTTTAGAAGAAAAATTAGTATGATTTAGGGAATAGAAAAGGTTTAGGCTAAATAAATGATGATTTATTTATCTAATAGAAGAGGAAACTTAATTAATTATGAATAATTAATTAAATTCAAGTAGAAAGGGGTTTAATTAATGGAAGGTCATTAATTGTCGTCTTTTCTAGATAGAAGGGTCAATTAATTAACATAGTGTAATTAATGAACGATGATAAAAGAGAAAGTGTGATATATTTACGATATGTCATCGGTTTTGGGAAGTAGTATAATTAGCACAATTTAAGTATTTAAATTGCTAGAGCTAAATTATAGGTGTCTCGCATCTTGTACATTCAATTTGTTTTCCTTGAACCATAAATCCTTCTTTGCATGTCCTTTCTTTCCACAATTCTAGAAATTTATTCCTTTACATTTGGATTTAGATATGGTATTCTTAGAATTTGATTTCCCATTATTCTTGGTCTTGAATCTCTCCTTCTTCCTTCCTCTATTTTCTACATTCAAAGCTTTATTAGATGATAATTCTCATGTACTTTTCCTACGTATTTCTTCATTCAAGATTATACTAACCACATCATCAAACTTTAAAATACTAGTATTAGATGTTGTATTACTAAACACCATTACCAAGTTATCCTGACTATGTGGAAAAAAGCATAATAATACAAGTGATTTCACTTCATCATCAAACATAATATTAATTGATTTTAATTGATTTATAATAGAACGAAAATAATTCAAATGAATTGTGTGATTCACCTTCTTCCATATTTGAATTAAATAATTTCTTCATAAAATAAATTTTATTTGAAGCACTAGGTTTTTTTATATAGATTAGCTAAAAATTTCATCAAATCTACCATGGTTTCTGCTTTGGTAATATTCGAAGCCATAGATGCTATCGTAATCAATATTATAGATCCCAAAGCATTTGTGTCAAGAATTTTCCATTCTTCATTAGTCATTTTGTAGGTCTTGTTTTCTCATCCAACGATAAGTATAGATCTTTCTGATATAGAAAATCTTCTACCCGTGTCTTCCATAATTGATAATTATAATCACAAACTTCTCAACTTTGTATTTTCCATCTTCTCGCCATTTCTATAGCTCCCACTCAATCAAAATCCCTTTATGAGTAAATATTTCAACACAAAAACCCTCAAAAAAATCTATGATACCGGTTGTTGGGGTTAATTGCACCAATTCTACAGATATATATCGAGATCTAAGCACACAATCAAGAAATATGGAAATAAACCAAAAGAAATAACAAAAAAATATAATGTGGGTCACCCAAAGATGGGATACCTCCACTAAGAAAAACCAATAATTTATTCAAAGCTTCACGAAGGATATACAATAAAGATTTGCAATATTCTACACCTCTCCCGTATGAACAGGTAATTTCTTCCTCATAAGCTTATATTTTTCTCTCTCCAAGAATTCCTTATTACAATTCATCTAATTCTCTTACTTCTAACCTTAGCTTTCCAACTTATATATGCATATACAAACTTAGGTAACTTTATCTATGTAATTACAACCATTATATCAAAGGTTAGATCTAATTCCTATGACTTAAATAAAAGCAATCACACATAGGAAACTGATGTTGGTTACCCTAACCAATATTGGTTCCTACTTGCTGACCGATTCTGGTCTCTAGGTGACCGACAATAGTTACCCAAATTGACGCGGTTATTGTTTATTCTAGCAAGTTAATAAAGCATGCTATTTGTGAAGCAATTGAGCTCCACAACTCAACACTTGTTTATCCTCTTAAAGGAAAATTTAACCCCAACTATATTAGCCATTATATCATTAATAACAAGATTGGAAACAATGTCTATCACCTTGTCACTCTCTTGGGTAAGCCACTAAATAACCCACTCAATGTTATGCATCTTAATAAATGTTACGCATAAACAACACTAATTACCCTATGACACACTTTCATGTTTTGTTTCACACTTGACTGTTGAGGGCATACTATACCCATGAACCTCACACACTACAAACTTCCCACATCACACATTCATCATATCTCTTTCTTGCATCTTATATTACACATCGTATGCATTATACACATTCACAACACATCTTTCTTACATCTACCTCTATAGACTGCAGTCATTAACCTATGACACACTCTAGTTCCACAGTTCATACTCCACTGTTGAGGGGTCTTTTATAAATTAACCTATCACATGCATAGTCATACACATCCACTTGGGGGGCACACTAATCCTATCACACTCACACTGCATTCCATTCCATTGCATCCACAACATACTTTGCATATCTTAATCACATATACTCTTGCTTACTTATGCTTACATGTACACTTTTTACACATGCTAGACAAGAAAATGTATGCAATCATCTCTTTCTATATACACATGTGTGTTCACTTGCTTTATAGTTGTGGATGCAACTTTCATATAGATAGATACATGTAGCACATATGCTTGGTACATTTCCTATTACTACTCCCATAGTGGCTGTTGGGGGCATCCATGTTCATACATTACAAGTGTTATTATTTAATTTTTATAGAACACTATATCGGATTATACACGCTAAGATATACTTTCTATATTTATAACATGCTAAAGGGTACTCCATGTGTAACATTTTTCTTGAAAGTCTATTTGTTTCCATGGTTGTCTGTTACTTTTTGTTTGCCATTGTTTGTCATTTTATGCCATTGTTTTCGGTCTTTTCCCTTTGTCTTGTGTGTACATTATTTTCTTACTGCAACAAGTTTTGCCTCATTTTTCTTATGAAATCATGAGCGATGTCCCATGTTTGAAACCCAATTTTCGTGGTCTACTTTTTCTACACTATAACTTGTCTGCATTTTCTTCTAGTGTGATTAGCTTACATCTTATCTTATACATGGTTGATTGTCTTGTTTGCACGTTCCTAGGTTTTTACCAAGAACAATCCCTCCCCCTTGTAGGGAATCAATTGAAGTTCAACAACTAGTCCTCCTTTGGGACACATACTCCTTTTCGACATCGCATGCACCCCAAACTAGGGGGCATCATTTTGGTGAATTAGTCACACCATTAAACAGTCTACAATCAAGTTTCACTACGAGTTTAGCAAACAATCAACATAGCATTCAATCTCACGAACAACCCAAATCTTGACTTGGGTCCTCATAAGTGCCTGAGCTCGGACATTAGCTGAGGCAGGCACCCCGACCCTTTCTAGACACACGTGACTAAGGGCGGTTCAAAACATTTTTAGTTCAATTAATTTTTTGATATTATACATAGTGGATTTTATAGGATAGACAATCCTTTAGCACTCGACATGCATGTACTACATTGTATTTTGTACTTTCGCCTTTGGATCAAAAATTTTAAAACCGGATTGGATTTTTACATACCATTTTTGTAGTGGTGTTTACACCTCTGGAAGAAATTAAAGGTTGGAGGATGACACCAAATTTTTCTCCCTACAATTCTTCCATTCTTGGCATGATATCTCCCAAAAAAATCACACTCAGCACAACTGGGCGTGAGATGGCTCAAAAAACTTAGTCTTCTGATGTCTTTAGGATCCTTTTTATCTCTTTTTCTTGTCATGGATCAGGTCCGTCCTTATGATAAGTTGTAGTTACATCAATCACATCATCAATCAAGCATCAATCTACATAAAAACAAATACAATATGACATCTACACATACACTCTCACCCTAGGGTCATCATCATCATTTTCACTCACTCTTCTCTAGCATCCATGCTTCATTTTTATTAGTCCATGTTTTTTATTGTCTCTCTTGGCATGCTTTTATCGATATATTTACATGGTTATCGGTACACATCTTCCATCTACTTTATGTTATAAAGCATTCTCTCAAAAACATAAAGTAAGGAAAATGTAGACACTAAATCACGCACTTTGGCTATCTATGTAGTCCTAATCACATACTAATATTCATATAATTTATAAGCAAGATAAGTCTTGATTGATCTCGGTGTTTGGCCATATTTGTTTTCTTTCCATTTCCTCTTTTGGTCTTAGACTCCTTTCCCGGTCTGTATTTTCATACTTGACATTTATCACTCTAGACACTAGTGCCCACCCAAGATGCTAGTGTCAAGCACTTCCATCCCCTCCAGGCAGCTCGACCTATTTATACTTCGATCACATCTTTTGGGTACTTTCTATCCGTTTGGGCATCTTATTCTCTTGGCGGTCATCCTTTTCGGAGTTAAGTAAAAAATTAAAGAAAGGGGATCATATAAATATAAAGTTGTGTGACCATAATAAAGGACTAGACACTAAGAATTAGCCATCACCTCCTAAGGTTGCATTCATTAAGTATTAAAACATTCATCTAGCTCCACACAAGGGATAAGGGATTTTCATTTCTGTATACACTTCATAGGAGGGGAAGTTCATTCTTTCATACACACATATATTTACATATTTTACATCTAGCTACTTTCTCGCTATGAAGTGCGACACACATAAGAGCCACCTAGGGCATGATTTTAACACACACACACACATAACTACGTTTGGTCCGAGATGTGGTGTAACGCTCAATCTTAAGTTCACCTTGTTGAAAATCGAGGACAATTTGACCCCTCATTTTGCATATTTATTTTTAGGATTTGATTTGGTTTGAGGATTTTGCTAGTGCTTCTTTTCGATTGCGGGTTTTAGGTAAATAACAATGAAGTGTAGTGACGTACATGTAATGAAAGGTGACAATGACAGAAACATCTTGCAACCCCGTGATACTAAGTTTTGCATCTTCTGAGTAGTCATAGGAGCCCAAAATAGGTCTCTAGAACCCTAAATTCCATTGTCCTGACATTTTCGACACTCCTGTAATTTTTTGGGTCTAATTGCGGCACTCTAAGCTCCTATTCCAGTAGTTTTATAGCTCTACATACCTCTGGTATCACTACGAATCAACTAAGTCTTTATATGCCTTCATTTGTAACTAGAGTTTCATACTTTCTAGAATATCTTACCTAGGTCAAATCATACCTTATTGTTTATATCATTATGTTGTTACATAGTTAGATTTAGGTATTTATTTATTCAATATTTGATTAATCGGACACTTTTTTTCTTATGGAGAGAAGATGGAGACTCCTACATATAGTAGGAGACTTATGACCTATAGAGGGTGCTTAATGAATTTTCATAAGTGACTTCACTATTTAGGGAGCAATAAGTGCCTTTAGTCCTTTCCTTAACATGAGGATACCATAAAGTGTCATAACTTAACCGAGGTATGATTGACTTGCTTATATAGGCATATGATGGTTTTTACTTTGTGAAAGGACAACCAAGAGGGAATATTATTTCATATGAAGGTGGTGTAATTGAATGTTTAGGCCCAAAAATTTTGGTCCAAAATTCTAAAGTAAGGTCATGTTACTGATTTGGACAAACCAACCCAAACTGGATTTTTTGACCCAAAGGGATAAATCATAGTTTATCTTTTTGAGTGAGAAGATGGATGTCTTTATATAAATTTTATGCTATAAAACCTCAGGAACTGATGACATAAAGGTACATACAAAGATAATAAATTAGCCAAAGAGCTATTAGGGTGTGTTAAGAAAAAGTAAGGAGGGTGTATATGTGCATGCAAGAGTACAATGTAATTTGGACCAAAATTGTCAAAGGATAGAATGCCAAATTTTAGTGTCTACAAAAATCTATATTTGAACAAAACACAAGGATGTATGGAATCCCAGGTGAAAACAAGTAACATGCACCAAAAGGATCATAATTCTAGAAAATACTTAGTAAAAATATAGATACACTAGCACTAACTAATCCCACACAAAAATTAAGTGCCTGCAATATGAAAGTGAGATTATGTAAATGTTGATTTTAGGGAGAAAATGAGATTCTATCATTCTTATTATTACATTTTGCTACAAGATCCTAAATTTAAACCTAACTCTTTTAATTGAGCAATAAATATTTTGATAATTCTATGGGACTCAATATCATATTTTCTTTTTTCCCTACATAAATAATTAAGTTATCCTCATCATATTTTCTTTTTTTCCTACATAAATAATTAAGTTATCCTCATCATATTTTCTTCGTTGTAAACCCTAATCCCATCATAGAGAAGTATTTTCATGTAGCAAAGGTGACATGAATCGGGAAAGTGAACAGTTAAGATGGATTGTGATGAAGGAGCTAGAAATATTAGGACTACAAGTGATGGTGGTAGTTTTTATCCAAGAGACACTAGTCCAAGGCTCATGTGTTATCCAAGTTTTTATCCGGTTTTTATGTTTTAGATCTTTCTAATGTGTTAGATTGGACCTCATTACATGTGAAAATTAAGGGGAAGGTGATAGTGGATCCCATTCACATCATAGATCACATGACCTTGGGCCTTTGAGGTAGAGATTTTGACAAGGTCTAAGTGCAGTGGGATAGATATGATGAGACTGCAACTACATGGGAGGATGCTACTTTGCTACGAGTTCAATTTCCACATTTTCTCTAGTGACTTTTAGGAGGAAGTCGAGTCTAAGGGGAGGGGAATGTAGTGCCCACTTCCCTTTGACACCTTTTGATACTGATCATGATACTGCCGATTATATTATGGACATGATTATGGACTTTATTACAGTATGATGTTAGATGTTAGATCATGGATTATTGTTGACTTGATTCAGTTATGATGCATGATGATTATTAGGGAAATTTTAGATATTGATGTTGATATAATATTTTACATGGTTATATTATGGATGTTGTTCGGACGTGTGATATTTGGATATTGTGAGTAGACCTAGAAATGGAAATTATTTGATGATGATATAATTGTTGAATAAAATTGCAAATGATCTTGTTGGTTGCTTGGATGTTGTTGTGATTCATATATCTAGATGATCTTGGAATTTTATTTATATTATTTTGGATGTTCTAATATGGCCACAAGGCCGAAGGAGGTATTTTTTTTGCAGGTTAAAATATCACAAAAAACATCGGGGATTGGAGACCAACCACATTGGAATTCTAGATGAATTCAACAAGGTCACCATGGCAACTAGTATTTGTTTGTGCATGTTTGTGTGTGTTAGGGATTCCCATGGGGGATCACCTTTAAATGTGACCAAGGGGTTATGTGTTTTTATTTATTTGACCCTTTTGTTTAATGTTGCATGTGTTTATTTTGTGATGCATTTGCCCCTTTCTTTATTTATTAAATGTTGTATTAATATTGTGGGTAAGCATGTTGTTAATATTAATTAAATAAAATATGTCATAAGAAAGTAATTAATAGAGTTGTTGGCCTTGAATTAAAGTGTTGTAAGAGATGTGTAAGTGATGTGTAAGTTAACTTTTGAGTGTGAAACACTTCATCTTCTTGGAAATTCAATTTTTCCTTGAAGGCTGATTTTGGAGGCTTGTGGGACAAGTTAAACTTGTCCCATACCTCTTAAATTTATTTACCAACCATACCTATGGTTGGAGAGTTGAAATTTGACTTTTATAATGTTTTTTGAGAAGGCAATTTGTAAGTTTTAATTGCACTTTTCTTACATGATTTAATTTCAGTCCTTTGGGGTGTGGGTTGGATTTGAGTGTGTAAGTAAACTATCATTTTATTCACCCACCTATTTATTATGCATTGGAGAATGAAGTTGACTTTTGGGGTTGGGGTTGAGGATGTGTGATGTGGCATCCTACATGGATCCACCTCATCCTCTTCCCTTCCCTCTTCTATAAAATTTGAATTCCTTGCCTTGTTTTGGGTTGCTTCACTTTGGAGACTTCATTCTTGGGTGAATTATTTTGTTGTTTTGGAGCTCTTGCTTTGAAGAAGTTTTTGGAAGATTTTTGCATGCTTGTGCTTGGCTGATTTGGATTGCTTGCATTGGGATAAAGCTTGTTGTTTTGGAACTTGGAACAACTCCATCATGGAGAGGTAGGAGCTTGGCTCTCAAATGCTTCTTTTTTTTGTTTATGAAAATGTTAATGTGTGAATGTTTTGGCATGTTTGTGGGCTGTTGGGTAGATGGCCTAGGAATGGTGTAGGAGAAGACTATGGGGTTTATTTTGTGGGAGGCATAAATGTGTAAAGGGAGGTATAAGGGAGGAGGGAGTTGGGATTTGGGTTCCACCTTACAAAGAAATAGATTGCATTTATTTATTTTTTATGGGGTTCCATAGAGCTTGGGGAGGCATAAGGAAATGTGAGGAATAAGGGGTACTTGGGAGGCATAAGGAATGTCAGGGTTTTGATATACTATATTTTGGTGGTTTGTAATTCAGGTGGTGATACCTATTTCCCATTTTGGGAGGCATAAGAAGAATCCCCCATAGTTTCTTTCTCCTTTGGCTTGTTGATGAAGCCTCAGTAATGTTTGTCATACTTTAATGTATTTTTAAACTACATTCTGTTTTGGAATGTGTTTTGTTGTGAAAATGTTGCTTGTGTGTTTGTGGAAGCCTGTTGTTGCCATGAGTTGGATCACATATTTTATTGCATTATGGTTAGGGCTCGGGGGCCAATGAAGAAGGATGGCTTCTCCTCTTCATTGGATGTCTTGGTTGGGTGGAGAGCATTGCCTTTCCCCTACTCCTGTTGTGACCAAATTGGAGGAATGAGAAATCTGCATGTTGTTGTTCTAGAGTTGAGAAAAAGATAGTTTGATAGTCCCTTGTGAAATGAAATCTTATTGTAGCCCTTTCCCACTTTAAAGTGGATGATCTATATATTAATTGTAATGGAAAGATACCTTGTATTGACAATGAAAGTTGAAATTCAAAATGTAAAAGAGTTATACTCTATTTTTATGTTTTTGGAAGGAATGTGAAAGAATGATACATATTTTGTATGTTGTATTTTGAAATCAAATGGAAAGGAAGTTGTAAGAGTTTCATTTGAATTAATGGAAGTGTTTTCCTTGTTCATATGATATTATTTCCATTGGAAATCTGTGTTTAACATGCACTATGAAATCCCTGTTTGGAAAGTGGAAAAGTGAAACACGTGAGGAGAAAATGTATTATTCTGCCTTGTTTATAATATATGATTTTGGAAAGAATAGAAACTACATTCTTGTTTTAATGTTTGATTGAAAGAAAGAAAACTATTTATGACCAGCATGGAATGAATTCAATGTTTTATTTCATGGAAAAAGAGATAGTTAATTTTTGTTCTGTAAATGTATACGCTTCTTTCAATTCACTTTGTATACTTTGTAAAATTTCTTTATCAAATGTTCAAATAACCTTGCAAATAGATAAGAGGAAAATAAAATAATCAATTGGACTTAATGAGGACAAAATGATCCCAAACCAAACTAAAAAAACACTTAAGGAAATTGTCTTAAAAATATTCCAATCGAGCCAAGGCAAATCTGCAGGCTTTTTGCTGTAAAAAAAGAAACTTGTAATTTTGAAATGTAGATCAAACCAAAATTTTTACACTTGTTATTTATCCTAACAGTTTCATAACGGAAACCTCCAAGTCTATTTGACATGTTGAAGGAGAAAGAATGACAAATTTTAACAAAATTTTATACGTTAAAATTTACCAGTTCGCACTGTAACAACCTACAGAACATTTCACAAAATTTACTCCTTCAATTTTATCAAAACCAAAATTTAATGAATCTTTTGCAAAGAGGATGTCGAGAGATTTCCAAAAATTCCTCGTTTTCCAAAACTTGAACTTTCTATCAAAATTTATGGCCTTCTAAAGTTTTTCTTCACTTGGCGTCAAAATGTTTTTTTGAAAAATTTCCTTGGGCCCGTAGGCCCAAATTTTTTCCTTACCACTTTGAAATTTTTTTGGGAAACTTTTCCTAGTTTTCCCTACCACCCTTCCAACCCGCAACCAATTAGAGGCCGCCATTTTGCACCATGAGGTGGTGGCGGAGGAGGATCCTTTTTAAACTTAGCGCTTCAAAAAAATTTTGGGAAAATTTTCTAAATTTTCCCTGCCACTCTGCATCCAATCAGGAGATGACACATCGCATCGTAAGGCATCAACAAAGGAGTGGGTTCCTTTTTTCCTTTTGCACTTTCAGAAAATTTTGGGAAAATTTTCTAAAGTTTCCTTGCCGGCCCGCAACCAATCAAGAGCTGCCATGTGGCATCGCGAGGCATTAGCGAGGTGCGGGAGATTTTACCCCCTTTTTTCTTCCTTCGGGTTGTTAAAAATATTTTATCCCTACTACCTTGTATTGGCTTAGGTGGTGCCACATGTCTCTTGTGGACTCGTAGGTGTGTGGGTGCAAAGGTGGCCTTTCGCCCCTGCATGGAAAATTTCCAAAATGTATCCTTTGGCCCCGCCGACCCGACTCCTTCCCCAGAAAAAAATTATCCTCATGGTCCACAGACCCACTTTGTGGGGAAATATTTCTCTTTGTGGCTTGACAACCCACCCTTGGGGAAAATTTTCTCTCCTTGGGCCTCGTGCAGTCTGCTCTTGGGGAAAATTTTCACCCCTAGGCCCACCGGCCCATAACTTGAGAAATATGAGGAGTTAGGAGGACTTCTTTATATCAATGGAAAGGTGAGGAAATTTCCTATCCAATGGGAATGATTTAGGGAAATTTTGAATGCATTAATTTTGAGAAAAATCAAGTTGAATCTTTAATCCTGTTAGAGAGTTGGTATGGCAAAGAATTACCCTCTGAACCTTCTAACCCTAAATTTTGGACCTTATGACCTATAATAATTATTAATTAAAGAAAAGAATATTCTAGTGGATTAGAATTGATCTGGAACTTGTTAGTGGAAACTGTTGTTTTGTAACCTAGTTGTAGACTCTTTTAAAAACAATAAATTATTCCATAATTTTTCCTAACTAATCCTAGGTTGTTCTTGAGTCTCAAGTGGGTTGTTTTAGCAGGCATCACAGCTTTGGATTAGAATGACTTACCTTCCACTTGAAAGTTTGGGATTTAAAATTCCTAGCATCCAATGGCAATGCTCGGGTTGTTTATTGAATGCTTACTTTAATATTGTGGGCTACACCCACACAACCTATTCTGCATCCTTGTTGATTAGGACATATCAAAGAACATTCCTTCTAATATTAAGCTCAAATTTCAAGAGAAAATATAGACCCAACTATTAAATGATGAGTAATTCCCTTTAGATGAAGAATATTATTTTCCTTCTGAAATATTGCTTCAAATTGTTTGAATTCAAGACACAACAATGAGAAAAACACATACTTAAGAATTCCCTCCGATGTCATTTGGCGGTGAATGATAATTATGAGAAATATTTTGATCCATCTACGAACTTGGGCGACTCGGTGATGTCATACTAAAAACACAAGTTGAGGAAAAGGTGGAGCTAAATTTCAATATACATAAACCTTGTGATTCAATTACGGTGAACAAGGAGTATGTATCTTCTTACTCCCCATAAAAAAACAAATTCATTTTAGCCAATGAATTCTATTGAAATTGATTTACCATGTGGGTCTCGAACCAAATGAGGATACCAACAAGGATGAGTGGATGATAGTTCACAAGAAGAAAATAAGATATTCTTGAAAGGCCTAAGCTCCTCCAGAAATTAATCTTAAATTGAAATTGAATTCTTTAACCTACTTTCCTAGTTGATATTTTTGTGTTGTTGAATAATTTTTTTCATTGTTTTTGTGCTACGTGACATCTATTTTGGATTTCCATGATTTTTTTGTGTTCATGGCTATATTTGGGCTTTGTGTCCTTTTTGATGTAACATGGTAAAATCCTTACCAAAATCCCCCTTTACCAATATCTAAGAAATAAAAACAATTGGTACTCAAATCCAATCTCAAAACATACTTTATCATTATTCAAACCAATTGAAAATAACCATTTCAATATAGTAAACTATTAGTAAAAAATATTTTATTAAAAATTAAATTAGGAAAGGATTCCCTCTAGCTCATTCCCTCTATTTTCTTGAAAATTAGGGGTTTAGCTAGATTTCTTACTGAACATACCTCTAAAGGAATGCTTAAAGGTATCTCTCTTCCCCAATATCAAATTTAAATTATTAATGGAGACTTTGTTTACAATTCCTTCCGAACCATGGATAAAGAAGAGGAGGTCATTTCTAATGCCATGAAATGTTTGGATATTATTTTTAGTCTCTCATTCTTCCATCCAATGAGATTAAATTGAGTGCTATAAGTAATTATAAACATTATTATGAGTCTTGTTATAGAATTACAAGTTGATTCAAATTACTTAGAAATATCTTTTACTTTCAATAAACTACTTCATATTTATTAAACTATATTTCTAAGAGGGTTTTTCAAGATTTTTTTGTTGGTCATTAAAACCCTTTTCCTAGTTAGAAAGTTCTAGGTTTTCTTCAAGTACATTGGACCAAACCATGTATACTACTCTTCTTGTTGAATACCATTTAAGGCTGCATATGGAAAGTTTAAATGACTCCTTAGAGTCTTCGATAATACTAAAGACTCTAAAAGGTTTCATAGGGTTCCATAAGATATTGTTGTAGACATACATAAATGGGTTACCTCTAACTCATTGATGTCAAACACAAAAATAAATTCTCTTTGTGTCAAATATATTATTTTCTCTTTTGAATAAGATAAAGGATAGAAGATGCTTGTGTAGTTTTTATTTAGTTGTTCCTTGTGGCATTTGGTAGAGGTAGTTTTTGTTACTCATTGTTACATATTTTCTCCATTTATAAATTTTCATTACTTCATCTTGTGGGTTTTGGTACCCTAAAAAACCACTATAGTTACCTAATAAAAAAAGAATAGAGGATGTTATTTTTCATTTCATTTCCCAAGGGAGACATTTTGGAAGAAATGGTTTGAAAGGTATTTATATTTAATTTAATTTTCTCTCTCAAGTACTTCTATAGATCATTGGTTCTTTTATCACTTTGATAATTTGGAAAGGATGTAATTTTGTCAAAAATAACTTAATTATGGATACAAATAGTTTCATATCAAGCTCCTCTTTGAATTATAATTCCTTATGGTAGTCTCCACTTCTTTCCTATTACATTGTCTGTATAATATGTTTTTTTGGGGAAATATTATTTATATTTTAAGAAATAAATAAAAGTAATTTACTTACCTTAGCTCATACAATTACATGTTATATGCATTGTTTCCAAAGAATACCATCCATCTCAAGTACCACCTCACTAATAGTCACTAGGAATTTATTAATGATATTTTAAAGGATATCCCTAAAAACACAATCATAAAATTAGAATTCAAACACATACGAGATATTAGAATAATTGGAAATTACATGTTGAGAACCCTTTTCCACTACTACTAACTATAACTTGTTTATAATATGTTTTCTCCACAATTCATTCAAATAATAATTTCAACTATGCTTTATAGAGACTTGGGAAGAATAGTTTCCAATGTATGGAAAGAAATACTTGAATCTATAAGATAAAACTTACTTTGGTGTTTTCATGTAGGTATCCACCTTGATCATCTTAGTGTGCCTAATCTTACAGGGATATTTTCTTACACCCACCAAACAAAATTTCATTTTTTTCATGATTTTCTTAGGATACCTTTTGTACACAAGAAGGAAATTTGACACAAAAATTCATTATTCCTTAAAATAAAGAAATAAAAATTTAAACATGAAAAATAAAACTAATTAATAAAGACATACTAACAAAATTTTAATTTTTTATGAACAATCTGTTGGTACCCAAATTTAATCTCCTTCAAAGGCCAAGTAGCATCACAGATTTGACAGGACACTCAGAGGCAGATAGATGATTATGTATGTCATTTTGTAGTCGGGGAAGTAGTCTATCTGACTCTTTAGCACTCAGGATTTGGAAGGAGTGGGTAGCACCTTAAAAGGATGTGATCTTATCCTAACTATTTTAGGTTGTGCCTTTCAACCAAGGTAAGAGAACCTATTTTGTAACCTCTGTTATTGAAGAATGTTGGTAAATCCTTCTTTTACACAAATTTTATAGAGAAGACCTTGGGAAAATATGATCAACACACCAAATCTGACTCTCACGAGTTGTCACTTCTAGATTATGGAGATATTTTCAAAACAAGGCAAAGGTTACTAAAGACATTGGGAATCTTGATTGTTTTTGCATGTTTTGGTGGTAGAAATTATGCATTTGTACACACACAAGACAAACAGGGGTAGTACAGGTAGGATTGGTTGTTTTTAAATGATTTTTAGTGGGAGGTGAGGCAAAATGAACTTGATTTTCCAAATATTTGAGAGTTTTTTACAAAATGGAGAGCTTACACAACAAAATGCTTCAAGATAGCTAAAATGTTCCTTTAACCAGAATGTGTGCTTCAATGGAGGCCCAAATCAACATGTTTTCACAAAAACTATGAGATTCTAGCACGAAGGCTCAAGTTATAAGACTCAATAAAACATAAAAATCTAAGATCAATCACGCCTGAGGTACACCCAGAGGCTTACAAACAATATTTGTCAACAGATGAAAGAAAAGTGATTTTAAATCATTTATTTCATTCCCAGATGAAAGCTCTTCTAAAAATTAAATTTCAGATGCCACTAAACCATCACAAGGATTGAAATCTGTGTGATTGAGAAGGATTTTGATACAAGATTGCAATGGGAACAAGAAAAACCATTTGCAAACGTTTAGAAATGAAGCAGAAACAATTTTTCCCAGAGTTAACACAGAATAACTCAAATTTGATTAAACTTATCAGTAGGGGAAAGTTTCTAGAATAATCTCAGAGCTTTTCAATGGTTGTACACTCACAACCACCTTGACACGATCAAATTTAACATAAAAGAGATATATAGGTTTCTCAAACAGTCCCTCAAAAAGATGGGATCTATCAATATTTTCTCTTAGAAAATCAGTTCTGACCCCTAACACTCAAACCATTTGCATGATAAATTCGTGTAATTTATAACATTTTACAACAGAGTTTTCCCCAAAAACCCAAATATTGAGTGTACCAGTGCTTGCCATGATCTCGATCATGATTCGTAGAAAAAGATCTGTAAAAATTTGTTAGGTGCTCAGGGGTTAGATCTCTTCGAACATCTCCCGAATTAAACTCCTTCTTCTGGTAGATCACTCTTCCTTCTACTCGCCAGCCACTTCTGCCCCTAATCTGTCAAATCTAGTTCTTTAAGTGTCTGGGAAAGAAAAATGGAAGATCAGATCGAGCCCAAAGGTCAGATCTCATCTTAATGGTAAAAGATGTCCCCGGATTTTCCCACCAAACCAAGATATCAACAGGTATCTTACGTGCAAGGAAAGAAAAATTGGGTCAAATCTGACAATCAGATTGCATCTTTAATGGTGAGAGACATTTACAGACCTTCCCCACCAAACTAGGATACCAAATTAATGTTCCTCTTCATTTGGCACACGGAGACTCCAAGAAATGATAAAAAACCATAAGAATATGCATCCCCAGGAGCTTTGGAGAAAAATGGTAGAAAATCAGATATAGATGCACAACTACCGTTGATTTCTATTTTGAATTTGGACCGTCCACATGGGAGATCCACTTTAAAATAGGCATGCGGGTTCCTTTTTTCTTTTATAACTTTTTGGAAAAATGTAAAATTTTCACCTTTTTTCCGCACCTCCGCCCTTGGGAAATGAGCCTGACACGTGTCCTAAGGTGGGTCCCAAAGGAACTGTGACTAAATTCTGCTATTTCACCTCCATTTTGGAAAAGGGAAAATTTTCCAAATTTTCCCGTAGCTCTACCCTTCACTTTTAGTCTCTGATGTGGGTCCTAGTGGAACCACGCTTCCTTTTACACTTCTAACTCCCTTCCCCACAAAAGGATAATTTTCCAAATTTCCCTTGGAAGTCTACACTTCTACCTTTGAACCTCCCATCAAATTTTGAATTATCCTTTGTTGGGCTTGCAGGCCATTTTGATGTTTTAATCCTTTTGATGACAAGAGGAAAAAAATACAAGTTACCTCTGATGGTCCACTTCCCGCCCCTTTGACTTTTCAAAGCCAACCTTGACCTCCCTTTTGTTGGGCTTGTGGGCCATTTTGATATTTTAATCCTTAAGAGGTAAAAAATTCAAGTTTCCCCCGATGGTCCGCTTCCCTTGCATTTTGAATTTTTAAACTACCACACGTCATAATGGCGCATCTTGGGATGGTCCCCAAAAGTTAAGACCTTGAATGGCACATCTTGGGATGGCACGGAGTTCACCACGTGTCCCGGCCTAGAATTTTTTTTTTTTTTTTTCAAGGCCTAAAGCTTAGCGAAAGGTGTTATATGTCGGGGTCCAAGGAAATCTCCTTTGGCCATTGAAAAGTCCAAGCAAAATGTAGAGTGGAGGCCTCAAAGTGCACTTTTGGCGCTTCTTTGAAATAAAATTCAAGGGCCGAGTCCTCAAACATGCGTGTTCCCTGCACATGTCTCAAGCCTATAAAAACCTTTTGAAAAAATACTAATAATGGGAAGCCCTTGTGGAAGGCTCCACGTGTCTTCATGGCACAATTTCAAAATGGTGCCCAAGAGTGGAGACCCTGAATGAGAATGGGCTCACCACGTGTCCCTATTTTGCCGAATGTTCTAGGTGCATAAAAATTTGTCTAAGTCCTGGGAAAAGTAGTGGAAACCTCCACGTGTCCTCTCGGTGTAACTCCAAGGCCAAACCAAAAGAAAATCTTCAAATGAGCATCATTCTTCCATGTAGATAGGTTTTTTAAGTTGAGGCGATTCATAAAATTTTGAAGTACCTTGCTGAGCCGCATCTAACCAAAAGAGGCCACATTTCCTGTTGATGCAAGGATGTAAATTTGACCAGGAGAAACACCCGTCAAACCATAAAATGTGGAAAAATTACCATTTGATCTTGGAGATGAAATTTTCTCGAAGGACAAAGAATTTAGAAATGTTACAAGGCTATAATACATTCCTCTGAGCTAGATCCAATCATTTTTCTTCAAGTATTTAGGGTAAAAATGAAAAGGACAACAAATCCCAATTGTGGAAAATAGAAAGAACAAGACAACTTGAGTTTTACACCCAAATACAGACCTTTTCAGATGAACAGAGAAACGAGGAAATAATTTTGGATCTATATGTGATCCTCGGTCCAGGAAAGGACTGATTACGAAAACAAAAGGAAGGTGGAGACTTTTCGGCACAATACGGGAAGATAAAATGTGACAGAGACCGTAAATTGATAGATTTTTAATGGAAAAATGGGGCAAGACTATTTTGAGCACCAACATCATCTCGACTCAAGGATGGGCACTCCCTGTGAGTTCCATAAGAACAAAGGTAGACCAAGTGCCAAAAATATCCATTGGGAAAAGGAGTTAGCTTACAGAGCATAAAACCATAACCATCTCCCCAAAAATGAACAGAGAAACAAGAAAAACTAGGCTACCATGGGCCGAATGAACAAAATGCAAAAGATAGAAAATAAACCAACAAACTATACACAGATCTGAAGATGCTCACCTTGACTCTAGGGAATCAATCCAAGAAATGCTTTAGATGCTTTCCATTAAAAAGTAGTTCAAGCAATTCCCCATCCAAGTCCTTCAAGAAGAAGGTGTGTTCACCAACCCTAATATAATTGGAGTAAGGTCCCATCCATAATGCATCAAATTTGCCATACTTTCCTTATATTCATGCTTTCTATCCCATAGTAGCATAAGATCTCCAACATTGAAAGATCTTGGGGTGACCTTCTTATTGACCAACTTCTTCAACTTTTCTCTAACCTTTACATGCCTTTGGTGGGATGCTCTCCTTTCTTCATCAAGTTATCTAATCTGGTTAATGCATGCATCATATGGACTTACTTCTTGATCTTCCAGTTGTTGCATGAACTAATATGAGGATAATTACATATGCAGGGGAAGCAAGGCATGAGTTCCATACACCAACTCAAATGGAGTTTTTCCACTGGCTCTTTTAACAGTAATTCAGTTAGCCCAGACAACAAACTTCAACTGCTCACCCCATTTTCTCTTGTTCAACTCTAAGGTTCTTCTGATAATCTTCAACAAATTTTTATTACTAGACTCAACTTGTCCATTTCCTTAGGGATTGTAATTAGAAGCATATGTCAAATTGATCCCATATTCTTTGCACATTTCCACCAAAGGTTTAGCTCTGAAGCTCATGGCATTGTCAACAACAATTTTGACTGGCACCCCAAACCTGCAGATGATATGGTTCAACATGAAGTCCATGACAATTTGGTGTGTTTCTCTCTTGGTGGGGATTGCCTCCACCTACTTGGTGAAGTAATCCGTGGCTACAAGAATCAACTTATGGCCAACACTTGAAGGTTATGAAATCTCACCAATAAAGTCCATTCCCCATTGCTTGAATGCGGCTTCAATTGATACAGGATGCAAAGATATGGAGCTTGAAGCTTTCAGTATTCCAGAGAAGTGCTGACAACTTTCACATCTTCTAACCAAAAGAGTTTCATCCTTGAAGAGAGTTGGCTGCTAATAGCCAGCCCTCAGGATCTTGTGTGCTGTGACTTTTCTAGTGAAATGCCCCCCACAAACTCCTCCATGGAGATAAAAATTATCTTGGGGGATTCATCTTTAGTAATACACCTTAAGAGGACTCCCTTAGGGTTCTTCCAAGCTAACCCATAATCAGTAATGAAATATTTTTGGGAAGCCAACTTAAGGGCCCTTTTCTGGTTCTTACTCAAATACTCAGGGCAGTATAAATGTCTGAGATAAAAAATCACATCCTTGTACCACTCATAATTCATCAATTTTTCAAAGACATATACCCTTCTTTCCTCTACCTCATTCAACTCAATAGTTTGCAAGTTTCTCTTAGTCATAAGTTTAGCCAAGCCCAAACCTCTTACCAACTTTTTGGTTTGGATATCCATGTCATATTCTTGTAACTTGTTCACTCATCTGCATCTCTTGATTGAGATATCCATCTCTGAAAATATGTCCTTTACCATGGTGTGGGGAACATAAACAACAAATTTAGAACTCGAGAATGTAAGGCACAGAAACCTTTATTGCTTTCACCAAAGAAAATGCTTACTTCTCCAAAATAGTGTATTTCAACTCAGCACCTTACAATGCCTTACTAAAAAAGAAAATTGGCCTCTCATCCCCTTCATCATCTTTCTGCAACATGACATATGCAACAGTGTTCTGAAGCAAAGGAAAATAGTTGGAAAGGATTCTTATAATCTGGAGCTACCAAAACAGGGGCATGCTTTAATGCCTCCTTGATCCCATTGAAATATTGAATGGCATCCTCTTCCCATTTGATAACTTGGTCCTTCTTTAGCATGGAAGTAATTAGAATGGTCAACTTAGAAAAGTTTGATATGAATCTTATGATGAAGTTTATTTTCCCAAAGAAGGACTGAATTCCTTTCTTGGTTCTTGGAATTGGGACCTTGCTGATGGCCTCTACCCTTTTGGATCAATCATTACCCCCTCTTGTGATAAAATGTGACCAAGTAAATTTTCCTTTTGCACTCCAAAATGAAACTTCTTTGGATTGAGTGAAATGTCATACTCTCTACATCTTATTAGCATCTTTTCCAAGTGCAGCAAGTGATCACCTCGCTTTCTAGAAAACACAGTCACATCATCCTGGTAAAGAGAAATAAAATCATTGATCTAACTAGAAAAAGAAACATCCATTGCTCTTTGAAAGGTTTCTCTAGCATTCATTAGACCAAAGGGCATCCTGACATATACATAAGTCCCCCAAGGAGTGGTAAAGGCTGTTTTAATTCTTTCTGATTCCTTCACCACCACTTGGTTATAACTAGAGAAACCATCCAAGGTAGAAAGTAGCTCAAAACCACTAACTAGTTGTAACATGTTTTTCATGTTTGGTAAATGATAATTATCCTTCATTGATGCTTTGTTCAAATTTTTGAAATCCACACACAACCTGATGTCACCATTCTTATTTCTGATTGGTGCTAGGTTTACAACCCAAGAAGAATACCTTATGGGTTGAATAACCCCTCCATCCCTAAGTTTCTTCAGTTCTTCTTGCATTTTAAGAGATAGGAGAGGATTTATTGGTCTCTGTTTCTTCTTGAATAGTTTTGCATTAGATTCCAAGGGAATCTCATGTTGAAACAGATCCTCTCTGTATTCCTTTAGTTCAAAAAAGTCCAAGCCATGCAATCTTGATACTTTTTTAGTGATTGGACATAAGCTTTGTTTTCCTCCTTGCTGAGATTGCTTCCTAACCAAATCTTCATTCACTTCTCCTTTGTGCCAAGGTCATGCTCCTCAACATCCCTTGAGGCTGCCATGCATCTGTTAATAATGTAATTAACATTATCAAAGTTGGATTCAAGAGTAACCAACCCTCTAGGAATGGTATTAGTCTTCAGTTAGATCATGCCTTTGCCAAAAAGGTTTCTTTACCCTCTAATACACACACCATTGGCTCCCAATCAATATTTTGATCAGTAAACTCTCTTTTATTCTATAAAAATCTTCTGACCTAAGCATCATCATCAAAAACTTGCCAATGCTTAATGTTGTCAGGGACAGATGGCCTTGTTAATACTTCAACATCATATTCACAATATGGGGACATCACACAATTATAAAACTAAGATCCCAATACTTCAAGTTTTTCCGTTAAATCATTGAACTTCCTATCATGATGCATAATTTTGAATGAATCAAACATCTCAATGAAATCCCAAACTGCATGCTTGTATTGTTTCATTCATTGATTTTTTGTGGCATACAATTTTCGACTTTCTTTGCAATTAATTCTGAATCTCCTTTCACAATTATGTGTTTAACAACATATTTCCAAGAAATCCTCGGACCTAACAAGAGGCCCTCATACTCAACAATGTTGTTAGTGCACTCAAAGTTGAGTTTGAAAGAAAAGAAAAACACTTCTGGCCGGAGAGATCGTAACAACACCAATGCCATTTCTAAGCTTGGAGCAACCTCCATCAAATAATAAAGTACAAGGAGAGCCTTCCTTTTCAAGACACTTGCATTCTTCAATTTTGTGCTCTTTTCCATTAACAAATCCTACAAAGTTATCATCATCAACACTCGTGTACAATAATTCATAGGATGCATTGTTGGGATCTTCAAGAAGGTGCAACATTTTATTTTCCCCATATAACCTGACAAGGCTTCCCTCAATTGGGATGGTGGCATAGGACATGTCCATTTGAACACTCCCACCAACACTTGCAGTCCATTTTCTAGACAACAACATACCCCACTTGGCTGGGAAATCGACAATAACAACATCAAGCTTCAAGTTTTTACCTAGGTAAGCTGCAAGCTGCACCACCAAACCCTTCACACATCCCACCACTGGAACCTCTCTAGAGTCCATGGTATTGCACTTCTAATATTCATTGTTACTTTGATATCCAGATCATTCATGAATTCCAAAGGCATGACATTGCATAATTCCCTTGAGTCAAAAATACACTTGTGTAGCAATCTATCCTTAATGATCGAGTGGTGAAGAATGGATCCACATTTAGTTGAGATTCCACCAAAGATGTCCCTAAATAAACCTCGGGTGGTTCACCTAGTTCCTCTAGCAGGTGGTGTTTTCTAAATCTTGAATGACTAAGGGAGCTTCCATAATGTTTATATTTCTACCCAAGCAGTCTTCTCCTCTTTTAGCCCCGATATTCAAAAGTTCTTTTCTTGTGCTTAGGGATCCTAAGAAACTCAAAATTGGGCCGAGATCTTGATCGACTCAAGACTTGGGAAATATCATAAGGGGTATACTTTGGCAAGGAAGCATTGGAAGGGAGGCTGACACACTCATTAGATGACACATTAATTTTGACAGACTTGGGCATGAGGAGAGGTATGAGTTTTGTGTGAGACACTAAGGCCTTTAGCAGATGCATCTTTCTTAGGATCCTCTTTAGGAATATTTGAAAGAAATGGAGTTTTTGGCTTGGCATGAGGCCCTATCCCTTTGTCAACCCTGCTTCTTGTGTTGTATTCCTTTTCTTGGGAAACAACAACATTCATCAACAACTTCCTATCCTCCTCTAATGGGATTCCTCCATCATACTTCTTTATCATTAAAGCTATTAAATATTCAAAGTCGTTATTGGGAAATTCAAAATCTTGTATAGTATCTAATTATAGAGTACAAGAGGGAGGAAAAATAGCTACCCAGTGGATACAATCCCAATAATCAAAGCATCTGTTCTAGCACTTATCACTTTTTTGAAGTTGCCTCTTGTTGTGAGCTTATGGAGCAACCCATCATGCATACATCATCATCATTATCATCATCAACTTCTCCTTCTTCCTACCTTGATCTTCCTCACATGGAGCATGGGGCATGATGCATCTATCACACCAATCAATGACATCTATCTCTTCCATAAGTAGCAACTCACGGTAGCCAAAGGATCATGTACCATTCTATTTTCCCTGGCTTGGGACTATCTATTTCCAAATCCAACAGGTCCCTTGCCTCTGTCATCAGACCTTTGATCATTCCTATGATGGTTTATAAAATTTTATTTACCTTGTTGCTTGTCCTGACCTTGTGAACTCATCCCAATTCCCTTTTCTACCCAGGCTAATTTGTATGAGATTTCTTTGACAACCCCTACGAAAGTTTTCACAACTTCTTCCAAATCAGCAACCTTACTTACCTGAGGCTTTTCTAGGTTAATCAGTTTCACACCCTCCCTTTTTGAGGCTTTCCAATTACCTTGATGTTGTTTTAAATTTGCAGAGCTATGGTGAAGGCCTGCCTCAAATTAGTAGGATTTTTGTCCCTCAAGTAGCAAGAATCCTTTTTATCAAATGCATCTGAATATTTCACCAAACATGATTCATCACATGACCTTAAGTGAACCAGAAATTTCCTCAACGTCTTGTTAAACCTTGTATTGAAATCATGTACTAAATCATTAGGATTCTTCTTTATGTTTTCAAATTCGACAAAAGAAACCTACGGTTTATTCTATCACCATATTGTAATCTAAATGCATTATTCATCTCTGTCCAAGAATCAATGGAATTATCTAGCAAAGCTTTATACTAGTCCCTTACGTCATCTTCCAAAGTATGGATGAACAATTTCATATATACATATTCATATTCAATCCCAAAATATTACATCATATTGATAAAAATTTTAAATGTTGATCACTAATTATAGCATTATTTCCTTGAAACTTTGGTAATATATTTCTTACATCCCGAGGAACTCGCATTTTGATAACCAACCATCACCAAAAATTTATGGGACCAAAGGTGTTTACAAAAATGGTGGTCTGGGTGGGGATGGGCCATGTTGTTTTGAGGAGGTGACCTTAGAGGAGAAACAAACGATAAGGGGCAAAGGTTATTTGAAACACGGGAGTATAACTTTCGTAATGAATATCCCCTAAAGGTCTTGTTTCTTGGAAAACCCTATCAAATTTTGAAAATACGGGAAAAATGAGAAGAAAACTTTTCAAATTCAAATGAAGGCCCCTCTCCAGATGGAGAATTTAATTCCACAAAAAGACTACCTAATTCAGAATCACTTGAATGGAAATCTTCAATGATAGGCTGATCACCTTCATCAACAAAGACCTCTTTTCTTGACTGCTGATCTCCAACAACTCTCTAGGCTCTTCTTCCTTCGACTTTGTTTTTCCTATCTATGGAAATAATCTCCTTGTAGGATCCCTAGCAAAGGAAGTTCTCCTTCCTTCCAGCCTTTGTTAAGATCAGTAAAAATCTCACTTGACAGAGGTTAAGACAACGGTACTTGTAAAAATTAGACCAACATGGAGTTGCCACTAAGGATTTCAACCTTAGTTGTGAAAATGCACTAAAAATATGATCTTTCAAATGTATGTCAACACCAGAAACTGGAAATGGGAATGTCTGGTCTTCCTTTACCCATATTTATAAATTAGACTTAGTGCAATAACTGTAGAAAATGGAAATATTGCACATAGCACTTGTAACTTTGAACACTTCTTACAGGCCTGAACACAGATGATGCTTGAAATAATGTACTAGCACTTAAAGCATATAGGAAATGTTTACCAAGTTCTGAATATGAATTGTAATTTTCTGATCCCCTAGCAGTGGCACCGAAGCATGTTAGTACCTAAATTAAATCTCCTTTAAAGGCCAAACAACATCATGGATTTGACAGACACTCAGAGGTAGATAAATGATTATGTATGTCATTTTGTAGCCGGGGAAGCAATCTATCTGACTCTTTAGCACTCAAGATTTGGAAGGAGTGGGTAGCACCTTAAAAGGATGTGATCTTATCCTAACTCTTTTAGGTTATGGCTTTCAAAAAGGTAAGAGAACCTATTTTGTAACCTCTATTATTGAAGAATGCTGGTAAATCCTTCTTTTACACAAATTTTATAGAGAAGACCTTGGGAAAATATGATCAACACACCAAATCTGAATCTCACGAGTTGTCACTTCTAGATTATGGAGATATTTTCAAAACAAGGAAAAGGTTACTAAAGACATTGGGAATCCTAATTATTTTTGCATGTTTTGGTGGTAGAAATTATGCATTTGTACACACACACAAAAAAAAGGGGTAGTACAGGAAGGATTGGTTGTTTTTAAATGAATTTTTGGTGGGAGGTGAGGAAGAATGAACTTGATTTGCTAGATCTTTAAGAGTTTCTTAAAAATGGAGAGCTTACACAACAAAATGCTTCAAGATAGATAAAATGTTCCTTTAACTAGAATGTGTGCTTGATGAAGGCTCGAGATCAACACGTTTTGACACAAACTATAAGACTCTAGCATGAAGGATCAAGTTAGAAAACTCAATGAAACATCAAAATCTAAGATCAATCACACCTGAGGTACACCTAGAGGCTTACAAACAATATCTATCAACAGATGAAATAAAAGTGATTTTAAATCATTTATTTCATTCTCAGATGAAAGCTCTTCTAAAAATGAAATTGCAGATGCCACTAAACTATCACAAGGATTGAAATTTGTGTGATTGAGAATGATTTTGATACAGGATTGCAATTAGAACAAGAAAAACCATTTACTGAGACATTTAGAAATGAAGCAGACACAAATTTTCCCAGATTCAACACATAATAACTCAAATTTGATTAAATTTATCAGCAAGGGAAAGTTTCTAGAACAATCTTCGAGCTTTTCAATGGATGTAAACTCACAACCACCTTGACATGATCAAATATAACATAAAAGAGATACATAGGTTTCTCAAACAATCCCTTAGAAAGATGGGGTACATGTCAAGCTTTTCTCTTAGAAAATCGATTATGATCCCTAACACTCCAACCATTTACACGAACAATTCGTGCAATTTATAACATTTTATAACAGAGCATTCCTCACAAAAACTCAAACATTGAGTGTACTAGTGCTCGCCATGATCCCGATCATGATTCCTAGAATCAGATTTGTAAAAAGTTATCAGGTTCTTAGGGGGTATATCTCTTCGAACATCTCCCACATTCAACTCCTCTTTTTGGTAGATCACTCTTACTTTTACTTGCCAACCACTACTGCCCCTAATATGTAAAATTTGGTTGTTTGCATGCCCTAAAGGGAAAAAACGGAAGATTAGATCAAGCCCAAAGATCAGATCTCATCTTAATGGTAAAATACATCCCCGATTTTCCCACCAAACAAAGATATAAACAGTCTCTCGTGTGCCAAGGAAAGAAAAAAATCGGTCGAATCGACGATTCGATTGCATCTTTAATGGTGAGAGACGTTTACAGACCTTCCCCACTAAACCAAGATACCAGATTAATGTTCCTCTTCCTTTGGCATGCAAGAGACTCCAAGAAATGATAAAAAAACCATAAGAATATGCATCCCCGGAGCTTTGGAGAAAAATGGTGGAAAATTAGATATAGATGCACGGCTGCCATTGATTTATTTTTTGAATTTGGACCATCCACATGGGAGATCCACTTTAAAATGGGCATGTGGGTTCCTTTTTTCCTTTTACAACTTTCTAGAAAAATGTAAATGTTTCACATTTTGCTTCGTACCTCTTGCCCTTGAGAAATGAGCTCGACACGTCTCTTAAGGTGGGTCCCAGGAGGAACCAAGGTTAAATTATGCTATTTCACCTCCTTTTTGGAAAAGGGAAAATTTTCCCCACATCTCCGCCCTTTCGATTTTAGTCTCGATGTGGGTCCCAGTGGAACCATGCTTCCTTTTACACTTTTAACTCCCTTCCCCACAAAATATTTTTTTCCAAATTTCCCTCGAAAGTACGCACCTCCGCCATTGACCCTTCCATCAATTTTTGACTTATCCTTTGTTAGGCCTATGGGCCATTTTGATGTTTTAATCCTTTTGATGACAAGAGGAAAAAAAAACCAAGCTTCCTCCGATGGTCCGCTTCCCCGCCCCTTTGAATTTTCAAAACCAATCTTGACCTCCCTTTTGTTGGTCTTGTAGTGCATTTTGATATTTTATTCCTTAACAAGTAAAAAAATCCAAATTGCCCCCAATGGTCCGCTCCTACGTTTTGACTTTTAAACTCGCCACGCATCATAATGGTGCATCTTGGGATGGTCCCCAAAAGTTAAGACCTTGAATGAGCGTGGGCTCACCACGTGTCCTGGCTCGAAAAATTTTGTTTGAAGGCTTAAAGCTCAGCAGAAGGTGCCATGTGTCAGGGTCTAAGGCAATCTCCTTTGGCCATTGAAAAGTCCAAGCAAAATGTAAAGTGAGCGAGAGGCCTCCAAGTTTCCTCTTGGCACTTCTTTAAAATAAAATTCAAGGGCTAGTCCTCAAACATACGTGGTCCTGTCATCACCAATCTAGAACTATGATAATTCTCCACTAGGAACTCATCGTGTTATGATTATTTACTAATGCATAGATTTTAGTTTGGTGGAAGTAATCTAGAAACACAATATAGACATAACACAAGAATAACATAGACTATGATACAAATGAATGATGAAAAATCTGAAATATAAGTGTAAATTATATTATCAACATGAAATTGTTACAATCTCACCCATGAGGTACTTCAAGTGTTACCAACTCCACTTTCCTTCCAACAATAACTATGGGAGAAACTTCACAATTACACCTCTTAATGGCTTCTTTAACACACCTTATAAAGGATGCATTCCTTCACACACTTACTCATATAATATTTCTCACTACGTCATTTTATGCTAAATGAGGGGCTGGCCTCTCTATTTATATAACTTTCAGGCTTATCCACCTTATCTCGAGATAGGATAAGAAATCTACTCCGATGAATCATATTCCATACATTAACTCTTATATTTACATGTAAGCTTATCTTTTAAGATAAGATAAACCTTATCATTTCACATGGGTTCTGTCATCACCAATCCGGCACTATGATAATTCTTCACTAGGAACTCCTCATGCTATGATTATTTACTAATGCATAGCCTTTAGTTTGGTGGATGTCATCTAGAAACACAACAAAAAACATAACACGAGAATACCATAGACTATGATAAGAAGGAATGATGATAAATCTGAAATACTAGAGTAAATTATAATATTAACATGAAATTGTTACTGATCTCACCCATGAGGTACTTCAAGTGTTATTGAATTCACTTACCTTTCACCAAGACTATGGGAGAAAATTTACAATTACACCTTTTAATGGCTTCTTCAACACACCTTTAAACCGATGGCTTCCTTTACACACTTCATACAATATTTCTCACTACTTCCTTTTATGCTAAATGAGGGGGTGGCCTCTTTATTTATAGAACTTCCAGGCTTATCCATCTTATCTCTAAGATAGGATAAGAAATCCACTCTGATGAATCATATTCCATACCTTAACTCTTATCTGTACATGTAAGCTTATCTTTTAAGATAAGATAAACCTTATCATTTCACATGGGTTCCACATTTTTAGACTTTTTACAAATAAAATACACAAACTATTTATGACCTCACTCCTTGTCCTTATTACCAATATAATATTTCTAATTCCTAATCATGTAGACCTTACTTCTCTACTTACCCCAACTTTGACATTTTAACATTACCGGACCACTTACGAAAAATATTTACTTTTTACCACAACATTCTTATTGTACTTTTGACTATTACCGTACTATACATTATTGGCGGCGTCGTACTGGCAGCGCCGTTATCTTCTATCGACGCTACTACTAATTATACTTAACAACATCTTATTCCTAATACATACATTAATGAAATAGAAATTATGGAGGAAAATTTAGTGTCGACATCTTCCCCCTTCCTAGCTTCTACTCCGTCCTTGGAGTAGACTATTCTGGTTCTTGGAAAATCTTCAACTTATCGTGGTTGACCCATTTCGTAATGGGAGTGCCATCCAATTCCTCCAGTCGGTACATACCATTTTCATGCACATATGCTATTTTTTAGGGCCCCATCCATTTTGGAAGAAATTTTCTCTGTATTCTTTTTTTGTATCTGGAATCATATACTAGAACCAAGTCATTCACATGGAATGGAGACCAATGGATCTTTTGATCAAAGTATTCCTTCTGGTTCATTTTCTTCTTATAGCTTGTATCCTTAGCTATTTCTCTCATTTCCTCTAGCAAATGAAGATGTACCAACCTTTCTTTTACTGAATCACTTTCATCCATCCTTTCATTTTCCATAACTCTACCCGTGGGAATATCAAACTCAATAGGAAGAACTGGATCAATGCCATAAGTCAACTGAAATGGGGAGTATCCTGTTGCAGACTTTGATGTTGCCCTATATACCCACAATGCTTTGCATGAATCCTCTTATCATATTTATGTACTGTAAAGGCTGCATCTTTTGCTAGAATTTGACACAACACAAAATTTGTTCGTTCCACTGTCTATTTATGCTTGGCTTGTATATGTTGTTTCCTTCCTGTGCTTAATAGAAAACTGATTGACTAGGGCTTCTACCACTCATTAATAAAGTGGCTTCCTTGATCTGTTATAATTTCTAATGGATAACCAAATCTGGTGACAATGCATTCATATATGAACCTTGCCACTTCATCCATAGAATCTTTTTCAATGGCCTAGCTTCAACCCACTCAGTTAAATAATCTGTGGCAACTACAATATACTTATTTTGGCGTGAGGTAGATGGAAGTGGACCTACAATGTCTATTCCCCACTTTTCAAAGGGACCAAGTGGAAGAATAGGACATAATGGAGCTAATGAAGTCTTACGATTACCATGTGTTTGACAAATATCACATGTCTTACAATAATTATAACAATCTTTAAAAAGAGTGGGCCAGTGATAACCTGCATCCAAGATCCTTCTTGCTGTAAATTGTCCAGAGAAGTGCCCTCCACATGTACCATTGTGGAATTCTTCTAGCAGCTCCTTCCCTTGATCACGTCCAATGCCCTCTTAGACTTTGTCCATTAGGTCCTATTCGAAATAATACTCCATGCGAATATAATATGGACGATTGGCTTGATTAATCTTTCTCTTATTCTTTGCATTGGCACCATCGAAACTTGAATTCATTCGGATAATTCTAAATATCTATGTATTCACTAGGGATTGTGTCAGGAGAACAATGCTGCATTGGGAAATCATCATCATCACAAGATGATCCTAAACCATCATAGGCTCGAGAGAGTGCATCTGCATTGACATGCTTCTTTCTGGCCTATCTATAATATCAAATTCAAATTCTAGTAGAAAAATTATCCATCTTGCTTTGTCCTTCTGATGGGTTAGGCTTATTTAAAATATATTTTAGAGCCTAATGATTTGTTACAATTGGAAACTTCTGCCTAGCAAGTAATTTCTAAACTTTTTGACAAAAATGATAGCTAGAGCCTCTTTTTCGATTCAATTTAATTTACCTTAACACTTTGCTCATTTATGCTGCTCCCAAAGTAAATGGATGATCATTCCCATTTTTATCCTTTTGGCTCGAGTAATTCCTAGTCTTGCTGCATCCGAGGCATCAATGTACACAATGAATGGCTTACTCCAATCTGGATTCTTTAAAACAGTGAAGACACGGGGCTTCCTTGATTGTCCAAAAGCTTCATGTGCCTTATTTCCCGGTTCATAAGTAACATCCTTCTTCAACAACTGGGTTAGTGGTCAGTGCAATCTTTGAGAAATTCTTGACGAACCTTCTATAGTAACCCACATGGCCTAAAAATGATCTCAACTTACTTCTATTCATAGGAAACGGTAAATCTTTGATTTTGAAACTTTATCGGGATCGAGTACAATACCATCTCTGGATATAACATGCCCTAACAAAACGCCTTTAGAACATCCAAAGACACACTTTGTAGGGTTTAGTGAGGCTTGTGCTTCATCTAACCTTTGAAATGCTTTGTCTCCATCAGTGCAGGTGGTCCATCTTACTCCCATAGATGCAAAAATCATCCGAAATACTCGGCGAAGTTCCCAAAGTAGGGTTCAAACACCCTATTCATCAAGTGTTGGAACATTGATGGAGCATTACAATATCCAAAAGGCATAACTCTATAAGCAAACGTTCCCCAGGAGTGGTCAACGTGGTCTTTAGCTGATCTTTCTCTGCTATACGGACTTGGTTGTATCTGCTATATCCATCAAAAAACTATAACACTCTGGCCATTACTTCATCCAAGATCTGATCGAAAATGGAAGAGGGTAATGATCCTTCTTTGTTGCCTTATTGAGCTTCCTGTAATCAACACAAATACGTAGCTTCCCATTATTTTTATTGAGATCACAATGGGAGAAACCCATTCTCGAATTCTCCACAAAAATATGAATCCTGCATCAAGCAACTTATCTATCTCTTCTATTACGGTCTTGGAAAAATTAGGATTCATTCTATATGGCATTTGCTTTATAGGCTTAGCACCATCTACCACTCAATAGAATGTTCTACCCAACTTACTTGACGGAGTTCCTTGTAATAAAAAGTGAATATGTGTATGTACCTTCAAAGCACTTTGGAGGTAGGATTCCTTCTCATTCTCCATCACAACATCACCAATCTTTATTTTTGGAGACAATCATCAACTTCTTCTTTAAATAATTTTATGGGGTCATGAGTTGTTGTGGATCGGAAGGATATCCATGACTGAAACATCAACCTCACTTTCTTCATCTTCGGTGTCCACTTCACTCATACTAGAGTAATCGAGGATGTCCAATCATCGGTTTCATCACTTGAATCCACGTGTTACGCCTTATGATGCCAAGGGATCACGTTTATCTTCACCCTCTCTCTACCACATCCAAGTGTCATGAATCCTTCATTCCAGAAGTTTCTCACATGAACTCTCCTTATCCATGGCCTTCCCAACAACATTGGGTATGCAACAATACCATTTTTCATCACCCGAAAGTCTACCACACATACAACACCCATAACAGATATCTCCACATTTAAAACTACACCTTCTCGGTTTAGTTTTTCCTTTATTTAATGACCTTAACAAAGTGTTAAAGGGCGATCAATTTTAAACCCAACATATTCATTACAGACTCGGTCATTACATTAACTGTAGCACCTCCATCAACTAAGGCATCATGAATTGAAATACCATTACATAATACCTCAACTTGTGGAGCATAGGGATCCACCTCTTCCTCCAAAACAGGGACCTCAACCTCATTCCTTCATCGAGCATTGAGTCCACTTTGTAGCTCCCGCCTCTTCTCAGAAGACATAGCCAAGAGTTGACCATATGTAATATTCGTAGGCCTTTTGGACAGATCTTCCAAGATGGAGTATGGTCTTTGCCCCTGTGAAATCAAAAATCCTGCACACCCAACTTTATTCTCCTATGTTTCTTACTAGTTTCTCCTTCCATCTTCTTAGGATCATTTCCATCTTGATTATCTTTTTCTTTCTTTCTTTTTGTTACAAACACATCTACTTCATTATTAATGCTCTTATCTACTACATCAAAGGAATTCACAAGTGCTTTTCCCTTATCATTATCTCCTTTACCGATGTGAAGCTCTATCCGACAATTATACTTATAATGACCCTTTTTATAACAACCATAACATACAAATTCAGAAATATTTATTTTGGACCTCTATCTCTTCCCTAAGAACTAAATTCTTTTCCTTGGAGAAGATTAATAGTTAATCGACCCATCTTCTTGAGCGGATATTCATACTTAGTAGATGTACTAGGAGAAAGATTTGTGCTCATCGAGAGTGGTTGTGGATTCGGACCAAAGGTGCTTTGGTGTAGGCTCTACTTTAGTAAAAATTTCTTTGGGCTCCTTTTTCATGCTTTCTTCTTACCTTCTTGCAATCTCCTTTACTTGTTCAATGGTAGCTAAGCGGTCATACTTCACTCATTGTCTGATCTCTGGATTCATCCCAAGAATGAAGTGCTTACATAGGAGATTATCCACGCCATTCATCAACCCATCCGCTAATCCTTCCTTCCGGATCTAGGCATCGAGCTTCCTCCTTAGCTCTAGAACACGAGCATGATAATCCCTTATCTTCTCCTTCTCTCCTTGGGTTAGCTTTGTGATATCGATCATGAGATCTGCATATCTCTGTTGTTCACCAAATTCTTCAAGAAAACTTTCAGTTAATAAATCCCATGAGTTTTTCACATTATCACCTAGTGTTTCAAACCACCTAAGGGCTGAACCATCCAAAAAGGTAGGAAAAAATTCAGTCCATTGTTCCCTTCTTATAAGGCCATTACAAATACAAGATCGTTTAAACTCTTGAATGAAAGAAGAAACATCTTCATTAGATTGGGCTGAAAAAACAGGAATCTTCCCCATTTTCAAAAGTAACCACAGTGAAATACCAACCCATAAGTACAATCAACAAGACTTATGTGCACAAATAATTGAAATCACTATAATAGAAAATAGAAATGACCACAGTAAACTATGGTAAAATTTGACTTACTTGTGTGGTAAAACCACTTTCTTGTGGTAAATACTATTCACATGAAAAAGTGAAGTTACTGCGGTAAATACTATTCACGGTAAAAAGTGACTTTACTGTGGTAAATACTATTCACGGTAAAAAGTGACTTTACTGTGGTAAATACTATTCACGGCAAAAATGAATTTACCATGGTAACTACTATGCATAGTAAAAACAAGGTTACCCTCCAAATGATTTTTGACTAAGTGGGAATATCTCTCCAGAAAATCCACCAATGAGGAATGGTCCCGGCAACGGAACCAAAATGTCATCACCAATCCGGCACTATGATAATTCTTCACCGAGAACTCCTCGTGCTATGATTATTTACTAATGCATAGCCTTTAGTTTGGTGGATGTAATCTGGAAACACAACAACAAACATAACACAAGAATACCATAGACTATGATAAGAAGGAATGATGATAAATCTGAAATATCAGAGTAAATTATAATATTAACATGAAATTGTTACAATCTCACCCATGAGGTACTTCAAGTGTTATTGACTTCACTTGCCTTTCACCAAGACTATGGGAGAAAATTTACAATTACACCTTTTAATGGCTTCTTCAACACACCTTTAAACTGATGGCTTCCTTTACACACTTCATACAATATTTCTCACTACTTCCTTCTATGCTAAATGAGGGGGGTGGCCTCTTTATTTATAGAACTTCCAGGCTTATCCATCTTATCTCTAAGATAGGATAAGAAATCCACTATGATGAATCATATTCCATACCTTAACTCTTATCTGTACATGTAAGCTTATCTTTTAAGATAAGATAAACCTTATCATTTCACATGGGTTCCACATTTTTAGACTTTTTACAAATAAAATACACAAAATATTTATGACCTCACTCCTTGTCCTTATTACCAATATAATATTTCTAATTCCTAATCATGTAGACCCTACTTCTCTACTTACCCCAACTTTGACATTTTAACATTACCGGACCACTTACGACAAAATATTTACTTTTACCACAACATTCGTATTGTACTTTTGACCATTATTGTACTATATATTATTGGTGGCGTAAATGTGGCGGCAGACCGTTATCTTCTATCGGATGCTACTACTAATTATACTTAACAACATCCTATTCCTAATACATACATTAATGAAATAGAAATTATGGAGAAAATTTTTATTGTCGACAGTTCCACCTTTTTAGAATTTTTACAAATAAAATACACAATATTTATGACATCACTCCTTTTCCTTATTACCAATATAATATTTCTAATTCCTAATCATGTAGACTCTACTTCTCTACTTACGCTAACTTTGACATTTTAACATTCTTGAGCAACTTACGACAAATATTTACTTTTTACCATAACATTCCTATCGTACTTTGACTATTACCATACTATACATTATATGTGGCATCGTACTAGTAGCACCGTTATCTTCTATCGGATGCTACTACTAATTATACTTAACAACATCCTATTCCTAATACATACATTAATGAAATATAAATTACGGAGGAAAATTTTAGTGTCAACATCTTCCCCCTTCCTAGCTTCTACTCCCTCCTCGGAGTAAACTTTTCTAGTGCTTGGAAAATCTTTAACTTGTCATGGTTGACCCACTTTGTAATGGGAGTTCCATCCAATTCCTCTAGTCAATATGTACCATTTTCATGCATAGCTACTATTTTGTAGGGCCCCATCCATTTGGCAAGAAATTTTCTATTCCTTCTTGTTTTTTACTTGGAATCATATACTAGAACCAATTCATTCACATGAAATGGAGACCAACGGATCTTTTGATCAAAGTATTCCTTATGCTTCATTTTCATATTATATCTTGTATATTTTTCTATTTTTCTCATTTCCTCTGAAATGAAGATGTACCAACCTCTCCTTTACCAAATCAATTTCATCCATCCTTTCATTTTCATGGTTCTTATAGTGGTAATATCAAACTCAATAGGAAGAACTAGATCAATACCATAAGCCAACTAAAATGGGGAGTATCATGTTGCTGAATTTGATGTTTCCCTATATGCCCACAATGTTGCATGAATCTTTTTATCCCACTTATGTACACTGTAAGGCTGCATCATTTTCTAGAATTTGACACAACACAAAATTTATTCTTTCCACTGTCCATTTGTGCTTGGCTTGTAAGTTGTTACCTTCCTATGCTTAATAGAAAACTTGTTGACTAGGAATTCTACCACCTCATTAATGAAGTGGATTCCTTGATCATTACAATTTATAATGGACAACCAAATCGGTGACAAGACGTTCATATATAAACCTTTCCACTTCATCCATGGAAGTTATTTTTAATGGCCTAGCTTGAACCCACTTGGTTAAATAATCATGTGCAACTACAATATACTTATTTTGGCGTGGGATGGTTGGAAGTGGACCTATAATATCTATTCCCCACTTTTCAAAGGGACCAAGTGGAAGAATAGGGCATAATGGATCTGATGATGTCTTACGGTTCCCATGTGTTTGAAAAATATTACATGTCTTACAATAATTATAGCAATCTCTAAAAAGAGTGGACCAATGATAACCTACATCCAAGATCCTTCTTGCTGTAAGTTTTCCAAAGAACTATCCTCCACATGCACCATTTTGGAATTCATCCATTAGCTCCTTCCCTTGATCACATCCATTTTCTCTCTTATACTATCCATCGGTCCTATTCGAAATAATACTCTATGTAGAATAGAATATGGATGATTTGGCTTGAGTAATATTCCTCTTAGTTTTTGCATTGGCACCACCAAGAAACTTGAATTCATTCGAGATAATTCCAATATGTATGTATTCACTAGGGATTGTGTCAAGGGATAACAATGTTGCATCTGGAAATCATCATCATCACAAGATGAACCAAAACCATCATAGGCTCGAGAGAGTGTATCTACATTGACATGATTCTTTCTGGCCTATCTATAATATCAAATTCAAATTCTAGTATAAAAATTATCCATCTTGCTGTCCTTCCCGATGGGTTAGGCTTATTTAAAATATATTTTAGAGCCTAATGATCTGCATTACAATTGTAAACTTCTGCCCTAGCAAGTAATTTCTAAACTTTTTACAAGTAAAAATGATAGCTAGAGCCTCTTTTTCGATTCTGATTTAATTTACCTTAACACTTTGCTCATTTGTCTACTCCCAAAGTAAACTAGATGATCATTCCCATTTTTATCCTTTTGGCTCAGAGTAATTCCTAGTGCTGCATTTGAAGCATCAGTATACATAATGAATGGCTTGCTCCGGTCTAGATTCTTTAAAACAGTGAAGACACCAAAGCCTCCTTTAGTTGTTCAAAAGCTTTATACACCTTCTTTTCTAGTTCATAAGTAACATCCTTCTTCAAGAATTGGGTTAGTGGCTGTGAAATCTTTGAGATATTCTTGATGAACCTTCTATAGTAATCCGCATGGCCTAAAAATGATCTTAACTTACTTTTATTTATAGGAAACGGTAACTTTTGATTTTGAAACTTTATCGAATTAGTACTAATACCATCTCTTGATACAACATGTCCTAATAAAATGCCTTTTGAACATCCAAAGACACACTTTGTAGGGTTTAGTGAGGCTTGTGCTTTATCTAACCTTTTAAATGATGTCTCCATTTGGTGCAGGTGGTCCATCTTGCTCCCATAGATGCAAAAATCATCTAGAAATACTCTTATGAAGTTTCCAATGTAGGGTTCAAACACCCTTTTCATCAAGCGCTGGAACGTTTCTAGAGCATTACACAACCCAAAAAGCATAACTCTATATGCAAACATTCCCCAAGGAGTGGTGAACGTGGTCTTCAGCTGATCTTTATCTGTCTATACGAACTTGGTTGTATCTACTATATCCATCAACAAAACTATAACACTCTGGCCAGCTACTTCGTCCAAGATCTGATCTGAGAATGGAAGAGGGTAATGATCCTTCTTTGTTGCCTTGTTGAGCTTCCTATAATCAACACAAATGCATAGCTTCCCATTATTTTTTATTGAGATCACAATGGGAGAAACCCATTATGAATTCTCCACAACAAATATGAATCTTGCATCAAGCAACTTATCTATTTCTTTTTTTTACGAGTCTTGGAAAAATTAGGATTCATTCTATATGGCATTTGCTTTATCGGCTTAACAGCACCATCTACCAGCTCAATAAAATGTTCTACCCAACTTACTTGATGGATTTCATTTTAATCAAAAGTGAATAGGTGTATGTACCTTCAAAAGAGCTAGAGGTAGGATTCCTTCTCACTCTCTATCACAACATCACCAATCTTTATTTGTTGGAGATGATCATCAGTTTTTTCTTTAGATAATTTTATGGGTTCATGGGTCGGTGTGACTAGAAGAATATCCATGAAAGAAACATCAACCTCACTTTCTTCATCTTCTCGTGTCCACTTCAATGGTACTAGAGTAATTAGAGGATGTCCAATTATCGGTTTCATCACTTGAATCTAATTTTTTTCCCTATGATGCCAAGGGATCATGTTTATCTTCAACCTCTCTCTGCCACGTCCAAGTGTCATGAAGACTTCATTCCAATAGTTTCTTGCATGAACTCTTTTTAGCCATGGCCTTCGCAACAACATTGGGTATGCAACATTACCATTTTTCATCACCTGAAAGTCTACCACACATACAACACCCATAACATATATTGCCACATTTGAAACAACACCTTTTGGTTTATTTTTTTCCTTATTTAATGACCTTAACATAAGTGTTGAGGGGTGATCAATTTTTAAACCCAACATATTCATTACAGACTTGGTCACTACATTAACTACAACACCTCCATCTACTAAGACATCATGAACTGAAATACCATTATATAATACCTCATCTTGTAGCATATGGATCTGCCTCTACTTCTAAAATAGGAACCTCAACCTCCTTCCTTCATTGAGCATTAAGTCCACTTAGTAGCTCCTGCCTCTTGTCGAGAAGACATAGCTAGAAGTTGACCATATGTAATATTTGCAGGCCTTTTGCATAGATCTTCTAAGATGGAGTATGGTCCTTTCCCCTGTGAAATAAAAAAATCCTACACACCCAACTTTCTTCTCCTATGTTTCTTACTAGTTTCTCCTTTCATCTTCTTAGGATCATTTCCATCTTGGTTATTTTTTTCTTTCTTTATTTTTGTTATAAACACATCTACTTCATTATTTATGCTCCTATCTATTACATCAAAGAAATTCACAGTGCTTTTTCTTTATCATTATCTCTTATACCAGATGTAGAAGCTCTATCTAGACAATTATACTTATAATGACCCTTTTTATGACAACCATAACATACAACTTTAGAAATATTTATTTTTGGACCTCTATCTCCTCCCTGAGAACTAAATTCATTTACTTGAAGAAGATTAATAGTTAATTGGCCCATCTTCCTCAGTAGATCTTCATACTTAGTAGATGTACTAGGAGCAAGATTTGTGCTCACCGAGAATGGTTGTGGATTCTTGACCAAAGGTGTTGGTGTAGGCTCTACCTTAGCAACAATTTCTTTGGGCTCTCCTTCCATACTTTCTTCTTGCCTTCTTGCAATCTCCTTTGCTTGTTTGAAGGTCGTTGGGAGGTCATACTTCACTCGTTGTCTGATCTCTAGCTTCATCCCAAGAATGAAGTGCTTACAGAGGAGATTATCCATGTCATTCATCAACCCATCCACTAATCCTTCCTTCTGGATCTGGGCATTGAGCTTCCTCCTTAGCTCTAGAATACGAGCATGATAATACCTTATCTTCTCCTTCTCTCCTTAGGATAGCTTTATGACCTTGATCATGAGATCTGCGTATATTTTTTTCGTTCACCAAATTCTTCAAGAAAAATTTCGGTTAATAAATCCCATGAGTTTTTCACATTATCACCTAGTGTTTCAAACCACCTAAGGGCTGAACCATCTAAAAAGGTAGAAAAATTTCAGTCCATTGTTTCGTTCTTATGAGGTCATTACAATCATTTAAATTCTTGAATGAAAGAGGAAGCATCTTTATTAGATTGGGCTGAAAAAATAGGAATCTTCTCCATTTTCAAAAGTAACCACAATGAAATACCAACCCATAAGTACAATCAACAAGAATTATGTACACAAATAATTGGAATCACTATAATAGATAGTGACTTTACACCTTTCTATAGTAAAATAGAAATGACCATGGTAAACTAAGGTAAAAATTCACTTCTTTGTAGTAAAAATAATTTTACCGTGGTAAACACTATTCACGGTAAAAGTGAAGTTACTCCGGTAAATACTATTCATGGTAAAAAGTGACTTTATTGCGGTAAATACTATTCATGGTAAAAAGTGACTTTACTGTGGTAACTATTATACATAGTAAAAACAAGGTTACCCTCCAATTTTTTTTTGACTAAGTGGGAATATCTCTCTAGAAAATCCACCAACAAGGAATGGTCCTGACAACGGAACCAAAATGTCATCACTAATTCGGCACTATTATAATTCTCCACTTTGGGAACTCCTCGTCTATGATTATCTACTAATGCACAACTTTTAGTTTGGTGGAAGTAATCTAGAAACACAATAACAGACATAACACAAGAATAAAAAAGACTATGATACAAAGGAATGACGACAAATCTGAAATATAAATGTAAATTATATTATCAACATGAAATTGTTACAATCTCACCCATGAGGTACATCAAGTGTTACCAACTCCACTTACCTTCCAACAATAACTATGTGAGAAACTTCACAATTACACCTCTTAATGGATTCTTTAACACACCTTCTAAATGATGGCTTCCTTCACACACTTACTCATATAATATTTCTCACTACTTCCTTCTATGCTAAATGAGGGGGTGGCCTCTCTATTTATAGAACTTTTAGGCTTATCCACCTTGTCTCTAAGATAGGATAAGAAATCTAATCGACGAATCATATTCCATATCTTAACTCTTATCTTTACATGTAAGCTTATCTTTTAAGATAAGATAAACCTTATCATTTCACATGGGTTCCACCATTTTAGAATTTTTACAAATAAAATACACAAAATATTTATGACATCACTCCTTGTCCTTATTACCAATTTAATATTTCTAATTCCTCATCATGTAGAACCTACTTCTCTACTTACCCTAATTTTTACATTTTAACATTACCGAACCACTTATGACAAATATTTAATTTTTACCACAACATTCCTATTGTACTTTGACTTTTACCGAAATATACATTATTGGTGCTATCGTATCAGCAGCGCCATTATCTTCTATTGGACGCCACTACTAATTATACTTTACAACACCCTATTCCTAATACAAACATTAATAAAATAGAAATTACAGAGGAAAATTTTAGAGTTGATAGTCCCTCGATGTGTCTTTATGGGAAAATTTCAAAATAGTTCCCAAGAGTGGAGACCTTGAATGAGCACGGGCTCACCACATGTCCCTGTTCTTCCGTGACCGCATGTACTAGTTGCATAAAAGTTTTTCTAAGTCGGGAAAAGTAGTGGAAACCTCCACGTGTCCTCTCGGCACAACTCCAAGGTGAAACCAAAAATAAAATCTTCAAATGAGCGTCGTTCTTCCATGTAGATAGGTTTTTTAAGTTGAGGTGATTCATAAAATTTTGAAGTACCTTACCGAGCCGTGTCCAACCAAAAGAGGCCATGTTTCCTGTTGATGCAAGGATGTAAATTTGATTGGGAGAAATGCCCGTCAAACTGTAAAATGCAGAAAAATGACCATTTGAGCCCGAGATGAAATTTTATCGAAGGACGGAGAATTTAGAAATGTTACAAGGCTCAAATAAATTCCTTGAGCTACATCCATTCATTTTTCTTCAAGTATTTAGGGTAAAAATGACAAGGACAATAAATCCCGATTGTGGAAAATGGAAAGAATGGGACAACCTAAGTTTTTACACCCAAATACAGAATTTTTTTTGGATCTATACGTGATTCTCGGTCCTAGAAAGGACTGATTATGGCAACAAAAGGAAGGTGGACACTTTTTAGGCACAATATGGGAAAATAAGATGTGACAGAGGCCGTAAATTGATAGATTTTTAATGGAAAAATGGGGCAAGACTATTTTGAGCACAAACACAATCATATGGAAAATTTACTGAAGTAACATTATTCCTATATATTGCATATAAACTATAATAAGCCCCCTTTTCTTATAAGTGTATGCAATAAACAAGACTTTTATCTCAGCCTTGTCCACTCCTATTGTTTTTTTGTTTAAGGATGAGGCTTTGGAAGAAATTCTAGAGACTAAAATAGAATTAAATTTTTTGGGTGTAATATGCAAGTTTAAAGGTTTCTTCCTAGGTCTCCCGCCTCTCAATAATGGATCTCCATTTTAGGCACACTATTATTAGGGGAAGTGATTCTATTTACCCATGTGTAATGGTTTTTTGTTTTTGTTTTACTTTATCAATAACAAGGATTTCATTCTCAACAAGCTTTAGGTCTATAGTGGCCATTCTCTTTTCATGAAACCATGGTTCCCATATTTCAATCCTAGAAATGAATACTTCCTAGTAAGACCTATGTGGGCTAGATTACTACATCTATAATTGTAATTTTTGTCTAAATCAAGTTTTATCTCCATTGGGTTAGAATTGTGGAAAATTCCTTGTAATTAAGTTATACAAAACTCTGTCTCACCCATCATTTTCTCTATTTTTAATACAAATGTAAACTTCTAAAGATATCGTAGTCAAAATTGCTCTTAAGATTTAAGAAAGATCTTAGAATAAACTGATTGGATATGAATGGTTTCCACTCTTATGTCAAAAATGTTTTGCTCATTGACACCTTTCTTCATATTGTCAAATTTTGAAATGTAATAAGGTGGGTATTGTGCCTTGGTGGCATGATGCTATTCCTAAACACTTGGGGGTGCCTTGGTGGCGTGATGCTATTCCTAAAACCTTATGGAAAACCTAGATCATGGAGATTCTCAAACCAACATTGAAATGGAAATTTTGATCCCAATTTCGTTGTATAAGGATGATTAAAATTGGACGGTGGTGGGTAAACAATGAATGGACAATCTAATAGGATACATAAACAAGAAAAATGTAGCTTTAACCTCAAAAAGTGGGGTGATAGATCCTATTGATATACCTTTTTCTGCTCCCATGATTTTAAGTTTTACATGGGTTTAAGTAGCTTTTGTGGAAGGATGTATGGTTTGAGTGGTTTTATTTTTTCATTGTTCATTCCTTGTGATCTCTCATTGAATGTATTTCATATTATAATGGCATGTGGATACTTTTCCAAGCATTACCAATAAAAATAATATGTCCATTTATTCAATGAAGGGGGTAATATATCTATTATAATTGTGTTTGTCAACATAAAAATATATCCAACATGATTAACATGAATTTTTTTGAAATCACAAAGTAAAAATTTAACAATAGTAAAAATGTGAGGAAAATATGTCTACCCCACTTGTTTAGTAAATCCACTAAAAATGTTCATCAAAAAATATATCTATGAACAATTATGACATGCAAAAAACTTCAATTTAGTAAATTCAAGTATCAATACAAAACATCAAAGTAGGTAGTCCATCTGATCCATTCACCTTGTTATTTATTTAAATAAATTAAGGCAACAATTTATTGAATTACATTTTTCAACACAGGTCATGGCTATTATTACCAAATAGAGAGATGGATTAATTTTTATACCATTAAATACTTAATGCATTCATTAAATTTATATTAGGTAGGTCCATAATTCTATAATAACACATAGTACATATAATTTCCTAAATTATCTCATTTTCTTCATATATTACTCATGAAAATACTTAATTTTCTCAAAGATACTCTATGTCATAACATCAATGAAATAGACTATATGATCATGTGACATTTTTCAAGGATCAAATGGAGCGCATTCCAAGAACTTTCTGTGCCCTAAACCTAAACCGTGTGTAAACGATAGTGGTGAAGGCAAATGGGAAGTGCTAAGCGATTAGGTATGGTAGATCGTGGGGGTCTTTGTGGCTTAGAAGAAGATGGACCTATTAGTGTCACTCGTAGATTTTAACCTTGCTTCGGCCTCCTCTGTTTTTGACATATCTACATCTGCATTTCTCCCTAACCCTAGGGCTAGAAAGGATGACATCAGCGCTAGAAAGTAGGAAGTCAACCCTGGTCAGAAAGGATATGCTAGCTCAAATCATGGTGGATTGATAGCTCTAGGAAAGGTTCTTCTCGTAGTTCGTGCTCAAAACTATGAATGATCATCTTCCCATGTAGGTGGTAGTTTCGGGGGAGCCCGTGTCGTTAAATCTGGTAGCAAGCAAGGAAATCAACCCTATCTCAAAGGGGGAAAAATAGAGTTTCACAACTATTTCTTGATTTGATTCCCTTATCCCTTATAAGCCTATGGATTTTTCAAAGAATCCTCCTGTTTTGCGCTTTGGTGCAGAGGTTCTAAAATATGAGACTTATTTCAAGCAAAATGGATCGATATGCAAATTTAAAAATTTCTGCCCTGGCCTCCCGACATTACATGATTGGATCTCTACTCAGTGGAGGCCTCTAATGTCAGGTAAACTAGACATTTACCCTCAATCTAGAGGTTTCATCATTATTGTTTTTAATAAAACCCCTGATAAGGATGATATTTTTGGTAAAGTTTGGGATTTTCAATTCCATTTTTGTTGATGAAACCTTGGTTCCCTCTCTTTAACCCAATGAATGAAACTTTCTATGTTAATCCTGTTTGGGTCCGCTTACCAAATTTACCCCTCTAGTTTTGGAGTGAGAAATGTTTGCTTTCAATTAGGAATACTTTGGGTAAATGTCTGGCTATTGACCCACGAGACTTTGGCTTACGACTATACCTCCTATGCCCGTATATAGGGTTTGGATTTAGAATTTAGACTATGAAGGGTTCCCCTTCAGATGTAGAACTTGTTTCTCTCTTGGACACTTAGCTTCAAATTGTCAGATTGTGAGGAAACCTGTCAAGAGTAGAACTTCATGGTGGAAGAATTCTGATCCATGTCAATTGGTTGTTAAAGGACCATTGGATAGTGACTCAGAGGGGTATTCAGAGAGTAAGGATGATTCTAAGAATGAGGAGCCTACTCCTCATCTTCCTTCTACTTCACTTGATGGAAACTCTCCAACTTTAGTCTCAACAGATCTCCATGTTACTTGTGGAGAAAGAGGACTTTGAAATACCAGCTCATAGAAATGAAAATGATGATCCGAATATCAAAAAGGGCTGGACTAAAGTGGGTCAAAAGAAGAAAGGGAAAATTGTAAATGACGCCTTTAAAAGGAATTTAAGATCCCATGGGAAGGGATCTCTTGGTTAAGTTTTTTTTTGTATTGTTGTTATTTGTCTCCTTGTTGTGCCACTGGAAGAGGCTAGATCTACTTGTTTCCTTAGTGCAATATATTTTTCTCCATATGTATTGGGGTAGGGTCCCCTTAACCCTTATTTTACCATTAATCAAAAAACAAAATATACTATTTGATACAAATAAGTAAACTTAAATACTCAATCATACAAAAATTATCTTCTATTTATGCTTATCTATGCCATTTCAATTAAGCGATATAAATATCTTACACTCTACCAAAGAACATATTTATTGATAATGCCTATGGTAAACTTAATTTATTTAAATATTTTCATCATGTGCCTTATGATACTACGTAGATTATGATGATAGATACTATATATCATCTCATATGGAACCGTAGATGTTTCCATTGTACATTCAAGAGATTTTACATTATTTTCTACTCACTTCAAATCAATGAAGAACCCTAAAAAAATAATCCCCATATTTAATCTCTTGTCTCATCCTCGAGACAACCTTGTTTGATAACCCTAACATTTGATTGAGACTTTATCTCCAACATGCATTTCTCTATATTGATTTATCCGTATAAGGAAACAAAAACCTTTAACTTCCTAGAAATTTAGGCATATAGTATAAGGTAGTTCATTTGTACATTTTATTGACTTTCCCTATTATATTAAGGGATGGAAATCGATTCCTTCAATAAATGTGTTTCCTCTAAAAGAATTGGACCCATAAAGGAAAACTATGTGCCACTAAGAGTTTTTTTCCTTTTTAAAAACATTTCATGTCACTAAATGTTTCCACATTTATCTTATTTTGCATTAGTGTTTTTACTCCATGGTTATATCTATTATAGTATATGGCACCTCCTTTTTTATTTCTTAATAATAAGTTTCTAGTTGCGAGGATGTTACTTCCATCTTCCTTATATGTGCATTTATTAGTACATTGGATCCACCCATATCAATGGTTGTACACATTACGATTGTACATGTTATTTCATGTACTTATCCCATAGATACAACAACTTTATCCACTTTGTGTAACACCCATAATTTGATGCACCAAATCCATGTCATCCTCCATTAATTACTTAGGGAAAATTACGGTTTTTAAATTTTATTTAGATACATTTATCACTTTTAAAATGGTTTGGTTATTTAATACATTACTCCTCTAATCCATTTAAATTTATCTTTTAAAATTTATTGCGGGATTTAAATCTTTCAATCTTGTAAGTTGAATTTATTTAATTACTTCTAATTTATTATTGATTATTTGTACTACCTAGGTCCCAATTAAAATTTATAAAATCATTTCCCATGTAATTCAATCATATTTAGCTAGGAATTAGTGCCCATTCTACATTTGTTAACTTATTACTTAGTTTACACATTTACATATGTTTCTAAAAACCCCTCTAATTAATTTATATATATACACACCCAAGCTTTAATTTTTATTCAATAAAACCATAGCCAAATGTTATTTATTTATTTATTATCCTGTAAAGGAAAATACCCCAACATAGCTTGACCCACTAGTTAGAAAAACCCAAGGTGGCCCTATTAATTAGTTAGCCTCATTCATTTTATTTGAACTACCCATTCCCATAAAATTACCCATAACTTAAAATGTGTAAGAACAACCCTCAACCCTTGTATTACATTTGTGGGAGCCATTATGTCTAGGGTTGTCCCAAAAGTGCTAAAAATTGTTATGATTTCTTTTATTCTTTTATTTTCTCAACCCTTTCATTTACACATTTTGGGTTTTGTAGGTTTGGAGGAGGAGAGGAAAGAAGCAATGAAATCCCGGGAAGCTCTAATGGAGGTTTTTTTATATGATCCATGCCCTTGAGGGTTTGTAAAATGTGTATATATTTGTTATTATGTGCTTAATGGGAGTTCTAACCTACTTTGGCTATGTGTACTATTTACCCTATTTTTTGTGGGTTGCAATACTCACAATCCAAATATATTTATTTATATACATTTGTGTGAGGTGTATATATATATATATATATATATATATATATATATATATATATATATATATATATATATATATATAATTGTTTTACATATGCATTGTCGCAGATCTTGTTTGATTGGTCCCTAAGAGGGTGACTTGTATGAAATCATTTTATATTAAAAAAATATATTTGAGGCTATATATAAAAATATACACACACACGGTGCGTATAGGTCTCGGCTTGGCCCCAGGGGGTTGCATTGTGTTTTGTTTGGGGTTTGGGATGATATGGTGGTGTTGGTCAGCCATGGCCGACCACCTCCCTTTTATTTACATTTTCTCTTTTATTTAGTTTTATTTTCAAAATAATAAGCTTAGGTAGATTTATTTGTATAAACGATGTAACAAATATATATATATATATATATATATATATATATATACATATACATATACATATACATATACATATACATATACATATACATATACATATATATATATATACACATATATATATATGTACATATATATGTATATATACATATATATGTATATGTATATATACATATATATGTATATGTATATATGTATATATATATATGTACATATATATATATATATATATATATATATATATATATATATATGTATATATATATATATATATATATATATGTACACATATATATATATATATATAGATAGATATATATACATATATACATATATACATACATATATACATATATATACATATATATACATACATATACATACATATATATATATATATATACATATATATATATATATATATATATATATACATATATATATATATATATATATATATATATATACACATATATATATATATATACATATATATATATATATATATATATATATATATATATATATATATATATATATATATACACATTTATATAAATCTATATACATTTATATATGTGAGGTAGTTGAAATTATTGTTCTTTCTATTTAAAATAAATACAAGATAGAAGGAGAGTATTTTTTTATTTAAATGTCTATTTGTTTTGGTTTTGCAAAAGGTATAGCTTATAACTAGAAAACTAACACACTACTCTTTTACAACTTGTTTGGGAGAGGAAAATAAGTATGAACTTAAAACAAAATAAATCCTTTCTTTTATTATAAGTAAACAAGGAAAAACAAAAAAATTTCAAAGGAACACAAGCATTCTTTTCACTATATTTCTAGTTTGAAATAAAACAATATTCACTTGCAAATAACATGTATACTTAATTTAAGTTGCAGATTTAAATGAACAACAGCAGCAATATGGTGCTTATTCAAATGCTTATTTTCAACATATATAAATTTCTAATACAAAAGAATCATTTCAGATTTTAATCAATTACAAACTTTTCTTAAGTAGTATATTCAAACTCAATACAATACAAGGAAATGCAACTTCCAAACATGCACATTTCATGGCATGGAAACCTCACAACAAGCTTTGAACAAATCATTTACAAGGATCTTTCAACTTAAAATGAAAGTATACAAAAGCCCTCCACTCAAGGTGGAGATAACATGATAAAATTTAATAGAAACTTCTCTCTTATTTTTCTTCTACATAATGTAACTCTATCCAAGGCATCAAATTTGAGCTCATTCTTTTCTTCATCTCCAAATCACAACAAAAAATAAGGGAGCATAGGCAAGACTCACCTCCCAACCTTATTGCAATAAGAAGGTGAATCTAACCTTCTCATTGGCTCCCATGCCCTAACAATGGATAAATATGGAATATTAAAACCATGGAAAATCTTCACATATTCTTCAATAATACATACATTCACACTAACAAAACTAGCAACACATACAATGATGGTAACACATAGACAACCAAGATAAAGTCTACAACCATTACAAGCACATAAGCTCAAATCTAGAGCTAAAGGAGAAGAGAAATATGGGAACCACCTCCTTTTACCTCCAAAGTGAAATAGGGGTCCACCCAAAACCTCCAAGTGCAAATCAAAAACACTCAAAATATCCTTATCTCTCCCAATTTCAAAATACACAAAAATTAGCAATATTTTTTTTTTATCTCCCCATACATAGAACACCCTACTTACAATCCCTCCATAAAGCCTCACAACTCCCTTTTCCCTCCCCAATGGTCCCATTTTCCATCTCCCACACCTTCCTTAAGGTAAAAATCTACCCAATCCCATACATAACACATACATCCATTCATATTTCAACACAACACACAAACAAAGAAAATAAAATGCAAGGTATATACCTACCTTTCCATTGTAAGCACCTTTAATCCTAAAGAATTTTTAAAGGTTCTTCCAAGTCCAAGCCAATTCCAAAAGCAAGCTCCCAAGTTCCCAAAACAAGTAACCAAAACAAATTTCCAAATATGCAAGTGTGGAACAAAACCAAGTAGTCCCCAAAACATTAAAATAACTCAATTTAATATAAAATGTGGAGAGGATGATGAGGTGGCTCCATGTAGGATGCCACATCCCTACTCCTACAATCCACCTCACTAAGTCAAACACAAAGACCAAGACTCAAAATGTGTAGGGTGAGGTTATGACATACCCAAACTTACACTCAAACCTCCCCCATGCTTCCAAGGACACAATTAAGAGGGTAAGTAAAAAGGTGACATTAATTGCCCCTTTTTCATTCAAAAATACATCATGAGGGATAAATTTGGCCCCTTTTTAACTTGTCCCACAAGCCTCCAAAAGTGGCTCCAAAGCCAAAATTCGAGATTTGAAAAGTGGGGATGAGTACACCACTCAAAATCAATGAAATCCATCTAAAATCAATAAGATAACAAGGACTATCTAACCCATTTAATGCCCACATAGTCACATCCCAAATTAGCATAATAAACATGATTAATAAAATAAATAAGAACACATTAATTAAGCCATAAAAAAGTGAGAATACATTACAATTAAAGAATTCACATACGCAACAAAATAAATAAAATAAAATAAGGAAAGCAAAACACAAACCCAGGGGCCACATTAGAGGTCACCCCCATGAGAGCCTCCTAAAAATTCAACAATAAAACTATAATACACACGAACACAAAGTTTGCAAGATGGCCTTGTTGTAAACATCCAATATTCCTCCATGGTTAGTCTCCTAGCCCCTTCTTGTTTATTGTGATATAATTTCCTACAAACAAACAAAATAATACCCATTCAGCCTCAAGGCCATATCAATAATATCAAGCAATAAAACACATACATATCTATCAATTGACATCATCATATAATGTAGCTAAATAATCACCAAGGTTAGGAAATTCTATCAATTGTTTACAATTTCTTAACATTTCAATTCTACTCTAATCAATAATTTACAATTATCAATAATCCAATTCACATTTTACGACAACCATGTAATTCCCTACATCTACTGTAACTCATACCTACTAGATACACTCAATAACATATTATCGATCCATAATATCATCACATTATTAGAAATTTACAATATCAAAGAGATCACATGGTTAGTCCAAAAGAAATCTGAATATAATCATCACCGTCGAGAGTCCAAAATGTCAGTATATAGAAAAATAATACTAGATCATCATCAAGTACTAGAAGATATATCCATGTCAACTATGTGTGCATACAATCCACAATATGAGTCACAACATATCAATAATGAAAATATCTATACTATCTATCATCATGCTAACTAAAATATAATAATAACGTCCATGTCTCTAATCAATAATAATCAGATCATATTAAAATAAGTGTCGAAGAGGAGTGGGCATTGCACTTTGTACTTGTGAAATCCTTTTTGATTTCATATTATATAAGGTCTTATTAAGTTCCACCTATAATGTGGCAAGTTCCTTCATCAAATTGATGGGTTTCTATTGGCTAACCAATGAAACAAGTAAAATATGTTTCTACCTAGCCAATTGTTTCACTTTATTTTTATTTTAAATAAATTCTTCTCCCAACATTCTATGATATCTCATCTTAGCGGTGTCATTTCTATTTTCTTTAATTTATCCATCGTATCCTTCCCGATTTTTTTCCATTTTCCTATTTGGTACCATGTGGTATATGAAAGTTTGTATTGGTTTGTTTAGGCATCTCTTTGTAGGTCAATTTGAATCTAGCTCATATTATGGCTCTTTTCCAAAATATTACCTATCAACCATTCCATTTATTCTTCTAAGTGGATACACCTCTTCATCCAAATCTTTTGTGAACTACTATATAGAATTTGTAATAAGAAATTTAGGTTTATGATCCTAACTCTAATTACTATTTATAGAATATAATTTTAAAAAACATGTCAATAATCACAACATTCATAAATTTTGTAAAAAGATCATTCCAAAAGATATTCCATAGATATTTAAATCACATTGAAAGTATTAAATCTTCATGTGAAATTTGAGGACCTAAAATTATGTGTAAGAAAGGTTCATATTTAGGAGGAGAGGTTTGTAGATGAAACTATATGAGCTGAAATGAATTTGAATCATAATTCTCTGAGTTGAAATTTGGTTTTGGGATATGGTTCACATGTGTCTCTAGACTTTTTATGTGTTTGTATAAATGTGATGAAAGTTTGGTATTTATATATTAATTTTCCTCACTTTTTGACCTAAAAGGGATTATTAACAATTTTTATTGTACTAACCTCCCCACATTCCCACAAATTTGATTATTGTTAAAATATGTACCAATAATTCAAAGAGGTATGAAGCCACATTTATTTATCCCACCCCTACGATAATATGGAAAGAGATAAAGAATGTAGATGAGATGGATTATAAGATTTCTCCCTTACACTTGGTAATTGAAACTTCGGTTAACTAGAGTACATGGATTTGTGATGTTAGGAAGCAATATAGATGTATTCATGATTTGAGTAGTATATTTGTAGTTGTCATCTTAAGAATATGTGCCTTAAATTATTTTCTCATGTCCTTATTATAATGTTACTTTAATATATGATCCCAATATACTCCTAATACATTAGGGTGTAAATGTTTATATAGGTGACTATTTGAACAATTTTCCAGTCAACTTGTCCAAAAGTACCATGTAGTTCGACCAAGATAAATTGTGTATTTGAGAAGATGAACTTTGCAAGTACAAAGGAAGGGTTTGTAGCATGTGGGACGAACTCATTAGCCAAACCTATTTTGATCCAACAAACCTATCTAAGATAAAGCTAGAATTAGTTTTAAAGATATTTTATATTTTCTAGATAGTCAATAATTGTGTTTTGTAAAGTGTATAGTGATTTATAAAGTGCTAAGCTAGAGAATTGTTAACACCTAGTGGAATATTTATATAAGATAGATTTTAAGGATTTTAGTTCATAAACAAAAAGGTAAATGGCATAGTGTAAGAATAAATTCCAAACTTATATTTCAAAGTAAAAGGACCAAATTTTGGGTGCTATAATTTCCCCATTTTAATCTAGTGTTGACAAATACTTGATAAAAACAAAAAAAAAAATGCAGAACTTACACCACCGATCATAGGGAGATGGTGTGAAAATAATAAATGTGTCCTTGCACCAATCTAATGTGAAACCTATAACGAAATTGAAAATGCATGTATCAATTCACAATAGTGATGTAAAATCAATAATATGAAAAATAGAATTTCTAAAGTAAAAACATCCATAAAATGATTACACTTGATTGGTCATGTCAAACCATGCCCCAATGTGTTGTATAAAATGTATAATAAAGATTTTTTAATTTTTGAGTATGTCCTAAAATATATTAATAATGAAATATATCATTTGAGATCATTCTGAGGGACACTAAATCCAATGTATCTATCATTGGGCTCTTTGAGAGAGACAAACTAATCTTGATCTATTGAAGGAGCTTGTATCTTGGGTTATCAAAGGTTAGATTCAATCTTGAGATATTGAAGGTGTCATAAAATAAAAATATAATAAATTGTTTTATTAGGTTTTTCTAAAACTTTCCTAATAGTTATCTTCTAGGTTATTCATCTTCTAGGATGCTCCTCTCTAGATCTTTCCTCTTTCCTCTCTAGGTTCTTCCTCAGACCTGTATAAATTCCAGCGGATGTAAAGATTTTAATAAATGAATAAAATATAATTCATTTCTTACATTGGTATCAAAGAAATTTTGGCATAAAGGCGATCAGATATTTCTTCTAGCGTCCTGCTATTCTTAATGGTTTGTAAAGTCGACCTGCTATCTTTTGGATTTTTGTAGCAAGATATGATTTGTGAAAAAAAAAAATTGCAAATTCGACCTATAATAATCATTTGGGAAAAAGTTGTTTTTGGTTTCGAGTTATCCCGTAGAGCCCAACATTGGAAAACGCACAACTTGCATGGATTTACAAAGCCGAGTGAAATAAGACATGCGTTACCATTTTACTTTGTTGTAAACAACATTAGTTTGTCCTTTCCTGCCTGTAGACTTATCAAAACGCTTAGGCGATTTGATTTTTGGATTTTTGAAAAGATAAGTGATTTGATCGGCAGTGACTTGTGTGGCATTTTGCAGTAAAAATCAACTTGTCAAGACCGTTGGAGATCAGCGACCAACATTGGGCTAGGCTGAGTATATTGGCCCACATGGAGGATTGATCAACATATGTCACGCGACCTGGGTGACGAAAGTAGCATTGCAAGTGATGAAAGGAATGAATCGCCATCAAGAGAACAAAAAGAAACAACTGGATTACACTTTTTCCTGATCGACGCCCTTCATAACAATGACAATCTGCAATGTGAGGAGCTTGTGCGTCAAGGACTGTTGGAGTGGTTCTTGTTCGATGTATGATGTCAAGCTAATATGGTATGTGCGGAGCTCGAAAAAGGCTATGAGACAGATGATGAACATGAAATAGAACACCCACACAAGAATCCACATCTCACCGCAAGAGCGTACTCGAACACCTCTGATCTATTGTTAATCAGTAAGAAATTGTACCTTTTTAAATATTTAATAATAATAAATTTTTAATTTCTTGACATCTTGACCGCTCTGAAAATATTGTTATCCGATGCCTAGCTCTTGAAAGGGAAAAATTATGTCATATGGAAGACATAGATGGGAAAAATTATTCTTTTTGAAAACCTATGGGAGATTGTTACTAGCAAACTCGCTCGTCCCACCAACGATGATAAATGCATAAAGTAGGATAACGCCGACACAAAAGCGTTGATGTTGATCACTTTGTGAGCATATCGATTCGGTGAAGCCACACATTCGGAATGCGACAACATCGAAGAAGGCCTAGGATACTCTCTCCACAATATACGAAGCCAAGAATTTGACAAATATTCTTCATCTCTAGTCAAAGCTTCATACCATGAGTATGCAAGAAGGCGAGAAGGTGGAAGAATTCTTACGTCGTGTAGTAGAGTTACGAGTAGAGCTAGCTGCACTCGGAGAAGAGGTCAAAGATAAGTTGTTTGTCCCACTCACACTGTGAGCTCTTCCATCCTAGTTTAGGATGTTTATCACCACATTGACCATCACTCAAAAAGAGGTGAGTTTTTCTGAATTAGTAAATTTTCTACAACTTGAAGAACCCATTCAATCAGTTCAAGAGGATTTTGAGGAAAAATCATTGATCTTGAGGTAGAAGAAGAGTCATAAGGATCACAATGGTCAACAAGAGAAGTAGACACAAAAGCAACCATAGAAGTAAAAGTCTTAAAAGGCGAATCGATGGTGACACATTTGCACAACAAATATGCAAAACATTACTGAATCTGTTGATCTGATGGCCACAAAAAGCATAATTCTGAGAAGAAAGCACATCTTGAAGAGTTGATTTAAAGAAATCCAAGTGGCATCCTCACGGAAAGAATAAAAAGGACATGTTGCAGCCCAACTAGATGATGAATCGATGAAGATACTCCGAAATCAGAAAATTACGACTCATATGAAGATGATTTGGTACCTATTTCCCAAACATCATAGCCATAAGATAATATTTGGATGACAGATGATTCAGGTGCCAACAAGAACATGACTCACCATAGAAATTTATTTGATTCATTCACTAATCGACCCACTAGATATTGGGTTCATATTGCAGAAAGCAAGGAGTATATGGCAGAAGGAATTGGAAATGTGACCATTCCTCTCGGGACCAAAAAATGTACTCTCATAAAGGTACTCTATGTCCATGTCCTAACCACAATCTCCTATCTATCTCTCATTTTTTGAATCACAAGATCAAGGTGGAGCTCTCGGTTCAAAATAACATCAAATCATGTTTGATATCACAACAAGGTATGATACTTGTTAGATATTTTTTAAAGGGTCGTTTATTTTCACTAGATGCAGTTTCATCCTCTACAGATTGCATTATCTACCTTGAAAGTGGAATCCACCGAATTGTGGCACTATCGGTTTGGACATCTTTCTGTCAGCTCCCTCTATCAACTTAGTTTGAAGTAGATGGTATGAGGACTTCCTCCTCTCTCTCAGTCATTACCTCTTTGTCCTAGATTTATGGCGGGAAAACAACATCGGGATCTGTTTGAGACAAGTAAATTCCATGCTAAGAACCATCTAACAGTCATACATACCGATCTATGTGGACCCTTTCCTACCTCTTTTAAGGGATTTCAATAGTTCCAGTTATTCATTGATGATTATTCCCGCAAGACTTGGGTGTTATTTTTGCGAAATAAGAGTGAAGCATTTGAAAAATTCCAAGTCTTCTATAGGTGTGTTTTTCAATGGACTGGGTAGCCCCTTCAAGTCCTCCGCTTAGATCAAAGGGGGAAATTCACGTCAAATAAATTGTTAGAATTATTGAAGGAGAATGACATCACACAACACCTGACTACCCCATATTCTCCCCAAAAGAATGGAATAGCACAATGTCACAATCGTAATGTCATTGAGATGGCTTGTTCTATACTTTCCACTGTGAAGTTGGAGAATTTTTTTTGGGAAGAATTAGTCCAGTGTTGTATATATTTTGAACCGAGTACCTACAAATATATTGAAGGACAAGACACCGGAAGAGGTATGGAGAAATCACAAACCTTATATTTCTCATTTGAGAGTATTTGGTTGTATTGCATATATGCATGTTCTAGATAAGAAGAGGAAGAATCTTGATATAAAGACACACCAATGCATATTTTTGGGATACAATACCACCTCCAAAGAATATCGTCTCATGGATCCTAAGATAAATAATATATATGAGAGTAGATACATTGTTTGTGATGATTCATCATTTGACTCGTTTCCAAAAAGGAGATTCAACACCAACCTCCTCTCATAGACTGCTCACACATCCAGATGATGAGCATGAGGATCCTATAGAAAAGAAGGATGAGATGTAAGGAGAACTATATGTTGATCTTGGAAATTTGGAAATTAGTTCTTCACATCAACAAATGTCAACATTTGAAATGGGTCCAAAGAAAAATGAGAGACTCCCACCTAAAATCTCTTCCAAACACTTCATTAAGAGTTCGTATGAGAATTCGAGTGAGAAGTGAAGTAAATCTTATACTCATAAGTTCCCATGTCTAATTCTGTATCAAAGAGTCATATTCTACAACCATGGCTTTCTTCCACTTTGGCTAATGTAGTGACTCATGAACTGAACCAATAAGAATTCCATTGGTTGTAACTTGATTTTCAAAATGAAATACAAGGCGAGATGGATCTATTAAAAGTACAAAACACAACTAGTTGCAAAAGGGTTATGCTTAGTAGGAAGGAATTGACTATGATGAGACCTTTGCACCCACTATGAATATAAAAAAGTCGAGTTGTATGTGCACCGAAACACAAAATGGATGTAAACTTCAGCGAGATGGATGTTAAAAGTGATTTGTTGAATGGTGATCTCAAACAAGAAGTATACATGACCAAACGAGAAGGATTTTTTGATGAACAAAATCCTTAGAAGGTATGTTGTTTAATCAAGTCTCTTTATGGACTTGAACTGGGACCTAGGGCATGGTACATAAAAATAGATGTTCACCTATTGCAACATGGTTTTGCATGTAGCCCCTCTGATTCAAGTTTTTATATAAAAAAGATAGATAGATAGATTTTCATTCTGGTTCTATATGTAGACATTCTTGTGATCACAGAGAGTTTAGACAAGCTCATCGAAGATGTTAAGAACAATTTGAATAAATCCTTCAACATGAAAAATCTAAGGCTACTTCACTATTGTCTTGGCTTCGAGAAATGATAGAAAAAGATTCATATTTTTGTCTCCTAGAAGAAATATGCCAAGACACTCCTAGAAAAGTATAGAATGACAGATTGTAAACATATGTCCACTCTAATGGAAAAAGGTTTGCAACTTTTGAGATTCCAGGATTGACATCAACTAGATGGAACTCACTACAAACATCATGTTATGAATCATGTTTACTTAACATATATGAGACTAGACCTTTTCTTTGATGTTAGCTATCTATCTATATTCATGCAGAATCGAATAAATGTCACAAGGTAGCAAAGTGAAGCTTGTGTTAAGATATGTATTAGGAATAGTTGACTATGGTCTAGAGTATCGGAAGAACTCTCATTTTTCTTACAAGGATATAAAAATTCAAATATGATGGATCCATCGATGACAAGAAATAAACTTTAGGTTATATTTTTCATCTTGGCTCTAGATCTATCTTGTGGATTAGTAAGAAGAAAACTATTGTTTCTTCTCATCCACTTTGAGGTATAATATCACTTTGTATGAGGAGGTGTGTGTGAAGTGATTTGGTTACTTCACGTTTTAGCATATATGTGAATTCTTGAAGAAAATGCTCCCATCATTCACTTGTGATAATAAGGGTGTGTTTAAACTTGTGAAAAATTTAGTTTTCCACAAGAGAACTATTCGTGTTGAATCACAAAGCACCCCGAATGCTTCGTTTGTTGATGGGTCATTCTCCGTGATTGCAAAACATGGATTTATTCCCAAACAGTGGGACTTTGTAATCGGAAATATCTCAAGAGAAAGGTCAGTCCCTATTCCTAAATCTAGAGACCACACACCCAATTTGCAAAAGAACTATTCTAATCCTTCCCTAATTTTCCCAAGGAGACATAGATAGAGAGAATACAACAAAGTAAATCTAATCTAACTGGAGGTGATGCACCAAAACAAATGCTAGATAGTTTGCACTTGCAAGGTATGAAACAAAAAAAAATTGAAGAGGGTAATTGAACACCCCAGTCAAAATATACTTGTTGTAAACCCATTCACCAAATGAACACAACCATTGATATCTGCAATAAAAATTTAAAAGTACAAATAACCTTAAATGTAATGAGAGATAAGAAGAGAGACAACAATCACAAAAGAGGGTAAATAATCAATCACATGTATTTTTATTGCTCCAAGAATTGATACAATGCATTATAAGGGGGCCAAATGGTATCAAATTAGCATTACAATTTCAATAGGAGGCTTGAGATACACATATTTTCTCATAGATAAGAAAATAAGGGAGGGACACAGATTCAAACATCGAAACATTTGAAATGTGCCCCTCCTTACAATTTATAGAGGAATATATCCCGAGAGAGGGAGAGAGAAAACAGTCCCAAATCACTTCAAAATCCTTCACAAAATCATCATTAGACTCATGAAATGGCTATTGCAAACACCATGATTGTAATTTGTCTTGAACAAAAATAAATGAGTTTTATTGCATCTTAGTATGGCCTTGGCACTATAATTTCCTCATGAAAATCCATCCACCAAACTCATTAAATTCTCTTCTTTGATCATCTCATGCCAAAGGGCCCGAAATAAGCTCTCCATCAACTGCGATCTTGCGAAAATGGAGTATGAAGGAAGACATCATCACTCTAGTAATTTCTGCTTATTTGAATTTGATTTCCACCTACCCACCTAATTCCTTAATTTTGAAGTGTTCATTGGAGTTTTCAATGAATCCCTTTTATAATGACTATAATTTTTCTAAAAATGGATAAAAATTGTACGATTTATGACACTTTGAATTTTGGCCATGGTTTTAGGTTCCTTGAGCTCCATCGAGCTATATTCCCATCTATTGAGCTGTTTATTCTGCCCATCTACCAAGTGATTCAATGTAATGACTTTGCTATGTGACCTAGTTCGTTGGGTTTGAGCTTTAAGGCACCTCTTGCTCTGACATGGGCCAGCTCGAATTCAATGTCCATGACTCAAAGAAAGTTATTTGATTTTGCATTGGGTGAGAATGCATTCATTTAAATCTTTTGGGACCATCATCTTCAGAGAATTTTCCATGTCCATTTTGATATTTACCCACTCCAACCTCCAAATGACAACTCTCTCAAGTCCCGAAATCCAACATTCGAACCCTAAAGTTCATAACCCTCGAAACCCTAAAATGGGGACTCCCAAAAACACCATGGCTCACCATGTCACCTCTCCTTTTGGAGTTCATATTTTTCATTTTTGGGAACATCCTCGCTGATGCTTTAGAGATTATTTCTCACCAATCCCAAAAACCCCAACTCCTAAAGTCTCAAGTCTTTAGAATTTGGAGTTCGTCCACTCGGCTAATTTTGACTCTTGAGCCTCTCCTATGACTCACTCGTCTTCAACTTGACTTGTACCACTTCAACCATGTAATCCCTAGCCAAAATGAGCTCCCACCGATTTGATTCCTCACCGAGCCAACCTATTACCAACCTCTACGCAATGAACCAAACCCAACATCCTTCTTGTTGATCCACGAGTTAGTGTGGCTCAATCTTCAACTTGAGAGAGCTCTCGAATGGCTGAGTTAAATTGGCCTATATCTAACTTCATTCAACTCAGTCTCATGTCAACAACTATGTCTTATTTTGAGCTCTTAATGAGCTACATCTATGCCTTGACTGTGATGTATGAGCTTTGAGCCTTGGTCCATTTCACCTATGACCTCCTTCGACGCTAGGATATTTTTCATGGTCGATTGCTTCGACCCCATCTTCGACCCTAGTTTGAGTCAATATCCATGTGAGATTTGTAATTCACCCTAGTCCCCTGTGTATGCTCTAAGCTCAACATTAAGCATTTTGATTGACGACCACGAGCTCCCACATTGTTTTCCATAACAAGCCGACCTCCCTTTCCCATCATATGAGTTCCCCTACTTGTCAAATCGAGCTCAAAGAGCTTGCTATGTGGAGCTGAGCTATTCTCCAATGCACACCCAACCAATAATGTGAATCGAATCATCGATTAGGTCATGCGACTACTTGGCAAGCCACTATTTGACTCATCCCAATCGATGCAAACATCAGCTTGCCAAGTTTCTTCATGATATATTTTCTAACTCGGTGGCGAATGAGGCCTCAAATGCAAGTTTTGATCTAGAGGCTCCGTTCTTGAAATTTTTTGGAATGTTTCCATGTCAAAGGTCTGAATGCAAGGTGTTTTTTTAGCTTGTCATGTTTTTCACTTTTTTTTCTTATTTGACCAGATGTCGGCATGAGGGCCTAGAATCTATCATTTTTCAAGATGATCATGAGGGTCAAAACTTAGAAGAGGAAATTTTTTCTCAATTTTTTTCACTCTGAACTAATCGAAAATACTCCCGAGACCCAAAGAACCTCTCGTGACTGTTTCCATCCTTAGGGGCCCTTTATTAGCCAATTTTACCTAATAGGAAAAAATTGTCAACAATTTGGTGACGTGTGGGGACATTTTCCTTATAGATGTTACTCAGTAATAGTTAGCCTTTATTTTTCCATTGGGCATGGAGTCACTATATCCCTGTGATGTGATATGACCCTACTGAATTTAAAACCTAGAGACTTCCTGTAACCATTGAACTTGAACCTATTTGCTACTTGCACTGTCAATTTTCATAAGAAAATCTTAAAAATAAGTTTGTGAGAGTGTAAAATTATCTTAATCTAGAATTTTCACCTTTTCGTATTTGCAACCCTGATCTATGAGATTGAAATGGACTGTCCAGAAACCCGAATCTACCAAGGGTGAAGAACTTAACAATTGATTATTACCTAACATGCATTGAATGTTGGAAATTTTTAAATAAGACAATTCTCAAGTTTTAACGTCATGGAACTTTATTAAATATTGATTTCTTTCTTTCTTCTTAAAGTTACACTTGTGACATGATGTGAAAACCTTGAAAGAGCTTTAGGAGAGCTTACTCAACTACTCGAGTTTATGACCTGCTGGGGGACACTTAGAATTTTACTTGCAATTGATATTGAAGGATTCGAAGAATGAGAACTTAGTAGAACTCTGTCCTTAATTTTTATTTTAGTTTCTCTACATTTTTTTCTTTTGAATTGAGTAATTGTTTCTTATAATTATAAACTTATTCTGTTACAACATTCCTCTAGGAAGTACCCTGAATTTCACAATGATATAACTAGGAGAAATAAAACATGTGCCAAAGGCACTTAGGGAAATTAAAACCTAATCTACAACAAGACAATGTGCATATGCACTTAGAGGAATTAAAATTCCTAAACTAATATGTACAAGGGTGAGAATTTTCCTTTCAGTAGCAATGTTTGAGGTAGATTCCATTGACTGGAATAAGAAGTTCTTCTGCATCCAAAGTAGACAGTTGTAAGGCATTACTACTCTTACATCTTTTGATCATGTAGGGGCCACTCCAAATGGCATCAAACTTGAAATTCCTTCTGGTTTTTCTCGAGTCCGCATCCCACTTCGAACTAGGTACCCCTCCCGAAAGGTCCTTGCTCTAGCTTTCTTGTCAAATCATCTCTTGAGTAAGGCTTGATCCTTCTCAATGGTTTGCATTACATGATCTCTTCTTTCTTCTAATTCCATCAGATCTACATGTGTGTCTTCCATAGGCTCAAATTCAGACAACTCTAGTTGCTTCATGAGCTCCAATGTAGGTAACTCCAGTGAGATAGGCAACATTGCTTCTTTACCATAGACCAACTTGTAGGGGGAGCTTCCCATTGACCTCTTAGGTGTTATCCTATCAGCCCACAATTTTTATTTGAGCTTGGTATGCCAGGTCCTTTGATTTTCATCTAGAGTCCTCCTAATGATCTTAAGAAAATTATTATTTCTAACTATTACCTGTTACCTTAGGGGTAATAGTTAGAAGAGGTGCTCAAATAAATTCCATTCATAATATCCCATTATGTGACCTTGAAACCTAGGAATAACAAAGTTTTATCTGATATGATGGTGGCTGGTACTCTGAACCTTGTCACTATCCCCTCACAGAAGTCCACTATGCTAGAATCTTTTTCTACCTTGAGTGCTACCGCTTCATCCACTTGGTGAAATAGTATGTTTTCATGAGAATCCACTTGTGAACTTTGCTTGAATTTTGATTGATGACCCCAATGAATTCCAATACTTATTTTATGAATGGTTGGTCAACCAAAATAGGATGCAATGGAAGTGCAATTAGCCTCTCCTTTCCTGTGAAGAATGAATATTCTATACACTTCTCGATCCAAGTGTAGAAATCACTTAATACAATGGGCCATAATAACTTTGGCCTCATTATTTTGAGAGTCATTACCCATGGAGAAAATTTTTCTCTTACCTCTCCATCATGAAACACACATAGCACACTTTCAACTTGGCTTGTTCCAATGCACCTCAATAGGACTCCATTGATGTCCTTCTTGAACAAAACACCATCAACAAGAACATATGGAATGGCTTAAAGTCTAAAATATCTCCTCTTTGATTTTCTCATTCGTGGAGGGAATATACGTATTTATAGGAAATGTATCATGTCCCGAGTCCAATAAGGGGTAGGCATGATATCATCTATTTATTCCTTATTATCTTGTAGTACCAAAACAACTTCTTTTTCATCACTACTTGTCTCAACATGTTGACTAGAAGCTAGTTGTTCACACAATCCTTTTCCATGGACTAGTTTAGTGACTTTAATTTCTATGTCATATTACATGACATGAGTGATCCATCCCACTTGGTTTCTCATTCAAATATTTTTTTCAAGAGGAAATATTGGACCCCTGCATGAGACATCAATGGCTGAATCCTATTGTTTGAACTAGGTGCTTGAATTTCTTAAAACTCCTAATAACTGCAAGGACATGTTTCTCAATGAAGGAGTACCTTACTTCATAGTCCTCCAAGTCTTGACATAAGAAAGTAGCCGGTTGTTTACATCCCTCTTCATTCTACTGCGCTCATTATGGAAACTAAATCCAAACCTCTAAAAGCATAGAGTATGAAATATTTGGAAAAGTTTGTATTGATGAGAGTAGGGGTTTTAGATATAACAATTTTGACAACTTAAAAAACTTTCCTTTCCCTCCACTATCCACTTAAATTCCATACTCTTCTTTAACATTAGTGTTATTGGCTTGAAAAAATTGACAATATATGGTACAAATCTATAGAAAAATTTGATCCTCCCTAAGAATCTCTAGAGATTTTTCTTATGACTTAGTAGTGGAAATGCTCTTATTTCTTCGACTCTTTTAGATCAATTTTCAACCCTTACTTAGATACAATGTGACCTAATAGTTTTCCTTCGTTAGCTAGGAATACACACTCTTTTGGGTTTAGGGAAATTCAAAATCTCACGCACCTTTAGAATACCTTCTTAAGATGGAAGAGGTGACTTTCTTCACTCTTAGAAAACATAGTGATGTCATCTAAATACACCAGAACTATTTTGTTTATCAACCCCTTGAATGCCGTATCCATTTCTTGTTGAATTGTTTCTCCAACATTTGACAACCCAAATTACATTTTCATGTAGACACAGGGTACCCCATTTGGTGGTGAAATTTGTCTTGAAATGGTCCTCTTCTTTCACCATTATCTGGTTGTAGCCTGAGTAGCCACCTAGGATTGAAAACGTTTACAACTAGCTACTACCTGCAATATTTTCTCCATTAATGGGAGCAGATAGTGGTCTTTCAAGGATGCCGTGTTCAGGTCATGAAATTCCATGCATAACCTGATTTCTATGTTTCTTTTCCCGATTGGGACTAGATTCACAACCCATCTTTATTGCTTGGTTGGAAATATAATGCTCACCTTTGTCAACTTATTCGAGGCTCAATGTGTGGGTTGAATGGTCTTTTTTTCCTAATAGGCTTAGCATCTAGATCCAATTCAATTGTATGTACTTGATATATAGAAATTCTTGAGCAAGTTGTACGAAATATGATTTTTCCTATTGAGTAGCTACCTTGCAAATTTGGAGTATTTTAACTTCCCCAACCGAAATACGTTCTGAATCTTCCCATTTGACTGGATATTTTATTTCTCCTTCTAGAATTTCTCATTGGGATTGAAGATTAAATCTAATGTTACTAATCCTATAGTGCCCATTTAAAAAACCACTTGAGACCAAAGAAACAACCTAGGATAAGCTAGAAAATTATGGAATAATTTTTTTATATTTAAAGTAAGTACAACCAGGTTACAAGACATTAGTTTGCCATTGGCAGGTTCTAGAACAAACAAATTTACCAAAACACAAGCTTCATTATTAACCTATTTCATGTTCATATAGTACCAATTTTAGGGTTACATATTTTGCTTAGGTTTAGGGAGTAATCTACCCCCATGCCTACTCTCTAATAGAATCATAACTTTAACTGGGTTTTTCTCCTACTAAACACTCCCGAAATTTCCCTAAACCATTCCTTATGGATAGGAAATTTTCTCACCTTTTCGGTGATATAAAGAAGTCCGTATAACTCCTTACATAACTCAACTTATGAGTGGGCGAGTTTCTAGGCAATTCTTCACTAGAGGGACACATGGTAAGAGAAAGGGAATGTGCCTTAGCTGGATTGGAGGGTCACGGGGTGGCATAGTGAAATTTTCCAAATGCAGGCTCAATGGCACAAAACACTCCGTGCCCTATGGCTCCCTAGGTGGACACATGTCTCCCTAGCGTTAAGCGGAAGAGGGAAGAAAGGAAAGGGCAAGGAGACAAAATGTTTTAGCGCCTAGCACCCAAAGGGAAAAAGGGGAAGAAAGGATGCGTAGGTCCATGCACCCGCCGGAAGACAAAGAGAAAAAAAAAGGTAAAGCGAGTTGCGGGTGGCGGAGGAAAATTGGAAATTTTCCCAAAACCAAAACACAAAACAAAAGGGAGAAAGAAGGTTTGCCCTCCCGCTTTCATTCCCAAGGTGTCATCTAGCATGCTACCATTGGCCTTAAGTTGGCGGGGCCAAAATGAGAAATTTTCCCAAATTTTGAAAGGGTAATTTAAAAATAAATAAATCGCGCCTCTATTGTTGCACAAATGGACACATGACACCCTCTCGATTAGATGCGGGTCGGCGGAGCAAAAAGTGGAAATTTTCCAAAGTCAAAAGTTTAAAAGAAGTTTAAAATTTACAAGGATTCCACCTATCCACTTTGTGCCACATGGCAACATGTGATTGGCTGTAGGTTGGCGTAGTTGTGGGGCCAAATGGGAAAAGTTTCCTAAGGTGAAAAATTTGAAAGGGGATAATTTTTTTTAACAAATTGGTCTACCCCTTTTAGGGTGCCATGTGGTAGGCCCCAATTGGTTTTGGAATGGTGGGGGCCATGAACCATTTTGGGAAATTTTTCCATAGTTAAAAATTTAAATTTTTCTATAGTTAGATTAAATCTTATTATTATTTGATTGCCAAATTGAAGTAAAACTTCAAATGGCCATAACTTTTTATAGGAATGTCAGATTTGGGAAAACAAGGACTTTTCGAAAATCTCTTGATTCCCTCTTCACATAGGAGTTGACAATTTTAGAAATTTCTGAAGTTTACTAGGTAAATTTAATGAAAAAAATATGGAGGCTTCAAATTAGTGAACTGGCAGTTTACAACTTCTCGTTTCGATTAAATTTGAACTCCTCCTTCACTCAACATGTCAAATAGACATGGAGGATCATTCTAGGAAGGGTTTAGAATTTTTTAGTGATGTCAATTTTTTCATTTATACAAGTTTGCATTTTTCCAACAATTGACGGGAAAAATGACTGTGCAAGCTCCGATTTGAAATTCCTTGAGTTTTAGAGATTCATTCTTGATTGTTAAGGTCAATTTGAGTTCTTTAAGTCTTCCTAAATGTGAATTTCAAAGTTTCATAACTTATTGTTGAGTGTAAGATTGAACTGCTCATTTTTATTAAAATGTGCATTGCTGCGAGTTGAGTTTTAAAACAAAGTGATCTTTCACTTAACAAGTTTATTGATCAATTTGCAACTTCCAAATATGGGAAAGCTTTTCAAATCTGATCTAAGGCATTATATTGATTCAATCATTCATTTACATTCAATATGGAGGGTTTATTTCCAATTTTAAAACTCATTTCAAAGGATCAAAAGACTGTCATTTCTTTCCTACATGTTCTTCTTCCCAAACAGAGATTGCAAAACACAACAACAAATAAATTTCAATGCAACAACACCAATTTGATATGGGGATGTAATTCTCTTATTAATTTCCAACAACAACATTACAACTTATCTCTTTCTTTGAATTTCAATTTACAAAATACAAAACATATCTCCTCCTTTCACATTCTTTTCCAAAACGGAATATGTAACATTAACTCTTTACATTTCACAAATGCATCTCAATATTTCCTTTACAATACAAGGTACCTTCTTATTACAATAATGATACAATTCATCCACTTCAAAGTGGGAAGATTACAATGAATTTTCTCAAAGGAAGGGACTGTCAAACTAGGTTTTCTTCTTGCTCCAAAACAACAACATGCTGATTTCTTCATCTTTTCATCTTGATCACAACAAGGAAGGGGGAAAGGAAACACTCTCCACCCAACCAAGACATCCAATGGGAAAGGAGAAGCCATCCTTCCCCATTGGCCCCTGAGCCCCAACCATATTGGAATAGAGTATGAACATCAACACATGGCAACAAAGGCTTCTATAACAAAAAAACAACATTCTTTTCACATGCATAATACAAAAATACACAGTCCAAACAAAAACAACAGTTCACAACTACAATAAGAATCATACACACAACACATGGGCTTGATCAAGCAAGCCATCAAGAGAAATAACTATGGGGAAACTACTTATGCCTCCCTATTTGGAATTGGGAATCCACCTAAATCATACCACCAATAACCATATCAAATCCCATAAACCTTATATCTCCCAACCCCTCCTTATGCGCCCCAAAGTTTCTCCCTTATGCCCCCAAGAGTAAGAAATGCAAGCAGTTTCTTTTCCTAGGTGGATCCCAATCCAAAACTCCCTCCAAAATAGAACAAGTGCCATTGGCAATCCCTTATGCCCCCATATGAAATCCCCATAGCCTTCTCCTACACCTTTCCCTAAGCATTCTACCCAACCAGCCAACAATACACAACACATTCACCATTTGTCTCATGCAAGGAAAGAGAAAACAACATTTAAAAAGGGCAAGATCCTACCTCTCCATAATGGAGTTTGTTCCCAAAACAAAAATCTATTCCAATGCTCAAAATGCAGTCCAAAACAACGACACCAAGCATGCAAATGAATTTCAAAACTCCCTCCACAAGTAAGACTCCAAACAGTAATAAAAATTCTACCCAAAGAGGAAGAACAAAGTTTCAACAAACATAAACAAGAGAAAAATTTAAATTTTAAAGGAGAGGGAGAGGAGAGGATGATGTGGATTCCAAGTGGGATGCCACATCATTCTTCCTTGACCCCTTAAGAGAAAGTAAACATCACAACTGATCACAATAAATTAAACATGACAAAATCACTTACATACTCCAAATCAACACATACTCCAAAAGGACTGCATTAAAATTATGTAAGGAAAGTGCAATTAGAACTTATAAATTGTCACTTCAAAAAGCTTTAAAAATGCCTAAATTTTAACCTCCAAACCATAGGCATGGTTGGTGGATCATTTTAAGAGGTGTGGAACAAGTTTGACTTGTCCCATAAGCCTCCAAATTTGGCCTCCAAGGTCAAATTCGAATTTCATAAAAGATGGAGTGTTTGACATTCCAAAATTTTCCTTACAAGACTCTTACATATTTCTTACACATTCTTACAAATTAACTTACACACTCTTCCAACATCATTATTTAAACTCAACAACTTTAATAATTACATTCCATGTCCCAATTAAATTTAAATAAAGTTTAACTATATGACTCTCACATTTAAATTAATTAAAAAAAAGAACACATTACAAATAAAAATACATACAACAATAATAAAAAGGAACACATAAATAAAATACATATCCCATGGTCACATATAGTGGAAATGCCCCCCATGGGAATTCCTAGGAAAAAAAAACACAACACACAACACGGTTGCCATGGTGACCTTGTAGATTTCACTCGGAGTTTCAATATGGTTAGTCTTTAGTTCCCGATATTGTTGTGATTTTTAACCTGCAAAATGCAAATACCTCCTTCAGCCTTGTGGCCACATCAGACATCCAAGATCATATAAAAATATTTCAAAATCATCTAAACACACAAATCACAACAATATCATTAATTCAACATTATCATTTTTAATTAAATAAATCAACTATATCATCATCAATAATATTCCAACTAGGTCTACTCAAACATCCAATGTCATAAGTCCAAATCAACATCCATAATATATCCATGTCAAAAGTATATCATCAACCACATATAAACATGTCTCTAGTAATCATCAAGCATAATAACTGAATCCAGATCAATAATAATCCATGATCTAACATCTAACCATCATACTAAAACAAACATAATAGTGTCCATAATATGATCAATAGTATCAAAATCAGTATCTAAAAGTGTCAAAGGGAAGTGGGCACTACAAATCCTTTTGGGATCTTGTTAGTTCATAGCTACACTACTTGATTCCTAGCTAGAAATCATCCTCCTCTTGTCGAAATTTGATGATATCTTGATCACTTTCAAACACTTTCCAAATTGTGTTAATTTTTGGAACTGTTGTCCTCACAACTACCTTGATATGGGGTTGTATTTTATCTCTTTTGATATTGTCCACCACATTAAAGATTTCCTTGATTTCTACGAGCTTGTCTATAGCTTCATTTTTCTTCCTTGGTATTGAAAAGATATTGAATGCTTCAAAGTCTTCAATGAGGTCCCATACCATATTTTTATAGCTCTTAAGTAGGTCATTCTTTGTGGCATTTTTTTCTTTGACTTGATTAACAATTAGCTCACTATCCCCAAGCACCTCCAAGTTTTTATGCCTCTTTTCCTTTCCCAATACAACCCATGAATTAGAGATTTGTACTTGTATTGTTCAAGAAGTGAACTAAAATCTGAAAGTTGAATAGTACTTGACATTATGTGGAGACACCACCATTGTACCTCCTCAAGCACCTTTTACGCTTCTCAAACAATCAAAAAATAGTTTCCATACTTCATTGTTTTCCTTGTTTTTTGGCTTGGTGATGCTAGGGTTGGGTGAGTTTTCTTCATGTACACAATATACTCCTAAATTTGCTTCTTCCATTTCCTTATATGGATCAAAATCATGTATTTTTTTTATCACTCATATAATGTAAGGTTTGGAATTCCCTCAACCATTATACATGTTTCTCGGTCATTTGAACATTCTTCTTAATCAAAGGTCAAGGAATTTTCCTTGATATGACTTGGTACATGAGGTTCAATGTGGAAATTTTCTATCAAATCTGACCTAATTATAGCTTTTGCTCCATACCTTGTCCTAAAATGCATGTGCAAGGGAAAAAGTGGTGGAAAATCAATTACATAAACATTTTGTAAATATGTGACATTTGTAGAAGCATGGAATGTAAGGCATAATCCTTTGATAATACCAACTGTTCCTACTACTTTGTCCCATCCAGGTTGTATAACTCCTCTAGAGAATAGATCATATTTTAGGCCCAATTTATTAGTTATCGATTTGGTATGAATGAGTTGCTTGCCCCAAATTGATCATGCAATTGTGCATCAAGCGGTTCTTGACAATTAATGACATGTAGAATGGTGGAGTCTTCAAATTATTGCATGGTTGACCCCCTTCATGTTGCACCGCATTAGTGACAACCTTCTCATGTCTTTAGTTTGATCCATTTGAGGTAGACCAATTCGTCATTGTTGCTTGTAACAAATATTTTTTTCCTAGAATTGTAAGTGATTCCCACATGGAAATACTCACATCTGTCTTCTTCATTTGATCATTGATGTTGGAATGGGATAGGTTCTCCTTTCTCTTCCCTTTACTTGGTATAACCTTTTCTCGGAGCTTGAACATGAATGTGTGGGGTTGTAATAGCTACATTAGACTTATTTTTGGGTTGGGACTGCTCTTGTATTGCTAACTCCTTGAGGGGGAGAGTGGGTTAAGGAATAGTTGGAATAGATGGTTGCCCTTATTTAATGTTTCTCTTATTTGATCATGTATTAACGGTACACCACCACTGAAAGGAGGTTGATTAACTCCTTAAAAGTATTCTATTTTCCAATTGACCAATGTGGTTTCAATTAGGGGTGCCTCTTACTAATTTTATTCTTTATTTGGTTCTTGGGACACACCAATGGTTTTCACCATCAAGGCATTATTCAATGCACCATTGAAGAAAGTTTATTGATTATAAGGTATATTACGGGGTAACACCATTCATACTCATGTATAAGGTTCTTTTGAGTTGAAACCAAATATTTTGATGTCAAAATTGCATTTGGGTCATACGGTCGGAATGGCCTGGAAGCTTGAGATTTTCCTGGTTCTTACTTTAATTTGGAGCCTTAGCTTGATTGCATGTTTGACTAAAAAGGAGGCATATTTGATGGATCTTGAGGATGATGTGGTCTATAACTATGACCTTGATTCCTCTTAATAGTTAAGAGATCATTTCATAGGTTTTGTAGTTTGTTCATAACCTCATGTAGTTATTTAGAAGTACTTAAAGGGGTGGAAGCCTCATTATTGCTTTCATTCATAGGGGCTCGAATGAGATTCAAATTAGGTTTTTGACTTATCGTAGGAGTTCCCATTTCTGGATATAGAGGCATTGGTGGTCTTGGTGTAAGCTAGATCACTTGAATTAAATAGTTTTCTTCCTAATATATATGTTGTAGCCTCTTGGCGCGTTGTTCCTCACATTAAGCTGTATCATCATTTCTATGTCTGAATTTAGATCCTTTAAGACATAAAGGAATGCACCTGAGAAGCCGGTCTTATAGCCTCTTGGATTCTATCCCATGTCTTTTGGAATCAAAAATTGAAATATGTGATCTATTCACTTAGAGATCTCTTAATTGTTGTCAATTTTTTGAATAAATACAGATTATCCGTCCTTTCTCTAAATTGATTGTAGAGAGATATGCATAATTGGTCCTAATTTCGAATACACCTTGTTGTTAGGATCTTAAACCATTGAAAAGCCTTACCCTTAAAAGAGGATGCCAACAACTTGACTATAACATCCATTTCATTAATTTCATGAATTGCATAGACATTTGCAATGTCTTGAATGTGGTCAATAGGGGTTGTATGGTTCCCTCATGTGAAGTGGGGAATATTTTTAGTGTTGAAACTGGAATTTGATTTTGAGCATTTAGGGCAAGTGGATTATTTCCTGTGAAGTTGAAAAACGGGTTTGGTGGCACTTGATTAGCCATTATGATTTTTTGGAGGACCCTTGTTGATTGAATGAAGGGTCTACTGGGTGGAGGTGTAGACAAAGTCTTATTAGGTGGAGATGGTGATATTTGTGGTATTCTTCCTCTCCTTCCTCCATCAAGAGATAATTTCAGGTATACAAATATTCCTTCTTCTCTTGTCTAAGACCTAGTTTGAGTTCTTCTCATATACTTGGGAAACCTCTGCTGCTACACCACCACTGAGTTCTATCCTTTGGAGTTGTAAGATGTGTTGGGAAATGGGCCTCTAAAGGCTAGATTATGCCAAGTCACACACCAAACTTGACAGAATGAAAGTGAAAAATTTGAAGGACATGCATGTTGATTTTCTAGAGGTTGAAACTTATCTTGAACTGGCAGTCCCAAAATCTTGAACAAAATCCCTAAAAGTAGAGAATCCTAAATTTGAAAACCCCCAATCAAAAATTTCTGAAAACCCAAACTTTGAAAACGATTGCACAAATTGAACCTCCGAATCTTGAACACAAAACACTGAAAGTACAAAAAGTATAAGTTCCAAAACCTAAAATTTTGAAACTTGAAATTTAGAAATGCCCAAAAATATGAAATGGAAAAAGGTCCAAATCTCAAAATCCTCAAACCTAAAATCCCAAAATTTTGAAAATTAAAATTTCAAAAATATGAGAATACCCTTTTGTAGATTAGCCCTCAATCTATCTATTGGTGAAATTTGGACTTGTTTTGATCATGAGAAACCCGTAAAGTTATTTGGGAACTTTACTTGTGAGGTGAAAGTTTTGAATTTGAAAACATACAATTTTCTAAGTCTGAATTTCTTTAAAATTCCTTCAAATATTGTGGAAGGAATTCTTGTCCCACTACTTGTGCAAAAATTGTTTGTGCTAAATCATAACACCCCGAATGCTTAATTTATTGATGGGTCATTTGATGTGATTGTGTTATCCTGTAAAATTGACAAGGAAAATTTTGCAGTAACCATACCAAAATTTTGTTTCGGTTCCCCGCCAAGGTCCCTTAGCATTTGCAATGGCATAATATCCCTTTCTCGGAGAATCTAGTTTTTCGAACTTAGTCATTTGGTCCTTTTTGGCTAGGCATAGATTTTATTCATGCAACATCAAAATAATTTGCGCCTTCTATTCCTTTGGCGCATCCTTTTCGGAGTGTCGACATTACAAATGTTGTGCCCTTATCGCACTTGTGCCACCTTTTCGACATTAAAATTGTTGCGCCTTGAATGGTGCGCCAAAGTGCTAAAAAGGGTGTGTCGGCAGTCCCAAAACCGCACTAAAGGCACAAATAATTTCATGTTGGCATATGTTTTGGTGCACCCTTTGAAAAATTTGGTGGCACATTTATTGCACCTTTTGCTATATATAGGCGCATCTAACCTGTCATTTTCACGATTGAAAAAACGTGAAAAGTTTAATTCCTCTAGCACTGTCAGCGCTCCTATCATCCCCGTGTCACTTTACGTCACATTCGTGGACCCCACATCATTTCTTCCATCCTATATATTCCTGGTAAGTGGTCTTTGCTTTTCTTGTGGTGATTGTTTGTGGGTTTTCTGTATTGTTTTCAGAGGTTTTGTTGTTAAAAACAAAGAAATGAATCTAAAGAAATAAAACACAACCTCCAACCCATTTTGCAATCTTCTCTCCCCCAAACCAGTTTCACCCTCCTTCCAGATCTGCTGGCCTGGAGGGCTTTTGTCTCAAAAATGAATCCAGAATCCTCTTTGCTCTTTTCTCCTCATTGTCAAAATCTATGTTGAAAGAGGCCGAAAACCATGAACTTGTCAGAGAGAGAGAAAATCTAAAAGTTAATATATCCAAAGCCACGGATTTTTCTTTGGCACAAACAAACGCGTTGTTACACAAAACACAGTCGCGCCAAGGGGCGCACTATCCCTACCTGTAGCATGCACCCTCCCTACACCTTATAAATTTCTTAAAACCTAACATAGGCGCAAGTGCAATCCCACCTACACCAACATCTGAATGTCATGCAAACTCTTCCTATGCCGCACCAAAAGCCCCTTGTACACCTTAAATCAATGATGCATCCTTTAATTCTGCGCCCTTTGGCACATAAAAATGTTTTGTAACATGTTCCATATCTGTGCCATTAGCGCACCCCGCCCTTACAACACCAAGATAATCTGCACCCAGTTTAAACCCTTCATATGGCGTAGGTGCACATACATTGACATCAACATCTGAGTGTTTTGTGTAATCTTTCTGTGCCCTATGCCCTTTGCACTGCTATCTTCTTCTATGCAACACTCTCCATCATTGCGCCTTACTTTTCTGACCCTCGCACTGACTGTAGTATATCAACACCCCAGGTCCTAGAAGCTTCTAAATTGCTAACTCTATGATCTGACAACTAACATGGCCCTTCTGACGGTGGACTTCCTTGCTTCTTCTTGCAGATCAGCAACTGAACTCAGATTCACACATGTCTTCATCAAGTAAGAGGCCAACCAAGTCAAAGGGTAAGGCCAAACTCACAGAAGAAGAAATGAAGTACAAATACCAAAGGGTTAGGATGCCCGAGTCCCTTGCAAAATGTGACTTAGACATCAGGGATTCAGAACTTGGTCACATTGACATGGAGGACTTTTGGGCTAGAACCAGAAGGGTCACAGAAATCCATGGATGGAAAAATTGGTCGAAAGTGGTCTACACTTTTCTAGGGAATTCCCATGAGTGCGGTGAACAATGAATTCATGATGGTGGTGGCCCGCTGCTATAATAAGGACACAAGGTGTGTCGAGAATGAAAAGGGTGAGGTTATAATCAACCTCACTGCCCAGAATTTTGAAATCATGTTGGGTATCCCCATCACCGGCATTTTGTGGCAATAAGCCAAGAAGACTACATAAAGGCATGGGATGAAAATGAGGACAAATGCATGTAGTTAATGAATGAAGTATATCTGAAGAATAAGAAGGTAATAACCAGGTGGCCATAGGTTATTCATCACAGCGACTTCTCAGAAGAGCTGAGCGACACCATCACCTTCCTGAGTAGGGTGTTTAGGCTTCTTGATGCCCATTACTTCCACAAATGGATGCTCAGGTATCTGGAAACTATGAGTAAAAACATTCCTGATCAATGTTTTGAATGGGCAGAGATCATCAACAACACCATCTCTGAGTAGCTCCAACAACTCTCAACAACAGGGAGGTTCTACATAAACTCCTACGTGGTATACATTGCTGCTTCTGAAAGAGATTACCCAGCACTGAGCCGATGCGGGGTGTGGCCCCAAGTAAAAATATATGAATATTATCCAGAGTTAATACTGGAAAACAACATCGCGTAGTTCAACAAGATCAACGATGCCTTCTTCTACGACATCATCTACCTGTTGAGGCCCAATATGACTCACGGTCGGATGACCAAGAGCGTGGTGACTGCCAGAGAAGTGGGGGTGTTATTTACATAATTCCCCACTTTGACCTATCTCAAGTCCACCAACTTCTTAGGGGAGCCCACCAAGCTGCCAAGGTATGCGGGGCCTAAGCTGATCCTATTGGAGCTGTCCAAGTAGCTTATCACATATCATGAGAAGTGCCTGAAAAGAAAGAAGGGTGGAAATCCATTCCCCCTCACAGTGGGCAGGTACACCTGCACTTCTCACACCAAATCCCAAGAAATGTTTGTAGAACTGGAGTTGCTTAACTTGAAACACAATTTCCCGGTAAGGCCAACCTTTGACCCTTACAATTACCTCTCGAAGGCAAAGCTTGATCCAATCCATGTCCCATAGATCAAGGATATTTACATCGACCTGTATCACAAGGTCGAGCTTAGGAGAAAGGATCACTCCCGCCTGGCCCTAGCGGAAATCATCCAGTATGGTGTGGCCATTGTCCCGAAAGGTTTCCAAACGACCGATCAAGAAGTTGATCAGGTCTATCTAGATAAGGACAGGGACAATTGGCCATTTTCTCGAGATAGATAGAACAAGGGCACCTCAAAATATTGAGGAGAGGGTTAAGGGCACTTTGCAACACACAAAACATTGGTGCAGGTATAACGGTCTCATCTACCTTGTGGTATACTTCACCACATCTCCCTTAGGTAATGCACCTACTACGCTAAAGCACTTACCAAAGAGCAAAGGAAAAGACAAATAAGGAGAGTCAAGCACTGCTCAGGAGCAAGCTCCTAAGAGTCCTCCTTATTCCACCCAAGAGCAGGTCGTACGCCTGGTGTCCCCAGAAAAATAACAAGTGGTAAGTGTTCCAACAGGCAGATCCACTCAGGATGTTGCCACTGCTGTAACCATTGAAGTTCCCTCCGTCCCATCTCCCACTCCTCCTTCCCCTCCTCGCATCACTCAAGCAACCACTCCTCTGGTTGTGTCTTCTCCCTCGTCTTCTACTATTCCCCCTTCCTCTTCCTCCATCTTCTCTTCCCTCACATAGTTGTCCCCCATCATTTCTTCCCTCATCTCTCGGATCCCTTCCACGCCCACGGTTTCCCCTCCTACAGTGACTCCTACCCCTATGAGCATTGGAGATTCGACTTCTTTATCAATGCTGCCGCCAAGCATCTCGACACATTTCCCCGAGTTCACTGTAGCTACTCCTTCTTCTGCCTCCATTCCCTCTTCTCCCTCTGGTCCCACTCCCTTAAGTCCAGAATGGATCTCCAAGCACCTAAGCCAACATAAGAGGAAAGTCCCCATTACACCTATGGACTTCTCCATCATTCCAACAAAAGGAGCTAAGAAGCAAAAGCCGATAACCCACTTCTCTCAGAGTGCTTCAGGTGAAAGGGTAATGGAGATCGCATACCCCGATCCCACAAAGGACAAAAAGGATCTGTCTCCTACAGATTATACAGTGACACAGGTCATGATGGGAACATCCTTAGAAATCCTATAGGGAGAGGCCCTATCTGTAGTGGATTCCCTTTGCAAAAAATCTTCAGGAGGCAAAGGAAGAGAAGAGGATACTAAAAGAACAGAATAAACATCTTCTCCAAGCCCTGCAGAAAATGGGCAGTACACCTCCTACAACTACCACTGAAACTCTTGACGCCCTTAGCTAGGAAAATATAAAAGAATATGCCAAGATTGGTAAACAAGGTATGGTAGTATTCACCTGGAGAGACCAGATCCTCAAGGATAGTGAGGAAGTAATAGTAAAGTTCACAGAGCTATATCAGAATACTAATTAGGCTAACAAGGAACTCTAGGTGATTGCGGGACCTATCTCCAAAGAGTTCGACCATGATAGGTTACAACATGAGACATTCCAGAAGATGCTTGACTACCCTAGTCGATGACTTAGTGGAATTTGGTGTCTTCGATCACCCCAAAGCACCCAACAAAGTCCTTACTACTTTGGACTATCGGGTCGATCAGATGGAATTCGTCTTGGAGAAAATTGATAAAATCAAGGAGGAATCCTTGGATGCAATGCATCAAATGGACTAGATTGTCCTAAGGATGTCTCTAGGCTTACTCACCCCATCATATGCCTTAAGGAAGGTAGATGACACTATTCAGATCTTTAAGGAGATTACGTCACAAGGGTTAGGGTCAGAAGTGAATTTTGATGCAGAATCTATCAACAACCTTTTGTCCTACCATGATTTTATGGGATACCTGATGGAGGCAGGTAATGAATACTTCAAGCTCCCAGAGAGACTCAGAGGTGAATGAGAGACATGTGAAGTCATCAACGATCACACCAAGAGTCTTGCTCAGGATCAACTTCAACCGATGATTAGAAAATTCTTGGAGTATTGTGCTCTCAATTTCATATTTCCTCCTCGAGCGTAAGCGTGACACTCCTTTCCCACCACAGATGATGACGAATAGGCTCCTTCCTCCTAGGATTTTCTCTTTAAATTGTAAATTATTTAAAATTTTGTTGGCACAAATGATGACATCATCCATGTAGCACCATTAGATGTTGTCATCCACCAAATTACCCAAAGTCAACAACCGACTTTTAGATATTTTGTAATTAGTTGTTGGTTTCTTTTTACCTTCTCTCTCCTTTTCCTTCTATATATACTTGGATATTTGTTGTATTCAAGTGGTGGAATTTTTTTATATAAAAATAGAAGTGAGAAGAAAAGACTTTGTAATTTTTGTAATGTGAAGAAAACATTAATACAAATATTGAGACTTTGTCTTTGAATACATGTGTTATGTGCATCAAATCTTTCTTATGTTAGATCTCTCGTGTCTATTCTCATTAGATCTATCTCTACTTTTTGTCATTTTCTCATCGGTATTGATTTGTTTTTTTATGCAAGTAGGTTTGGCTCCGTTTACTACCAATCCCAAAACATAAACCCTCCGACCTTTCTCGCTTTTGAATTCATTTCTTTTCTCCCTTCGAACTATCCTATCACCTCTCTTCCTTTCGTCCCTTCCTACTCACTATCGAAATACCCCAACCGGGATGAGATTCCAAACCCCTGAAGGCAGAATACTGTGGGACTTTCATTGATTCCTACTGGTAGAATATCAATAAACTAGTTTCACTTTAATATCTCAAAGAGGGGCTATGCCCTGCACATTGTTCGCTCGTCTATCCATAGATTTTCCCAACCGGCGATTTTTAGACCAACAGATTGCACAACATGGATTTATTTATTAATTGTGGGACTTTGCAATCAAAAAATATTTATGGAGAATGATGGGTTCCTATTCCTAAATCCAGACACCACATGGCCAAATTTCAAAGAACTATTCTAATCCTAACCTAATTTCTCTAAGGAGACATGGATAGAGGGATTGTATAAAGTAAGTCTAATCTAACAAGAGGTGATGCACTAATAAGGAATGCTAGATATTATTCACTTCCAGGGATGAAACAAAAAAATTGAAGAGGGTAATTCAACACCACATGTCAAAATATACTTGTTGCAAAACCCATTCACCAAATAAACACAACCATTTATATTTTCAATAATAATTAAACATGCACAAATAACCTTAAATGTAATGAGATATTAAATGAGAGACAAAAAACACAATAGATGATAAATAATTAACCACAGTATCTTTTATTACTCCAAGAGTTGACACTTTGTGCATTACAAGGGGGCCAAAAGAAATCAAATTTGCACTTACAATTTCAATAGGAGGCTTGAGATCCATAGATTTTCTCATAGAAAAGAAAATAAGGGAGGGAAAAAGGAAAAACATCTAACCATTTTAAATGTTCCCCTCCTTACAATTTATAGAGGAATAGTTTGCGGAGATGAGAGAGAGAAAAGAGTCCTGAAACTGCTTCAAAATCCTTCACAAAATCATCATTATACTCCCGCAACGGCTACTAAAAAACCACGATTGCATTTGTCTTGAACAATAAGAAATGGATTTTCTTACATTTGATTATGGCCTTGGAACTGCAATTTCATCATGAAAATATTCCCAACAAACTCATTAAATTATATTTTTGATCATCTCATGCCAAATGGCCCGAAATAAGCTCTCCATCAACTCGATCTTGCAAAAATGGTGGAGTATGAAGGAAGACATCATTATTTTACTCTTGGTTGGTTCTTTGAATTTGATCTCCACCTACCCACCCGATTCCTAGATTTTGAAATTTTGTAACACCCACATTATACACACACAAATACAATAGTAAAAATACCAAAATAATTTTTTTCACTTACATTGTAGTATACACGACACTACAGGAGATCACTTAGGATGACACACAACACAAGATATGTTTTCAAAAACAATAACCTAGGTAGGTAACATGAACCATGTGATGCACATAAAGGCCACTTATTTTTAAAATGACAAGGCACAACCTTATGATTAAACAATAGGACACACTTATAGATAGGGTCTTCCCACGACATGATATTTTAGGATAACACATTTATTACAATCATGTTTCAATATTTAACTTCAGTCATAGAAAGGTTCATAATAAGTGAATCATACATTTCCTTTCCCTTTTTTTTTTATATTTCCTCTATATTTATTAACATTTAACTTTTGGAGTATCTCATTGAATAAGGACCATCTACATTATTGCAATTACTTGTTTAATTTTCTCATTTGATAATATGGTATTTATTTACACACAAGGCTATTAGGTCTTACCCCTAGGATTCACATCTATGGGCATGCATCTTGATCCTATATCATACCTCCATTACACAATAGAAACAAGTGTAAGTCCAAAGGATGTGAAGTTCATTTATTTTTGTTTAAGGATTTAGGGTCACATTTCTTTCAATCATTTAGAATTGGATAATGGATTTAGTACCCAATAAGTATTATATGAATTAGGTTTTTACCCACAACAAGAGTGTTTAATCACATTACAAGGAAGATCATGTTTCAATTTACTTGAGGGATAACATCTCACACTTACGCTCCCCAAGGCCAAGCGTCAATTATAGTTTTACTATAGTTATGCTCCAACAATTAATTAAGGATTCAAAGGCTCTTAACATTGCAACATACTTCCTTATTTTCTTGTTTCTAGATTAGGTTTCTTGAGTATTGTTTTACGTGTGACTCAAGAGGTTTTATGTATCCCTAACTAGGTTCATATGCCTTTCTTAATGAACTGTGTAACCTATTTTTTATTAGGGGAATTTGAATCCACTAGACTATGTCGTAGTGGGAATTATCTCTAAGCACATGATCACAATTTCAAATCATACATCCATTACATAGAAGGAAAAGTGGGACGACAAGATGGAAAAGTCCTTCATTTAATAAGGTTGAGAATCACACATTAAATTTTACATGACATGGATTCTGTTACACACCACATGATGGTTTTAAAATGTTATAAGAACAATATAAATTTCACTTTTCTCAAGAAATTCAACTTATGTTTACATTTTCATGAACTAATCATGAATTAAAATGGTGTTAAATTTCACAAATAACTATTAGTATTGCACCATTGAATTCAAATTATAAATGAGATTGGGTATCGAATTCATTTATGATCGCCACTCTTAAAGTTAACTTTCAAGGTTAGTCACCTTCTTTGCCACTCAACATGTATGTCTGTCTAAGGGGATTTTATACTATGTTTAATGTAGGTTTCTCAAGGAGTACTACTTAAGAGAAAACATTCTCCTTACTACACACATGATTACCAATCCTAGATGGGGACCACATACTCAAGGCAACATTTGACCATGACGTTCCTAACTATCAGGTTTACAACGATGTCATTAAACAAATAGGCTATGGAGACAACTCATACTTGAGATCTTATTTATATAAGATAGAAGGTGCCATTGAGTGTAAAGATTAAGTTCATTCTAAGGTCTTAGTTTTCTATGCTAAAAGGAAACACACAGGAAGGGTAGTTATGCATGAATTTTATATTAGGGCTAACTATTTTGGTTATATTTCTTTATTACATTTTAAAAGTAAGAAACACCACACACAAATTATTTAATCATCAATTACACACTAGAATTGCACTATAAAATATTAAAGTCAATTTCATTTAACACATTTATCCCACTTTTACAATACATTTTTTTTTGGAATCAAATAACACCCATGTTTAGATGAACGTTTCCCTTAAATACGCATCTTAAAAATATTACAAAACTTCATTAATAAACCTTTCAATACTTAGAAAATTTTGAACTTATCCTTTACAATATCTCTTAACACACACACACACACACACACACACACACACACATATATATATATATATATATATATATATATATATATATATATATATATATAAACCCCCATTTTTTTACCATATGTAAGTCTAAATCAAAAGAACACCTATAATTAAATGCACATTTCCCAAAGCACCCCTAAATCTAGCATCTCAATCATATTACCAAATTTCGATAATACATAAAAATTTCTTTCCATTAACATACATGATTTACAATAATATACAAAGAATAACAACCACGGTGTTTCACAATCTTACTTGCATCCTGCAAAACCATATAAGTGTGAAATCAATGATAAATTGCTAGCATGGCATCCACCTAGATCTAGTATAGTTAACGTTATTGGTTTTCCATTTATATTTTAATAATAATACACACATGAAAAAGAGATTATTAGGGCATATATTCATTTCATTTCATTCCTTAACTAAGAGAGAGAGAGAAAGAGATAAGGAAGAGAGAGAAACACTATTTTTCCAAAAGTCAAATTTCACACAGTAAAGTCACAAGATAGAGTTTCAAATAGTTATTTACAAGTGTTAATAAGTTTTCCATGATAGTTTGATAACTTGACTAGGGTTCTACAACTTTCTTTTACATTTTCTTGTTAGTTGCAAAAACATCCAATTTTGGCTCGAGGCTAAGAAAGTGCGTTAAAAATTGTTCTCTGATAAGAAAATTCATGACAGGAGAATTCCTACATGTCCACCTATATACTAAAAATCCATAGGGACTGATGGAGTCCATAACTGGTGAACGGTGGACAATTGGCGAATGGTTTTCTAGAGCCACTGATCGTATCGATCAAGTTTGACCTAGTCAAACAATGACCAGAGGCCTACGAAACCCCTTTGCCAAACTAACTAGGGATGGGATTTTCCCAAACCGAAGGTTCTAGGAAATTGTCTAGTAAAAATACTAGAGGTTTGCGAAGAAGAAAAACATTTCATTTATCGTGGTCTAAATAGTGAGCCGATACAAAACTCAACTTTAAATTTTTACAACTTCCTAAATGTGTAAATCAAGGTAATAGGGCTCCTAGAGGAGCGAAGAAGAGAACGAAAATGGTAAAACAAGGTTAAGCTAATGCTTGATGTGACTCTCTACGTAATAGCGAACACATACGATGCTTGACATATCTTTTATGGGCATAATGTGTTGTTTTGAAAGTCTCTGAAATAACATTTTTCTAACTTTGCAATGAAGATAAAATGGTTGTTTTAGTTAACTCGTCTAGCTCTCATAAAAGACCAATGGATAAGAGAACCTAATTTTTATAACGTGAGTCTAGCACGTACAAGGTTGTAGTAAAAAAATGATTGATGGTCAATTTTTAAACCGGTAGCATAGATGACCAGGTAGAGTTTTATTGTTTCACACTAACATTATAATTAAAATACTCAATTGTACACTTATCCAATGGTTTATTATTTCTATTACATTGTAATGAAGAACAAAATTATATGATAATTATAAAAGACAAAGTAAGAAGACCATGCTTGGAATAACTGGAGAACACAGTTGTGGAATTTGGCATTACATGGTTAAGTGCATGTTTAGTTACGAAATTCTCTTTTCTTTTCTAGACTTCACTTTGAGCCCATCTTGTAGATAATAGATTCCATTAGAGCACATATCTTTGACACATTCCAACGAATGGTTTGAGTTCCTTGACCACACTTCCCAGTGACTAATGGATTCACCAAGTTCACTAGCATTCTATCAAATAGTTCTCCCGTGCTAGAAGAAGGTAAAGGAAGATTCTGAACTTGGCACAACTAGAAGCAACTGGAAAGGTGGACTGATCGGGGGCACACTCTATGTGGTTGCATTAGGTGAGAAAGGTTAATGCATCTAGAGGATAACCATGACTTCTAAATATTGTATTATTCATATTCCATGAGAAAAGGTCATGTTTTGGTCTTTTGATCAACCACCTACAAGAACCCACTAATTTTTGTGCTTTCATGCCACCATGGAAGGGTATATTGAAATGTTATTGCATGGTTGATCATAATTTCTCATATAAATGTGCGTTGACCCATTTAACCTCAACAGAGGATATTTTGGAACTGCATGTCTGGAACAGTTTATAGTGGGACAGTGCGTAGAAATCATCAACTAATATGCCCCTCTAAAAAAATATTCTCTACATATTGCTATAATATTGAAACTGGTTGTGCGTATTCCTATAGTCAAAATAGTGTATAAAACCACACGTTTATGAGGAATTTTGTAAAATAGTCCATGTTCCTTGAGTCTTTTTACTTATTTTCATAAATTTCCACCAGAATAATTATAATCTTAACTTCAGACAAGGATCCCAATGTATTAAGCTCTGTTTGTTTTCAACACCCTGTTCCACATCTCCTCTTCGAGTAGGGAAGAATAAAAGAAACAAATATTGTGGAAACATACCTCGAGAACAAGAAAGGAAATTTTAATTTCTTACTTTATAAAACTTCTACTTGGAATGAAAGGTAAAGATAAAGAATGTGATATAGGGTTATAATACACGCAACACTAGCGTTAAGAAGCAAAAGAAGCTAAATGAATTCAGCTAGTCATTTCACCTGATTGAGGAGCTTCTTAACCTCGATGTTCTTCTTCTCTCTTCAAAAATCTGCATACAACAAAATAACATTTGCAACAAAATTTTTCCTTCCTTTCAGATACATTGAACCCGTTGCAATGACTGAAACGAATCCTTATCAATCACTTTGAAAATATTATAATGAGGGGAAATCAGATATATAGATTTGTCTCCATATGCCGTTTTGTTTTACCAAAACAGGTACTAATTTTAGGAAAGCTATTAGTGCGAGATTCGTTTAATAAAAACCCTAATCCACATTTGCATACACGTCTACCAGATCATTTACAGCTACAAAAATGACAAAATTCCTCTATATTTTATGCTTTTATGGATGTCGATACCCTGTTCCAGAGCTCATATTTTTACATAGGCTGGGAGTTCACAAAAAATGTAAACCAATCATGTTGGAGACCTGTTTGTTGTAGAGGTGAAATAATGTGATTTTATCTTCAAGAAACACGTCTTTTGTACATTTCTTAAATCATATTACATGAATAGTTGTCTCATTCTTTTATTGGTCAGACACTGCAACAATATAAATGTTAATACCATCCACCACCAATCTGCATCCACATTGCCATGTCTCCCTCCTGGAACATGCCACCCAGACTTCACGCCACCCCCATCCACTTATTGTAATTTCCACCTACTCTTATTAAATTTCTTTCACTGACGGTCTCTTTTATTCTATCTTTATTTTTATTTATTTTTAAATATATTTCATTTTCTAATAGTTTATTTTTTTTTGTTTAATTATAGGAAAGTGAAAGGCGCATTACATATCCCTCCCCTTATAAAATATTTGTCCTCGATGTGATGCAATGCCAAGGTTTTAAGAGGGTTCTCATAAGAAAGGAGGAACAATAAGTGACTCCTATCACCAAACAAGGAAAATATTAATTGCCAAAGTGAAAACACATAGAAGAGAGAAAGGTTAATAATTTCTTAATGTTTTGTGAAGATTGGTAGTTCTAGTTTGCATGATTATTTAGTTAATATTTTTCCTTGAAGGTATTTATTAATCTCAAACTCTTAGTATTTCAATTCTTAGGATTTTAGTTTATGTATTTTTTGTGGGTGCCCATTTGATACTGACATCACGATGCGACACAAGAACCAAACACAACACTAATGGTCCAAAAGACATATCTCTACATACTTCTATGACTGTATCACATCACAAGAACTCAACCAAACCATGGAAGGAATATAAACAATCATCAACATAGTATTTTTCATATACATGTTCCCGAAAAAAATGTACTCGTAACATGGGCATACTATAACACATCAAAATCCCAACAATATGCATACAAAGGTTTCACAAAACTCAAAACCATAATTGTAGTTACATAGATTCAAAAAAGGATCGGATCATACCCTTAATGAGGAGCATCAATCCTCAACATCACAAAACACAACTGAGACTCACATGAGTACACATAAATCATAATACTAATACCACACACATCTCGAAACATCACAAAACAACTCCATATACCTCCCAAAGCATCGCAACCAACTACATATACCTCCTAAATCATCACAAAACATATCCATGTACCTAGAAATCTTTTATCCCTCCCTCATATAGAATATACAAAGATAATGCAAGAAATTTCTCTTATCACTCCCTAAAATCTCTTATCACTCCATCAAATCTCTTATCACTCCATCATGTAGAATATACAAAGATAAAGAAAGAAATTTCATGTATCCCCCAAAAGAGGTCGGTCACCCTATGGCCCTAGACACATATAGTCAAAACACCCCTAACCAAAGTGACATAATGACTCATTGTTCAAAAACCCACTAGTTATCTATAACTCCTTGGGGTGTACCCCCATATAAAAAAGTGGGTCCATTAGTTCAACCACTCCATGGTGAATCCAAAGACCCTATCCCAACACATTTTGAGATTAGAACCAACATAACAATACACTCCAAAGGCCAAGTGGAAAAAATCTCAAGCCTTGGGCTAGGCTATATAAAAAAAACTTAAACTGAAACAAAAATTTAAAAATAAGAAAAACAAATGGATAATAGCCATAGTTAGTGCAAAATCCACATGTTAGTGTAATAACCAAATAAAATGCCCAAAATATAAGAACACATCAATCAAGAAAATTGTTGGTTTTGACAAGAAAAGAGATAATGATCAATTTACAAATAAAATATGTATAGAGAAATAACACATTACAATCACTATGTGGCCTCATACGACCACCAAAGGGTTACTCATTGAGTTACCAAGTACTTGGACATTGGGCCTTGGCTCGTAAAATAACATATAAAATAATACAACTGTCATAATCTCTAGCCTAAATCATCCCTCCATACTCCCACAAGGCTCAACATAGTCAAAATAACATAGGATTGTTCGATGGACAACCCAATAAGAGAGAGCAAGGGATGCTAGTTTGTATAAGTTGAGCCTAAGGTGGTGCACATCCACAATATACTAAGAAAAAAAAATTATACTAAACATATAGAAGTCTATTGTTAGTCTATATAAGACTCCACTTGCTCACTCGTACTCGGATCAAAATTATGAAAACCGGGTCCACACCTTCTCTCTCCACACATACAATATTAAAGATTTCTCCCCTTATGGTCATCTAGTGAAAGGCTCACAATATGACACATAACTACATCACTAACACAATGGTGATTCACGCACATTAACCATAGCATCTTACGCATGGTATATATATAGGGTATAACACAATCATTACTTTCATGGGTTACAATACATCACGTTTCCACATAATGCACTCGGGTGTAACTACTGCAAAATAGGAGTCATACGATCACCATATGCCCCTAATTCACGACATGAATTATATGCGTGATGAATAGATTGAATAACATTACAACATAGAATCAATTGCAATACGTCATGGTGACACACACAATTCATCACAACATGGTGGCAACATCACAATACAATCCAATTCACTCTACACCAATTTTGTCATGCAACACATTAACACACCTTCATATCACATAATAATAAAACTCCCTAACACTCTACAATTCATAAGAAAAATATTTTCACACACAGTAAGGCGACACATCACACATGAACTCCTCATTGAATCCATGAAAAGGAGAATGAATACTATCATAAAAAACACAACAACATGATAAAAAATACACACTAAGTGACATGCACAACATGTGCATTCATAATATCATAATTACAACATTGGTCACATAACAACATATATCAAATTAATCTTCCAATCTCAACCATGACCATGTAAAACCATAATAACTCCAATCTTTCCACAAGGTTCAAGAGCATGAACCTCTGCTTTGATACCAAATGTAACACCCACATTATACAAACATAAATACAACAGATTAAAATATTGGAATAAATTTTATTTTTACTTACAGTGTAGTTTAAATGACACTACAAGAGATCACTCATAATGACGCATAACACAAGACATGTTTGCACAGATAGTAACCCAAATAGGTAACATGAACCATGTGATGGACATCAAGGCCACTTATTTTTCAAATGACAAGGCACAACATAACGATTCAATGATAGGACACACTTATAGATAGGGTCTTTACATGACACAATATTTTACGATAACACATTTATTACAATCATGTTTCAATATTTAACATCAGTCCTAGAAAGGTTCACAATATGTGAATCATACATTCCCTTTCACTTTGTGTTTGCTAGATTTCCTCTATATTGATTAACATTTAAATTTCAAAGTATCTCATTGAATAAGGACCTTCTACATTATTACAATTACTTTTTTAATTTTCTCATTTGATAATATTGTTTTTATTTACACATAAGGCTATTAGGTCTTACCCCTAAGATTGACATCTATGGGCATGCATCTTTATCTGATATAATACCTCTCTTACACAATGGAAAGAAGCGTAACTCCAAAGGATGTGAAGTTCAATTTTTTTTTAAGGATTTAGGGTTCTATTTCTTTCATTCATTTAGAATTGGATAATTGATTTAGTACCCAATAAGTATTATATGAATTAGGTTCTTACCCACAAAAAGAGTGTTTAATCACATTACAAGGAAGATCATGTTTCAATTTATCAAGGGATAAACGCACCCCAAGGCCAGGCATTAATTATAGTTTTAGTATAGTTATGATTCAACAATTAATTAAGGATTTGAACGTTCTTAACATTGCAACATACTTTCTTATTTTCTTGTTTCTAGATTAGGTTTCTTGAGTATTATTTTACGTCTGACTTAAGAGGTTTTATTTATCCTTAACTAGGTTCGTATGCCTTTCTAAATGAAGTGTGTAACCTATTTATTATTAGGGGAATATGAATCGTCGAGGAACCACTAGTCCCTATCTAATGGGGAATTATCTCTAAGAACATGATCACAATATCACATCATACATCCATTATGAGAAAAGATAAATGGGAGCACAAGATGGAAAATTCCTTCATTTTATAAGGTTGAGAATCACATTAAATTTTACGCAACATGGATTCCATTACACACCACAAGATGGTTTAAACATGTTATAAGAATGCTATAAATTTCACTTTTCTCCAAGCACTTCATCTTATGGTTACATTTTCACAAACTAGTCATAAATTAAAATTTTGTTAAATTTCACAAATAACTCTTAGTATTGCACAATTGAAATCAAATGATAAATGAGATTGCGTATCAAGTTCATTTATGATCTTAACTCTTAAAGGTAATTGTTATGTCAAAATTACAACACCCTTGATTACTTGTGATCTTGTGTAAAAGGAAACCAAAGCAACTCCGCATAACATGGGATTATCCTGTGGTGTGGGATCTTGCAAGTAGGATAATCCTCCAGATAAATCTAGATTCTTCCTCTTACCTAGTTCCAAATTCTCCAAAGTGTAGAGAATGGAAAGCTTAACAAACCCTATCTAATTCTTTCTAAGGAGACAGGGATAGAAAGATGCATGAAATAAAACTACTCTAAGTCAAGGTGATGCACCAAGAAAGGGTGAGACAATCTAAGTGAGTGACAGATGGGGAGGAAACTAAGGAAGAGAAGGTTGGTAGAAAATCCAAAATCCAAGAAAATATTCAATTCCTTAAATTTGTAAAGCATAAAAAACTATGGACCCTGCAGAAAGATAAATACTTGCACAATATACTTATAGATATAATGGAAGGAAAAAGGTGCAATTAATACAAGATAAGGTGAAAATGGAAACAACACATGAATTTTATTGCTCAAAAACATGCACAATCCATCATACCATAATTAAGAGACAAAATCTTGTACAATAATCCCAAATTTGAGGCCTTTAGCTCACAATAGCTCTAGAACAATTTTGTCAGAGTTCCTTTGCCTTTTGAAAAAATATCCCTTAAAATGAGGTGAATTTCACAATATATAGGGAAATTGATTCACCAACCTGTAGGATGCATTAGATAGGTATGGGTAACCATTCATTTTGCTAATTTTCTTGCACGGGTGGTCATGGGTGTCATGCCTCATTAATTATGGCTGTTGGGATGTCATTCACTCGCCTACCCTCTTCTTGGGCTTGTAACTCATCCATCCTCACAGCTGATGAACTAACGAGCTAACCAACTTAGTGACTTGACCAACCTTGCATCACCTAACTTCAACTATCCAACCACAGGGTTGGACATCGTCTTACTAAGTGGGCCATACATTACTATGGTTGTCAACCAACCCCGACTGCCATCTCTACATCGTGGGTCATCCAACCCAAGGGGGAGTGATGAACATCTATTTTTTTCCATACTATGAGCTACCTGACCATCCTGATGGTCGTCCATCTGCCAGTCGACCTACTTGTCCATAAGCCACGAAAAAAAGTGACTGATGAACCTCGTGACCCATCCAACCTTGCCTTACCGTCAATCCTTTGTAACTTGCCCAACCTATCCATACTATAAAGCTTTTGTGACCCGACCAACCTATCTGTACTATCTAACCTTGGTGACCCGACCAACTTGTCTCTGCTATCCAACCTTTGTGAGCCGACCTATTGGTGCTCAAATTTGTTTCGTCCCATTTGCCATTATTTTCCTCTGATCGTGGATTGTGAAACATTTTGTCTCTTGATGTCGATTTTCTGAAAGTTTCTAGCTCTACTTGAAATTCCTTGAATTGTTTACAAAATCCATTGTCATGTCCCTCCTTGAAAAGTCTCTAAGCTTGCCCTGTTTTTGCCCTAATTTCTTTAAAATTCGTAGGCTTTGCCATTTTTCCTGTTTTTCACCAACCATGGAAGCTCGAGAATGGTTAATTTATAATTGTAGCCTTTGAAAATCCAAAATACATGGTTGAAGGGATGCTCAAAACCGTGATTAACTTGTTTTCATTTTTAAAAAATCATCCTTCATGAAAAATCGGGTTTTGGGTGTAAATGGTGATTTTCTGTATTTTGACGATCTGACGGGTGTCTTTTTCCTATCAAAGTTATTCCTTAGTGTTTGGTGGTCACGTGGATTATTTTGGTTGGTCAAGGGATGGCAGAAAATGCTTTAACTTATCACTTTTTTATTTTTGGCAAAAAGGAAAATTTGGTCCTGTGGCTCCGCTCATTTCTGATTGGTTCTTTTGTTGCTTACGTGGATTCTTCTAATTGGATGGGGCATGACAGGTTTGTTTTCGAACTTGTTCCTTTTGGCTACTTTTGCAAAATGTTTGAACTCACCCCGCGGCCCTGTCAAGCTCTGATTAAAGCAAATTTTATGTGGCAGGGAAAAATTCTTACTTTGACCCCACAGAGGACATGTGGCAAAGCTAATGGTGGAGATGCAGCCTTTGGAGGTAAGTTGAATGTTTTTCCCTTCAAAAAATGGAATAAAATTCTAAAATGGAAGCGTGCCCCCACCAAATCATTTTGAAACCTTAAGGTTTTTGAAGTTGCACCATAACGACACATGGCGAGCCCGCACTCATTCAAGGTCTCAACCTTTGGGGATCATCTCAAGATGTGCCATTGTGACACGTGGTAGTTTGAAAAGTCAAAGGGGCGGGGAAGCAGACCATCGGAGGAAAATTGGATTTTTGCCTCTTGTCATCAAAAGGATTAAAATCTCAAAATGGCCCAAGCCTGACAAGAAGGAGGTCAAGGTTGGCTTTGAAAATGTTAAGAGGCGGGAGGCAGGCCATCGAGGGCAACTTGGTTTTTTCCCTTGATGTTCAAATGACTAAAATCATCAAAATGACCCACGGGCCTGATAGAGAAAAGTCAAAACTTGCTCCAATCAACGACGGAGGTGCAGACTCTTGGGGGAAATTTGGAAAATTTTCCTTTTGGGAGAAAAGATTTAAAAGTGAAAAAGGAAGTGAGGTTTCACTGGGACCCACATTGGGCTACGTGTCTAAACCATTTTTTAAGGGCAGAGCTGTGGGGAAAACTTGGAAAATTTTCCCTTTTCTAAAAATGAGGTGAGATAGCGTAATTTGGCTGCGGTTACTTTGGGACCTACCTTAGGACATGTGTCAGGATCATTTCTCAAAGGCGGAGTCATGGAGCAAAATGTGAAAATTTTACATTTTTTCAAAAGTTGTAAAAGGAAAAAGGGAACCTACAGGCCCACTCTAAAATTAGATCTCCCACATGGATGGTCCAAATTCAAAGAAGGAATCAATGGAAGCTATGCATTTGTATCTGATTCTTCCGCCATTTTCACTCTAGAGCTCCTAGAAGTGTGAATCTTCATGATTTCTTGATATTTCTTGCACGCCAAACAGGAAGGGGAGTTAATTTGATATCTAAGTTTGGTGAGGAAGATCTGGGGACATCTTTTTCCATTAAGATGAGATCTAACCTCTGGGCTCGATCTGATCTTCCATTTTTCCTTCCCAGAACATGAAGAGATAGATTTGATAGATTAGGGGTGGAAGTGATTTTTGAGTTGAAGAAAAAGTGATCTACTAGAAGGAGGAGTTGAATGTGGGAGATATACGAAGACATTGGCCACTTGAGCACATGGCGATTTTTATAGATTTGATTCTTGAAATTGTGCTTGTGATCATGGCGACCACCGGTAGCACTCAATGTCAAAATTTTTTTGGGGAAAAGGGGTTCTATTGTAAATGTTATAAATGGAAAAAAAAATTCATGCAAATGGTTAGAGTGTTAGAGGTTGAAGAAAATTCCCAAGAGGAAAATTTGACAAAGCCTATCTTTTGAGAAGCCGTCTGAGAAGCTTGTATATCTCTTTTTGTATTAAGTTTGATCATGTCAAGGTGGTTACAAGTGTACAACCATTGACAACCTCTGAGATTATTCTAGAAACTTTCCCCTGCTAATAAATTTTATCAAACTCGAGTTATTTTGTGTTGATGTTATGAAAAATGTGTTTGTTTCATTTAATGTCTGCAAATAGTTTTTCTTGTTCTTATTGCAATATTATATCAAATTTTTTTAATCACATAGGTATCAATCCTTGTGATAGTTTAGTGGTATCTGTAATCTCATTTCTCTAGAAGAGATTTCATCTAGGAATGAAATAAACGATTTAAAATCACTTTTCTTTCATTTGTTGACAAAGATTGTTTGTAAGCCTCTCGGTGTATCTCACACATGATTAATCTTAGATTTTGATGTTTTATTGGGTCTTCTAACTCAATCCTTCCTATTAAAATCTCATAAATTGTGTCAAATAGTGCTAATATGGCCCTCCATTGAAGAACATATTCTAGTTAAAGGAACATTTTAGCTATTTTGAAGCATTATGTTATCTAGACTTTCCATTTTGATGTTTTGATGGGATTTCCAACTTGATCCTTCATGTTAGAACCTCAAATATTGTGTGAAAAAATGCTAATCTGGGCCTCCATTGAAAGCACATATTCTAGTTAAAGAAACATTTTAACTGCTTTATGGCATTCTGTTGGTTTAGTCTTCCATTTTGCAAAAGCTCTCAAGGATCTGGTGAATCAATTTCATCCTACCTCACCTCCCACAAAAATCCATCTAAAAACAACTAATCCTACCCATACTACCCCTGTTTGTCATGTGTGTATACAAATGCACAAATTTTACTACCAAAACATGCAGAAACAATTAGGATTCCAAATGTCTTTAATAGCCTAAACCTTGCCTAGAGAATATCTCCACTATCTAGAGTGACAACTCGTGAGAGTTATATTTTGTTACATTGATTATATTTTCTTCAAGGTCTCCTTAACAAATTCATTAGGAAGGACATCTCCATCTCCTCCATAAACAACAAGCTACAAAACGGTTCTCTTACCTTCGTTGAAAGGAATAACCTAAAAAAGTGAGGATAGATCAAATCCTCTTGAGGGTGCTATCCATTTCTCCACATCTGAGTGATAAAGGGCTAGTTAGATCCCATCCCCGGCTACAAAATGACTCACCATGATCTATCCGCCTCTAAGCTTTATGCCAAAACTTGTGATGTTGCTCGACTTTGAGGGAGAATTAATTCAGTACCAACACCTTACTAGTGCCATTTCTGGGGACTTATTTGAGTTGCTGAGATTATTTTCTGATTCACTGCGAGTTCATATCTATTTTCTACATCAACAAAACCTTACTAGCACCGTTGTCGTGACTTATTTGAGTTGCTAAGACTATTTGTTGATTCACTTCCAGTTCATATCTATTTAGCCCATCAAAAACTCCTTAGTGGCACCATTGCCAAGGACATAGTGGTTGTAGTTCATGTTCAGACCCTAGTAAAACACTTATTATATACTCCAAGTGTTGTGTGTAATTATTTTAGTTCCTACACCGAGTGCACTAGATTTCATTGACAAATCTAGGTAAAGAAAATTCAGAGTCTTTCCATTTCTAGTTTCTAGTATTGACAACATTTGACAGATCATGTTTAGTGTATTTGAAACAATACGGTGGAAATCATTAGTGATGACTCCTATTGATATAATTCTTAATGAATACTAGTGCCTTAACCTTTGTCAAGTGAGATTTGTTACTAACCTTTGCAAAGCTAGAATGAAGAAGATATTTCTTTGCTAGGGACCTTGCCAGCACATTATTTCTAGAGCTAGGAAAAGAAAAATCAGAAGGAAGAAAACCCGGAGAGTTGTGGGGATCAAGTAGACAAGAAGAGGGATCTCCATTGATGAAATTGATCAACCTATCATTGAAGAATTCTATTCAAGTGCTTCAATCGGGTAGCCTCTTTGTGGAATTGGATTCTCTAATTGGAGAAAGGCCTTCCTTTAATTTTGAGAAGTTTGATTCTCATTATGCCCCTACCTTTTCGTAATTTGATAGGGATTTACAAGAAACAAGGCCTTTAAGGGATATCCACTTTAAAAATTATACCCATGTGTTTGAAACCCTCTCGCCCTTATCAATCTGTCACCTCTAGGTTAACCTCCTCAAAACAACATGGCCTTGCCCCCACCTGGACCTCCATTTGTTGTAAATACCTTTGGACCTATGAATTTTGTAGGGATGGCTGGTTATCCAGATGTAGTTCCTCAAGATGTAAGAAACAGACTCCCAAAGTTCCAAGGAAACAACACTATAATTGGTGATCAACATATGAAGATTTTTATCAAAATGATGGAAGACTTTGATATTGAACATGAAGGTGTATATATCAAGTTATTTATCCATACTACGGAAGAGGATGCAAGGGACTAGTATAAATATTTTCCGTGATAACTCTATTTATTCTTGGAATGAGATGAGAAATGCATTTAAATTGTAGTATGGTGACGAACCGACCTTATGTATCTTTTGATAGAATTTGAAAACATAAAAAAGAATCCTAACAAGTCAGTACATGATTTCAACATAAGGTTTAACAAGACCTTGATCAAATATTCAGATGCATTTGATAAAAATATTTCTTACTACTTGAGGGACAAAGACCCTACTAATTTGAGGCAGGACTTTACCATGGCTCGAGAATAGAAAACAACATCAACGCAATTGGAAAGCCTCTAAAAGGAATGGTGTAAAACTAATTAACCCAGATAAACCTCAGACAAGAAAGGCTGCAAATTTGGTGGAAGTAATGAAAACTTTGGCAGAGGTGATGTCAAGGAAATATCATACAAACTAGCCTAGGTAGAGAAGGGGATTAGGAATAGTTCACAAGGTCAACACAAGCAGAAAGGACAAGATAGGTTCACAAATCACCAAATATCTGATGATAGAGGAAAGGGACCTCGTTGGATTTGGAAATAGGCAGCCCCAAGGTAGGGAAAACATAATGATGCCCGATCCTTTGGCTACTAGAGTTGATGTTTTAGAGGAGAAAAATGTCATTGATTGGTGTAAAAGATGTTTCATGCCCCATGCGGGGTGGACCAATAAGAGGTTGAGGAAGAAAAAAATGATGAAATTGATGATGATGCTGCATGATGGAGATCCCTACAAGTTAACCAAGGGAAGCAACTTCAATCGAGGCAATAAGTGCTAGAACTACTATTATTTTTAGGATTTCATCCACCGGTTACCTCCTCTTCCTCCCGTGATGGGTGAATCACAAGCACCCATGAATTTTTTTCAACTCGATGGGTTGAGACTCTCGGTGCGATTGCATAACATGGAACTCTTCCCAAGTGTGGGACCTTGTGAATCAGGAAAGCTATCTAGATGAAGGCCGGTTCCTATTCCTCTGTTCATATACACACATAAAAATGTAGAGGTTTCACTCAAAAACCTAATCTAACTTGCCAAGGAGACATGGTTGAGAATATGCAAGAAAATAAACCTAATCTAGCCAGGGTGATGCACCAAAGGAATGATGAACAACTTTTTGCAAATAAACACAAACCATAAAAATGCAATACAATAAACATGCATAGGAAACCAAGGCTGCACTAAGAGATCATTTGAATGTAATGAATATAAGAGAAGGTTGAAATCATCCACATAATTAGTTTTTGTTGCTCTAAATATTGATACAGTCCATTACAATGGCCAAAAGGCACAAACATGCATTACAGTTTGAATGGAAGGTCTAAACTCCAAAATTCACCTGCCAAAGAGAAGAAGGGAGGGGGCGAAACAAGAACGTTCAACCTTTAGAAAGAGGCCCCTCCTTATAATTTATAGGAAGAAAAAGAGAGGGAGAAGAGAGGAATTTGAAATCTACCCCAACCACTTCCAGATTGCATTTAATTCATCTCATTATGGTAGTAGGTGAGAACCCTAGCAAACCCAAAAAATGGTGAATCAGTATTTTGAATTTTTGAAGAACTTGTTCTCACCCAGATAAAGAGGACCCTGTAAGCTTTCCAAATAGTCCAACCTTGCGTGAATCTAAGCTCCTTGTGAAAATTTATGGCCATTCGAATATTTCTTGAGTCAGGGTCTACTTCCTATCGGGTTCAGGGCTCTCCTTTGCATTTGCATTGGGTTTGAGGGTGCCTTGACATGTGTTTGATGCTTACGTTTTCCCAAAACCCACTTCTACCATTGTTGCCAAGATTTCCTTTATTTCGGTTTGAAATTTGGACTTGCATATGCATTGGGTTTTGAAGGTGGCTTGACATGTTTTCACCCCATGTTTTCCTGACTTGTTTCCCACTTCAAAATCTGATTTTTCTAGGTAGTGTTTCGGTTTTTCGAACTCCCAAGCATTAGCACATGCCTTGTGATTTTCATGCTTCATGTCTCATGTTTCCCAAAACCCGAAACCTAAAATTATTTGTGTTGGGTTTTCGACCATGCGCAACATATTTTCTTTGTGTCAGGTTTTCAACCATGCAATGCATATTTTCTTTGTGTCGGGTTTTCGACCATGCAATGCATCCCCCAAAACCCAAAATGAAGGATTTAGGGACTAGGGACCTTTTTGGCAACCTCCAAAACTTGAAATGAAGGATTCGAATTCCAAACTTGTTTTGCATGCATGAAAACTTGAAATGACCTTGGCGGGAGTAGAGGCATGCAATGGACCCTCCAAACCCAAAATGAAGGATTTGAAATTCCCGATTTTTCATATTCTACTGTTTTCTATATTTACTCGGGGTAGATATATATAACATCTTCCTTTCATACTTTATAGATAGACATTGTATAAGCTTTTGAATTTCCTACTAATGATTGAAAATTATGATGGAGGATTTCCTTGAAAGAATATAGGCATTTACTAATGAATGCTATAATTGCCCAAGAAAAGGAGCACAATACCAAAAGTAAAGTTTCCAAGGGGCCACAAGCCAAGTAAAAATTTCCATTGCGTACCAAATAAACCCCAAAGAAAAATGTATCTGCTAGAGAGCTTGTTTCCCCAAGCAAAACGTGCGTTCCTCCCCATGCCCAAACTGAAAAGAATCCTATTCCATTTGATGAATTTTCCAATCTTTCTCCTAGTGCTTCTTTACCCAAATTTGTTCCATATGACATTGCCCAAGTTTTGAGTCAAATCAAAATTCTTGTCCCAATTGTTGAGCTACTTAGGATCCCTGAGCACAAGAAGAGGGCTTTTGAATGTTTAGGGTTCAAAGAGGAAGAGATCATACAAGGTAGAGATGTAAACAAGGTTGAGATTCCCCTTATGTTGTAGAGTTGGAAAAGCCACAAGTGTTGGAAGGGCTGGGGAACCACTAGAGGTTTATTTAGGAACTTCTTTGGTTAAATCCCAGCTGAATGTGGATCCATTCTTCACTACCCTGGTTATCAAAGACAAGTTATTACATAACTGTATGTTTGATTCTAGAGCCTCATGTAATGTCATGCCTCTTGAAGTTATGAATGAGTTGGGTATCAAAGTAACAACAACATATGGGAAGTGCACTACCATGGACTCCAGAGAGGTTCCAGTGGTGGGATGTGTCAAAGATCTAGATGTGCAACTTGCATCTTATCCTGGAAGGAACTTAAAAATCAATGTAGTGATTGTTGACTGCCCTACCAAGTGGGGGACGTTGTTGTCAAGAAAGTGGGTAACAGTGTTGGTTGTAGTGTGCAAATGGACATGTGTTATGCCACTATCCCCATAGAAGGTAACTTGGTGAAATTATATGGAGAGAAGAAGTTGATGTAATTGATTCAAGACCCAAGCAATGCATCTTATGAAGTTTTGAAAGAAGATGCTTTGATCTTAACAACTTTGTGAGTTCTATAGATTTCGGAAGTATGAAAATGTTGAAAACAGAGCTCCTAAGTATGTTGTTTTCTCTGGGAATTTGGTCTATGATTCAGCCTTGAAAAATGTTAAATAATTTAACCTAAACACAATGGAGGAGCTTCAGAGAACATGGATGGTTTACAAACTAAATAAAGAAGAAAAAGAGGTATATTTCAAGTTGATGAAAACATATCATAACCTTTTGGCATGGTCATAACTAAGATGGTAGAAACTTGAAGATTTTCTTTGAATCAAGGTGGGAATCATTTGTATAGTGTATAGTTTGTTGGTTTGTTTTCTATCTTTCATGTTCTTAATCATTCTGGCCCATGGTGCTCTATTTTTGTTGTTTTCTCTATTCATTTTTGGGGGACAGTCCTGGTTTTGTACTCTACAAGATAACTCCTTTGCCCAATGGATATTTTCACACTTGGTCTACCTTTGTTCTTGTGGCACTCACAGGGAGTGCCCATCCCCGAGTCGGAGCCGATGTTGGTGCTCAGATTTGTTTCACCCCATTTGCCATTATTTTCCTCTGATCTGTGTGTTCTGAAACATTTTTTCTCTCAATGTGGGTGTTCTGAAATTTTCTACCTCCACTTGAAATGCCTCGAATTGTTTACAGAATCCATTGTCATGTCCCTCCTTGAAAAGTCTCCGAGCTTGCCCTTTTTTGCCCTAATTTCTTCAAAATCCGTGGGCTTTGCCATTTTTCCTATTTTCCCCAACCATGGAAGCTCAAGAATGGTTAATATATATTTTTATTCCTTTGAAAATACAAAATCCATGGTTGAAGGGATGCTTGGAACCATGATTCACTTGTTTTTGTTTTAAAAAAATAATCATCCTTAGCGAAAAATCGGGTTCTAGGCGTGAATGGTGATTTTCTGTATTTTGACGGTCTGATGGGTGTCTTTTTCTTGTCAAAGTTATTCCTCAGTGTTCAGCGGTCACATGGATTCTTTTGGTTGGTTAGGGGATGGCGGGCAAATGCTTTAACTTATCACTTTTTGCTTTTTTGGCAAAAAGGCAAATTTGGTCCCGTGGCTCCGCTCATATTTGATTGGTTCTTTTGGTGCTTACATGGCTTCTTCTAATTAGATGGGGTGTGGTGGGTTTGTTTTTGAATGTGTGCCTTTTGGCTACTTGGAAAAGGTTTAAAATCACCACGCAGCCCCGCCTGAGACTCTTATTAAAGCAAATTTTAAGTGGTAGGGAAAAATTCTTACTTTGACCTGTAGGAGGACATGTGGCAAAGCTAATGGCGGAGATGCGGGCCTTCGGAGGTAAGTTGAATGTTTTTCCCTTTTGGAAAAATGGAATAAAATTATAAAATGGAAGCGTGCCCCGCCAAATCATTTTGAAACCTTAAGGTTTTTGAAGTTGCACCATAACGACATGTGGCAAGCCCGCGCTCATTCAAGGTCTCAACCTTTGGGGATCATCTCAAGATGTGCCATTGTGACACGTGGTAGTTTGAAAAGTCAAAGGGGTGGGGAGCAGACCATCGAGAGGAAAATTGGATTTGTTTCCTCTTATCATCAAAAGGATTGAAATCTCAAAATGGCTCGTAAGCCCAACGAGAAGGAGGTCAAGGTTACCTTTGAAAATGTTAAGAGGTGGTAGGTGGGACATTGAAGGCAACTTGGTTTTTGCCCCTTGATGTTCAAATGACTAAAATCATCAAAATGACCCATGGGCCCGATAGAGAAAAGTCAAAACTTGCTCCAGTTAACGGCGGAGGTGCGGACTCTTGGGGAAATTTGAAAAAAATTTCTTTTGGGAGAAAAGAGTTAAAAGTGAAAAAGGAAGCACGGTTCATTGGGACCCACATTGGGACACGTGTCAGGCCCATTTTTCAAGGGTGAAGTCTGCGGGAAAACTTGGAAAATTTTCCCTTTTCCAAAAATGAGGTGAAATAGTAGAATTTGGCCACGGTTCCTTTGGGACCCACCTTAGGACACGTGTCAGGCTCATTTCTCAAGGGCGGAGGCACGAACAAAATGTGAAAATTTTACATTTTTTCAAAAGTTGTAAAAGGAAAAAGGGAACCTATTGGCCCACTCTAAAATTAGATCTTTCCCCTGGGTGGTCCAAATTCAAAGTAGGAATCAATGGCAGTTGTGCATCTTTATCTAATTCTTCCGCCATTTTGACTCTAGAGCTCCTCGAAGTGTGAATCTTCATGATTTCTTAATATTTCTTACACGACAAACATGGAAGGGGAGTTAATTTGATATCTAAGTTTGGCGAGGAATATTTGGGGACATCGTTTGCCATTAAGATGAGATCTTACCTCGAGGCTTGATCTGATCTTCCATTTCTCCTTCTCGGGAATAGGAAGAGATAGATTTGATAGATTAGGGGTGGAAGTGGTTGGTGAGTTGAAGAAAGAGTGATATACCAGAAGGAGGAGTTGAATGTGCGAGATATTTAAAGAGATTTACCCCTAAGCACATGGGGACTTTTTGCGGTTTGATTTTGTAAATCGCACTTTTCGTGATCATGGTGAGCACTTGTAGAACTCAATGTCGGGATTTTTCGGGAAAAGTTGCTTTATTGTAATGTTATAAATGGCACAAATTTTTTGTGCAAATGGTTGGAGTGTTAGAGGTCGAAGAAAATTCCCAAGAGGAAAATTTGACAAATCCTATCTTTTGAGAAGCCATCTGAGAATCCTGTATATCTATTTTGTATTAAGTTTGATCATGTCAAGGTGGTTGCAAGTGTACAACCATTGAAAAGCTTTGAGATTGTTCTAGAAACTTTCCCTTGCTGATAAATTTAATCAAACTTGAGTTATTCTATGTTGATCTTGAGAAAAATGTGTTTGTTTCATTTCTGAATGTCTGCAAATAGTTTTTCTTGTTCTTATTGCAATCTTGTATCAAAATCTATCTTAATCACATAGGTCTCAATCCTTGTGACAATTTAGTGGCATCTACAATCTCATTTCTCAGAAGATCTTTCATCTGGGAGTGAAATAAACGATTTAAAATCACGTTTCTTTCATTTGTTGACTGAGATTATTTGTAAGCCTCTGGGTGTACTTGACGCATGATTGATCTTAGATTTTAATGTTTTATTGAGTCTTCTAAATTGAGGCTTCTTGTTAAAATCTCATAGATTATGTCAAAAGTGCTAATTTGGGCCTCCATTAAAGTACATATCCTGGTTAAAGGAACATTTTAGCTATTCTCAAGAATTTTGTTATCTAGACTTTCCATTTTGTAAGAGTTCTCGAGATTTGGAAAATCAAGTTTATTCTACCCTCACCTCTTAGCAATACTTGTATAAAAAAATAATCCTACCCATACTATCCTGTTTGTCATGTGTGTATACAAATGCATAAATTTTATTACCAAAGCATACAAAAACAATCGATTCCAAATGTCTTTAGTAGCCTAAACCTTTCCTAGAGAATATCTCCACTATCTAGAGTGACAACTCGTGAGAGTTAGATTTTGTTGCATTGATAATATTTTGTTCAAGGTCTCCTTAACAATTTCATTAGGAAGGAAATCTCCATCTCCTCCATAAAAACAAGATACAAAAGGGTTCTCTTACCTTGGTTGAAGGCAAAACCTAAAATAGTGAGGATAGATCAAATCCTCTAGAGGGTGCTATCCATTTCTCCACATCCGAGTGACAGAGGGCTAGTTAGATCCCATCCTCGCCTACAAAATGACTCACCGTGATCTAATTATCTCTAATCTTCCTACTAAAACTTGTTATGCTGCTCGGACTTTAAGGGAGAATCAATTTGGGTACCGACACGACCACAACCTATCTCGTCATTATATCCAACGTTGGTGACCCGACCAACCTACATGTCATGTAAATGTGACTAGTTCGACGGGCATCAAAAACTGTTTATGGGTGTCTAAAAATGTGACTAGACCAACCTACCCAGCCAATCCATCCGTCCAACCTTCTCGACCAACCCCTAGGCATCCAACCAAGCACACCAAACCCCACCATCCAATCCCTAGTTGTCCAACCCTGGAGGTAAACTTCAAGGAAATATCTTGAGATTTTGGAAGATTTTTGGGTGAATTTTATATGATTTCGCATGGAAAACCCATTGAATCTAATGGGGGTATTATAAAGATCAAAATTTTAATTTATCACCTCAAATTGTATCCTTCTTGCTCGATATTTTGGTTGTGTGCCACAAGAATGAACCGCCTTGGGAAGTATATGATGCTTCAAGATGTCTCATAGTTTACACCATGTAGGGCATGGAAAATGACTTCCATAAGCACTTCATTGGATTTATAATTCCTAATGCAGCGATCAGAATATTTTGTTGAAGCTAAGGTCCTCTTTCATGTTACAAACTCTTTAAGGCCTAAAAGCCTACTTCGATGGATGCCCACAAGACCTCTGAAACTTCTCTCAATCACTTGTAATGCTTCCTAAACTTGAAATCTCAGATTTATCATTCCAGTTTGCTCCATGAATCATTGTCCGGTGCTCAAACCCATCCTCCAAAATTTTCTATTTTACTAGGGGCTAAAAATAGATAGCAATTGGTGACCTCTCGAGACACCTCGCCTATTAAATGTGGGACCAATTACTTGAAGCATCCATTGGGAATGGAGTGAGTATGTTACACCTAAAAAGGGATCCTTGTTTCACATAGAATTTTTGTTCCGAATAGAGTTGCTTCTATCCTTTCATTCTCTTGAGAAACAGATAAGGGGTTAGATTTAGGAGGAATACCAGTAGAGTGTTGGAAAGGTGTGCACGTACTGGTAGAGAAATCGAATGATTGTGAAGAACTCCTTTTGTCAGGAAGGACTACCCGTAAATAAGAATGCAAGACAACCATATTTTAGTTAGACAATAAGTGAGGAACCGCCTTGGACCCGGAAATATTAGACTTCCTTTCGAAGGTGGTCATTCCCTTTTAATACAAACTGATGCAAATGATAATAAAGAAGCTATTGTGAACTCACGATTTAGGTATCTTGTTACTAAAAGCAATAGCGACTAAATTACCAAAAATAAAATGTCATGTCAAGTTTTCTTGGTCACCGGTTATTGATATGTTCCGATCAAGTTACTGAGGATAGACCAGGTTGACACGATTGTTTTGAGGTGAATAGGTGAAAGGTTAGTTTTGGTATAAGTCATAGTGAGCGATGCCGGTCAATGGATAACCGATCGTGGTTACAAAACCGGTACCGGTAGGGAATAACCAATATCGGTATGGGCAGTGACTTAGGGATTTTTAAATGGAGGTTGGTGTAAGGTGGTTATGAGGTTTGGAAGGTTGGTAGATGGTTAAGGGGAGTAGTAGGGTGATAGAGAAGACTCGAGAGAGTGAGAGAGTTGTCTTGGGGTAATATAGAGATGGATGAGTGAAGGTTAGGTACGAGGTTGTTCTTTGGGTAGTAGATCCGGGAGTGAGCTTATAATCCTTATGAATTAAAAGTTCACAAAGTGGTGTCTAGAAGCACACAAGGTGAAAGAGAGACCACTTACTGTGTTCTCATGTGGATGCAGATCCAAAGAATGTAGTGGCAAAGGCAAGGCCTAGTTGGGATGATCCAGCAATCGGAAGTGATCTGATGAAGCTATCCTCCAACTCTCCCAAGGTTTGGATGAGTGTGACAATGCTCTAGTTACTCCAGTTTCTGATTTTGGGCTCGATGCTCCTCTTTGCAAACTCTTCTCTCCTTCTCACTTGTCTCTCCCTTGCAAATGGATTTGGATCCCTTCATTTTGGTTGGGGGAGGTCATTTACTGAGGAACGATGGCGGTTACCTAATCGATGCCAAAATGCGTAGGGACCGATGTTAGTTAGGTCAAAGTTGGATATTTTTAGTAAAATAGCCAACTTTCCCTCCTTTTCTCCCGAGGGGTCAATTGTGGGCTTGGTCAAGTCATTATTAGGTTTGTTTTGATGCGGTGAGGGGTGATGAGTCATGGGTGTGGGTTTGGACCAAGTCATAGGTCTTAATTAGGTTAGTTTAGGGTTAGGGCTAGGTCATAGTGAGGTGGCGAGGTGAGGTGGCAGGGTTAGAGATGTGGATTTATTAATTATAAGGTAATTAATAAATAATTCAGTGTGTAAGGTTTTAGGTGGTGAGGTAGGGTTAGGTTGCGGGACGAGATACGGGGTACAGGGTGTCGTAAGACCCAAATTTGGTGTCTACATTTGCCCCTTGTTGTCATGTAGCTTGTCTTGTAAAGCTGCACTGACAATAATAAAAAGTGGTTGCCCCAGTTAAGGGTATAGGTAATCCCCCTCAAATCTATCACAGATTGAGGTGACATGAAATCAGGGATAGGGTTGATAAAGGGTAAATGATGATGAGATGCTGGTAAGATGGTGGGGTAAGTTCAAGGAAGCCGATGCACATTAAAATGCAAAAGAGTGCGACCAGTACACATGTTTTGAAGAGAAAACAAGCAAGTCATAGGCAAAGGTTGATAGTTTATCCAAACAAGGCTGATATAATCCTGGTATCCAAGGTATAGCAAGTAGCTCCAGGGGATATAACGGGTAAGGTACGTGAACATTTAGGCATGTTTGGCAGTACCAAATGGTTGGTTTGGTTGAAATAAACATCACGGTCTTAGTCTAGGCAAAGTTGGTCGGCTGAGCAAGTCAAGTATCCTAGTCATGCTAAAACACGAACAGGTGAGCTCGATTGAACAAATAGGTACATGATGGGTGGAGAGAATTTTTTATTTGCAGGCCTTGGTCAAGGTACTTAATTGGTGCAGCCGTGGGTCGGGCCGATTGGTTTGTTATGGCCTTGGGTCGGGCCAAGTGATTGGTTGCGCCTTGGGTCGGGCCGGTTGGTTTGTTGCGTGGCCTTGGGTCGGGCCGATTGGTTTGTTGTGGCCTTGGGTTGGGCCGATTGGTTTGTTGTGGCCTTGGGTCGGCCGATTGGTTGGTTGTGGCTTTGGGTCAAGCCGATTAATTGGTTGTGGCCTTGGGTTGGGCCGATGAATGAATTCAAAATAAGGCTATTTAGCAAAGCCGGGGGTAGGCGATGTGGTGAGAAATGGAGATTGGTGGATAAGGGTAGGAATTAGGTTAAACTAAGCCTGTAACCGAATATCGGTTATGGGTGATTGATATCGGTCAGATGACCGATATCAGTCACCTAGGGTGTGCTCTAACCAATATCGGTTAGAGGGCGAAAACCTATAAAAAGAAAAAATATGGCATGTCATTTTCACTTTGTGAAATTGAGTGCCAACTTTTTCTTGTTTGAGTTTTTGAAGTGAGTGGGTTGTGTGTTTGGGCTGAGTTGGCACTAGTTGAGTGGGGGAGTGAGTTATTGGTAGGCCCTAGAGATCGGGAGGCAGAGTTTGATTGGTTGAGGACCCTACTGAGGAGATTTGGAGCTATGGCACAGCCTGGAGGAGCAGGAGGTGCTGGAGGAGCTGGACCACCACCACCTATCCCACCACGATGATGTGTAGTCGTACCGGTAGGCTCTGAACCCCTATTTGTGTGAAGTTGATGAATTTAGCTAGGATGTGGGTTTTGGGGTAGGAATCCAAAATTTGATAAAATAATGAATAAATGAAGGTAAATCGTAAAATGGAGTGGGTAGATATGTTAGGTAGGCCAAAACGGCAGGGTGGGTAAGTTTTTAGGCAATTGTTCTGGGTAGATGGGTAGAAATAGGAAAAAGGGGATTTGGGGGCCATTTTTGGTCCTGGCCCCAAAATCCCATAGTGACCGATGTCGGTCACTAGGCAACTGATCGGGTCACAGCGTAAGTTGTGTAGATTAGTGGGTATAGAGACCGGTGTTGGTCATGTGTTGACCGACGTCGGTGCATAAAATTCAGACATAGACTGTTGGGGGCTGATGGTGGTCGAGGGTGACCGGTACCGGTCACCATGGGTAGGAGGTAAGGTTGTGAAATTTGTTGTGTTGGTTTGTTGTAGGCGGGTAGGATAGATTTTTGGGGTGAAGGGGGAGAAGGTAGAGTTGCTAGGAAAGGTTATTGGGGTGGGGGGTAATCGGGTGGTTGGAGGCCGGTTCGGGTAGGATAGGTTATGGGTTGTGTATGAATTAGGAGGGGTTAAATTGGTTGAGGTATGGTTAGAGGGCGAGAGTAGAGCGGGTGGAGTATGAGTGGGGCGGTTGGTAGGGTGTGGGATAGGTAAAGGGGATATTGTAGATTTTTTTGGGTGGGGTTATTGATGTTGAGGGAGATGAGGTGTTTTAGGTTTGATTGGAGTGGGTAGGATATTTAAAGAAGGATCATAAGAGTGAGAGGAATTTATAGATGTATAGGGTAAGATAGGTGGGTGTAGATGTGCTTATAGAGTCGGGTTGTGATTGGGTGGGTGAGTGAGTATAGAGGGTTAAGGTAGTTGTTTTGTAAAGGGTAGGCCTGATGGAGTGGGTTGTTTTGGCGGGCATGCGGTGGTTGACGATGTGAGATCGGATGCCGCCTCTCTCAGGGCGAATGTGGCCACATGTGACCGCAATGCAAAGGGGGTAGTTATGAGGGAGAGGTAGGACTCGGCGGAGTACGAGGGTATAGGGCTATGGATAGGGACCACAGCTTGATGGTTTCCCTCATCGAGAGATGGGATCCGGCAACCAATGCCTTTCATCTCCCTACTGGAGAGATGACAGTCACCTTAGAGGATGTGTATCGCATCCTGAGACTACCGATCATCGGTGAGGAGGTGTTCCAGGTGGATGCTGAGACAGCAATGGATAGCATCCTGTAGGTATTTGGGGATGCAGCCCCATTGATTACATATCATAGTGCGAGCATCTGCTACGGTGATATGTATCACATGCATCGATAGGAGACACGGCTTGTCATGCTGATGATGATCGATATCACCTACTTCGCCCTCCCTGACTCAGAGGGAGGACGCTTCCCATGGATCTGATGGGAGTGTTACATGAGATGGTGGAGGAGCACACCTGCTATGCATGGGCACCAGTGTATCTGGTGTAGCTATACAGAGAGCTCTGGGGCTATCATCATATGAGGTGATTCGGTATATGTTTGACATTCTTGTTACACTGTTGGGCCTATGAGCATATCGTGTGTTTACGACCAGTAGGGTTGCCCCAGTAGCCAGGGCCACAGGTAGTTTATAGATATGGGTTTCAGAGGTGGTTGGGGGTCATGGGCCAGCCACGAGCAGTTATCGCAGGTGGGATGTCACTTATTATAGACATATGCTAGAGGGCCTGACTGCCTTAGATATTATATGGAGGCCATACAGAGGCCATCAGCCCCGTGGAGGAGCCCGAGCATAGCTGCGTTGGATCTAGTATATCTTTTGGATATCGAGACGGAGACCCAAGGAGTACGAGAGGATCCCTCTAGAGAGGGTACGATGACAACTGGGATTACAACAGGATGAGCCACCTCCCTTCCCACAGTATCGGAGGGAGGATGTAGAGGCACCACTACCTGTACCACAGCCATTTGACCCGATGGGTGGGTAGAGAGACCGACCCGATGATCAAAGGGCACAGCTGGAGTTATAGGTTCATTTTTGGTTTGGTGGGCAGGGAAAAGGCAGTCATGAGAGCACAACCCGCACAGCCAAATTTGGTGGCTGTTATAGTGGAGAGGGACCGTCTCTTGGGTCAGGTGTAGTTATTACAGGGTAGCTTACTGCTGCATAGGCACAAATCGGAGTGTTACAGGGGCAGTTGGCCCAGGCACAGGGACAGGTACAGGGACAGCACAACCTCAGGTCTAGATCCCTGTTCAGGCACAGGCACAGTCCCTGTTCAGGCTCCGATGGTAGCTCCACCGCCACCATAGGTACAGGCTCAGGGTCAGGGTGTATAGGCAGGGCAGGGCCCACTTCTATTAGGAGTCGAGGACCAGCCCCACTAGCCATGGTGGCACGGGCCCGATACATGGAGGCGAGAGCGGAGGCCCATTATTATCAGGACGTACTAGATGGTACCAGTGCAATTATCAGCCATATGCGGCTCACAGAGTTGAGACTTCCTGGAGTCACAGGTCACAGGGGCCACAACCACACTGGTGGTTGGTCGCTGATAGGTAGGAGGCGAGATCCGAGACCGGGCCAGCTAAGGGATGAGCCGAGGGAGGGGGAGAGAGCTGAGTCATACCAGGAGTGGAGATGTTTTTGGGTAGTTGATTTTTTTTTTTGATAGAGACACCGGTCTACGAACCGAGTGTGCATATAGAGGCCTGCGTGCCCACATAGGATTTATGTATTCATATTTATCGTATATACCGGCTCATGCCGAGCCAGTATATTTTTGACATGAGAGACTGGCTTACGAGCCGAGTCAAGATTTTGACAGAGACAATGGCCTGCGTGCCGACTTTGTATTTTTTGGATTATAGAGGCCCCATGCAGGGCAATTTGTATATGTTGACATTGATTTGAGGATATATATAGATGATGAGTTTGATCCACATGGTGTGTATAATGTTTGATTTGATACATATATTATAATGTTTCATTTGTTTTGTTGATGATTTTGGAAGTTGAGGTATATAGATGACGTTGATGATGTTTGGATTATATGCAGATGTGTTGAAATGTTGATGGTATTATGATGATGGATATTGATAATGATATCGTTATGCAGGGAAAAGAGGCGGGCGCCGCCAAAATTTTGCAAAAAACAAAGAAAAGGCCTGGGTATAATCAAAAGGAGACAGTTTGACCGATATCGGTTAGATAACCGATGTCGGTCACTATGTGACCGATACCGGTTAGGTAACCGACATCGGTTATGTTAAAATGAGCTTTTCTAAAAATAGAAAAGCTTGGGAGGCAATTTTAGATTCTTATTTTTAGAGTCATGCAACATGTTAAATACGAGGATGTGAGGTTGTTGTCATCCATACAGGATAGTTGCATGGGAGAATTGAGTGATAAGGAGGAAAGAGACAGGTAAAGTGATCATAGGCTTGGATTAAGAAGGTGTAAAGGTAAGTTATAGTGAAGAGTCTGGTGAACATGGTTGAACAAGGAGAAGCATCCAAATGCAAGGGGCGAGAGAGGAGAGAGAAAATAGGTTCCACCTTAAGCTGCTGCATCCCAAGAGGTATAATTTTTGGTTGGAATAAGATGTTGTATGCTTATAAATAGGATGTGGTAAGATAAGTGGGTAAAAAGGTCATAGGCAAGGGTTTTGGGATGGGATGAGTGTTATAGGGTAGGTAATCAGTGTTTAAGATATGTTTGTAGGTACAGAGAGAGGGGTAAACCAAATAATAAGATAGCATGGGTGGTGTTTTTGAGCAAGATGGATATTATGAATAGTGACCGATATCGGTTTGGGCCTAACCGGTAGGTCGATTCTCGTGTAAATTTGTAGCTTTTGATAAAAAAGCTTGGGGATTCATTTGTTGCTTGTTGTTCATTGGTTTGATGTGTGCAAGCAGAGGCAAGGTTGATGATGAATGATAGGGTACCAGCACTGTTGTCACGGGTCCAAGCGGATGTAACACCAGCGGAGTGGGCATTAATAAACCATGTGGGGTTAAGCGAGAATCATGCTATATGTGCAGAGTGCTTGATTGAGAGATGGAATCCAGAAAAGAATACCTTCCATCTGCCAACAGGGGAAATGATAGTGACGTTAGAAGATGTGTTTCAAATTTTGAGACTTCCAATTATAGGAAGACCAATGTATCAGGCAGGGCCCAATGCGGCGTGGGCAATGATAACGACAGTATTTGGTCAAGCCGCACGAGATTTGACACAATGAGGTATGACATTTACTTATGGTATAATGTTTGCGGCACACCCTGAGGCAACAAGGTTGGCTGTGGTATTAATGATAGTGGTGGGGTATTATGCATTACCTAGAGCGACGGGGAAGATTTCCAAAATCATTGATGTGTATTATTCGTGAGATGATAGAAGGTAACGTTACTTTCGCATGGGCACCTGCATATCTGGCGGAGCTATACAGGGGTTTATGGTAACGCAGGTGAAATCACAATACTACACTAGATTGTGCATGCATACTTATTACATTGTTGGGCCTATGAGCACATTGTGTGTGTGTGACCAATAGGCCGACCAATCCAGGCAGGAGAGATAGGAGTGTAGAGGTTGGGATTCAGGCGATGGGTCCAGATAGAGCAAGAGGCAAGAGCCAAGATTGTGATAGATAATGTCGAGTATTATAGGCAAAAGTTGGAGACGATGACAATTGCGGATATCCGTTGGAGGCCTTACGGGAACTACATGGTGATGGCGAACATAGCCGAGGATTTGAGGGGTGTAGAGCGAGTGAGGTGGATCACAGGACACAGGCTAGGAGAGTACGAGAGGATTCCTCTAGATCATGTGCGATGACAATTTAGATTTGTTCAGGATATACCCATGGATCATAGACCATACAGAAGGATTGACGCCAAGGCACCATTCTCACCTCCACGGCTAACTCTTCCAGAAGGACCAGAAGAGATAGCAGCCAATCGTAGGGTAATGGATGCAGGAGCGACAGAGTCTTATAGATTATGGTGGGCAGTAGAGCTGCGAAGTACACACGAGAGGGCCGATCATCCCGACATAGCTATGATTACTGTGGAGAGAGATCACCTACAGGATTTAGTTCACCAGCTTCAAACACAGGTGAATGAGACCACGAGATTATTAGAGGCTTCATAGTCTCAAGTGGAGAGACTAGAGGCAAGAGTCCTCCATGCGAGAGGGAAGATTCGTATGTTATAGGAGAGATTGGTGGATCAGTGGGAGGAACCAATAGTAGTGGTACCTTTGAGCACGGAGAGGCCAGGTGAGTGGCATTGATGATCACCATCACTACCTGGTTCGAGACGAGGCGCGGGGGTCTAAGTGAGTTTCATACATAGGGGTAGAAGAATAAATAAAGATTGCAACCTCTGCGCCGATGATAGAGAAGATGTATTTGTTTAACATCTAAATAAAATGGAATATGTATGTTGATTTGAGTTTGTGATAATTATAAGAATATTTGTGTTTTGAATGTTTGGATTGATAAAGGATCAAGGTGAGTGTTATCAATAAAAATACGTGAAAATATTTATATTTTTAAAGAAAACACAACACATGATAGGTTATGGTAGGGGATGGTCGAGCTAACCTTGGGAGACCCCATGTCTCCTAAGTGCTGCCTACATAGCCCATTGCACAAAACAAGGAGGGGCCTCAGACCGATGTAGTTCTCCCTTAGGACCAGGGAGAGGTGAATTCAGGCAATTTGGTTGTGGTTAGGCAATTTATTGGTTGGTAAAAGTTTGATGTTGGTAGAGTAATGTTGTTGTGTGGGTATAGGTGAAGTGAGGGTTAGCTTACCCAAGCATAGGAAATCGTGTCCTAATTAAGATCAACACACAATCCTAGATTCGAGTAAAAGAGGTAAAAGTGTTCCATCGTTGGAAAGAGCTAAAAATCTATGTATTATTGTAGGATGAGCTTGAATCCCTAGGTACATTGCATAGGCGAGAAGTCGATAGGTGAAAAGAGTTGTATAATCACAATATATCGGATATACACATGTCCCTTGAGTTGTGTTATTTTTGAAGAATGGTGAGGAGAGGTGGATGGGATAGCTGAGGCGTAGAGAACTTGTTATAAGGTGATTATGCTGACGGAAGAGAACCAAACCAAAATAGACAAGTCCATGACTCAAAAGTACTTTTGAATACTGCTTTGATGTTTCTGGATATAGACTGATCGATGCGGAAATCTACATGGGATATGCATTTTGTTGTTCTTGAGGTCTTCACGAAGCTGATCAATGCGAGAAGCTTCTGATAGAGGCTGACTTTGTATAGCTGTCCTTCGAGGGAACAATCTACTTATAGTAGTAGACGTGGCGTTGCACATAGCTGTCCTTCGAGGGAGCAGTCTAGTTATAGTAGCAGATGCGGCTTTGCACATAGCTGTCCTTCGAGGGAGCAGTCTAGTTTATAGCATGGAGGTCTAGATGTCTGTTTGGCATGAAGCATCTAAATTTGCAGGAAGTTTGACTCAAGAATATCCTAGAATTGTATAATTGAGAACTTGTTATTTTGATACTTTTAAGTCATGGACCAGACTAAAAAGGAGAAGGCCTCTTTACGAGGAGGTGATGATCAAACCACGTGGGTTTGATTTTACTTTGAGATGCACAAAAAAAAGGTGTATGAGGTGGTAAAAGAGCTCAAGGGACGAGCGCAAGGTGGATAAGGAGTGATGTAACACTAAATTCAACAGAAGAATGGTTAGAGATGCAAGGCATTAAGGGGTTTAGGCTCAGGTTTACCATTAAGCGAAGCTAAACGATAAGTACTTGATCCGTAAGTGTGAGTGATAATGTAAGGCCCAATCCAATTAGGATAAAATTTTCCATGTTTGCTCTTTTCTAGTTTGGTTACATGTTGATTCTCTTTGAGGACAAGATCACCAATTTTAAAGGTACGCTCATGAATTCACTTATCATAAGCACGCTTGATGCACTTTTGATAAATTTGAAGGTGGTCAAGAGCGGTAAGATGACACTCATCAAGAAGCTCCAATTGGGCTAACCGCTCTTGGCGGAAGTCATCATTGGTGAGAATATCCTGGAGAGATATTCTGAGGGAAGGGATTTGTATTTCGAGAGGCAAGATAGCCTCGGTACCATACACCAAAGAGAATGGTGTGGCATTAGTGGAAGTACGAATGCTGGTATGATAAGCCCAAAGGGAAAAGGGGATGTGATCATGCCAATTTTGACCAGAATCGTTAACAACTTTCATGAGAATTTTGGTTAAGGTTTTGTTAGAAGATTCAGCTTGACCATTTGCTTGTGGATAGTAGGGTGACGAGAAGCTAAGTTTGATACCAAAGTTGTCACAAAGGGCTCGTAACAGCTTATTTTTGAAAGATTTTCCATTATTGGTTATCAAGCGATGAGGAACACCGAAATGGCAAATAATGTGATGATTGATGAATTCAACAATTTTCTCCTTTTTGGTTGAAACAAGTGGAATTGCCTCCACCCATTTAGTGTAATATTTGGTTGCCGTGATGATCCAACGGTGACGTTGCAAAGAAGGTGGATGAATCTCACCAATAAGGTCCAAACCCCATTGTGAGAAAGGCCAAAGATCTCGTGCGACCTGTAGCGGATGGCTGGGAGTATGTTGAAGGTTGGCATGTTGTTGACACATAACACAACGCTTAACATATTAGCAGTAGTCTTTATTAAGAGTAGGCCAATAATATCCTAGGTGAAGGATCCGCTTGGCCATGGCAAAGCCACTAAAGTGCCCACCACAAATTCCGTCATGGACTTGTTGGATGGTATGAGTGACTTCAGCGCTAGTTAGACATCGAAGGAGGATACCATCAAAGCCACGATTATAGAGGAGTCCCCCCATGACGACATAACAAGAAACACCTTTAAGAAAAGTGCGTTTGCCATTACTACTAAGGTTAGGTGGGATAATAGAGGTTGTAAGGTAGTCGCGAAATTGGTGATACCAGGTATCCTGATGAGTTAGCAGATGCGTTATTTACCATACAAACATCTGGGACTAAGTAAGATGGGGCAAAGAGTTGTTGGGCCAAGACAGATATGTCGAATCAGTTGGTGATGCAGGAATTTGTGAGGCTAAGTAAGCCATAGTATCCACAAATTTATTAGTTGAGCGTGGAACGGTTTGGATAGTATAATGGGTAAATAAGGTCAAAAGTGAATCTACGTAATGTTTGTACTTTTAAAGTTCCTCATTTTTACATTGGTAGATGCCAAGACTTGATTTACTACCAATTGAGAGTCACCGAAAATGTTAATAGACTTCACACCTAAGTGTAACGCAACATGGAGACCCAAAACAAGGGCCTCGTATTCCACTATATTGTTAGTGCAGGGGAAATCAAGCCTGAATGAAAGAGGCATAGGTTCACCTTCAAGAGGAATGAGAACAATGCCCGCCCCTCCACCGCGTTGGAATTTAGATCCATCAAAGAAGAGAGTCATCAGATAAGACGCATCATTGAGTGAAAGAGTTGTGATGAGTTCATCAGGGAAAGTAAAATTGGTAAATTATTCCCTAGGTAAAGGGGCTTCCGCGAGTTGGTCTGCAATAGTTTGTCCTTTGACTGATTTCTAGTGTACGAACTCAAGGTCAAGGTCGGCGAGGAGCATAAGCCATCGGGCGATGTGTTGGTTTAGATGAGGTTTGGCGTACATATAATGTATGGGGTCAGCGTTGGTGATGACAAAAGTTTTGTGATTCAGGAGGTAATGTCGGAGTTTGGTGGCCACGAATGATAGGGCTAGGCATAATTGTTCGACATGTGTATACCTAGTTTCGTAATCAACAAGAGTACGGATTATGTAATAAACTGCTTGTTCTCGATGCTCGGAGTCATGATGTGTGAGCATGGCTCCTATAGCATGGTCGGTGGCAGAAAGGTAAAGGTAGAAAGGGTGATTGTCCTAAGGTGGGATAAGCACGGGTGGCTGCAAGAGATAAGTTTTAAGAGCCTCAAAGGCTTTGTGGCACTCCTCGCTCCATTGAAAGACAATGTCCTTTTTAAGGAGATGATGGAAAGGTTGACATTGACCCAAGAGTTGTGAGATCAAACGATGGATAGATTGGAGTTTTCCTTGCAAACTACGTAATTGTTTTAGGTTAGTGGGTGGGGGAATTTCTAAAATAGCTTTGACTTTAGCGGGGTCGACCTCAATGCCATGCAAAGAGACAATAAATCTAATGAGTTTTCCTGAAAGGACGCCAAAGACACATTTCTTTGGCTGAAGATGAACACAATATTGTAACAGGTGGTCGAAAATAATGGTTAAAACATCGATATGTTCACTGTGATGTTTAGATTTTCCAAGAAGATCATCGACATAATCCTCAAGGATAGTGTGCATAATGTCATGAAAAATGTAATTCATAGCCCGTTGATAGGTTACACCAGCATTCTTAAGGCCAAATGGCATGACACGATAGTAGAAGGTGCCCCAGGGGGTAATGAAGGTGGTTTTATGTTGATCGGCCGGGGCTACTAAAATTTGATTATATCCCGAGAAACCATCCATGAGAGAAAGCATCTCATGGCCCGCAGTGAGATCGACAAGTTGATCAATACTAGGTAGGGGGAAGTTGTCCTTTGGGAAAGTGAGGTTAAGATCCGGAAATCCGTACATATCCGAAGTCCCCCCGTCGCTTTAGTGATAGGTACACATTAGAAATCCATTGTGGATAGTCAATAGGTAAGATGAAAGAAATAAAAAGGAGTCGTTGAAGCTCTTCTTTAACTAAGAGAGCAATGCGTGGATGCATTTTTCAACTTCGTTTAATTGGTTTAGATTATGGTTTTAGAGGGATGTTATAGACAAAGCAATGTCGGGATCGATTCTGGCATGTTGGCGTAGACCAAGCAAAAGCTTGATTGCGGGCATAGAGAAAGGTAGTGAAGGCATCTTGTTCTAATGCATCGAGAGATTGTCCATCTTTACAATGTGAGGATCATCCTCCATGTGGATGTTGATTTATATAGTCGACTCATTCAACATAGTTTGGGTTTCAGATGGTAAGGTGCGTTGAATACAAGAGTCATCTCGCACCAAAGTAGGTGAGGATGGAGTCATCCACTCCACAACATTAATCGAAGGCAGGTCTTCTTCGATCATGTCTGGATGTAAAAGGGGGAGAGAAGATGGGTCCTCACCATCGCGTTGATAATTGAGAGGACCTAGGAAGATAGCATTCATGAAAAAAAAAAAAAAAAGTTAGGAGGGATAGATTTTGGGTCTATCAATTCCGTGGGTGAATATGGTAAAATGGGTGATGATTTTTCGGAATGGGTAACTTCATCGTCTTCCTGGATACAATTGACAGGAGGTTTATTCAGTGTAGGTGGTTCAGAAAACTTAAGACCACTACGATCTTTGTGTTTGTGTGTTGTCATGGGAATAACCGTATGTCGTCCTTGCTCATAAAGACCGAAACCAAAACCTTTCCAAGCACAGTGCGTCAGGAAGGTGAGGGCGAAATGACGGTTGGTTAGATATTGAAAATCTGATTGGAAGGGAACCACACCAAGGGGAGGTTTGGGGGTGACAGAGGATGCGTCAACACCCCCATATGTTAGGTTGGTGCGGCAATTAGGTGGTCCGTAGGAGATCACCTCCCCCACACGACGGTCGTAGGTAGGATGTGCTATAACCATCCATAATCTTGTGGGGCATGGAAGGTGATAACGCAGTATAGGAGGTACTCCCCGTGGATAAGGCGTTGAAAAACACCTACCAAGGGATCCGAGGTTGGGATGTTGTTCGCGAAAAGGAAGAAGTATTTGCGTCGGTGGTTTCATTGGTCGAAGGTGTGGGTGTGGATAAGGTGGATGGTTGAGGCGTGGTTGAAGTAGATGGTTGGGTTGGATCAATGGGTATCTTGACAGTACAAACACATCATTAGGCGGTATAACATATTACAGGTTTTTGAAGGGGAAGAATCAACATGACGACAAAGTGTATGACTTCCCTTCATATTCAAATTTGATGCATATATGTAAGGTGGAGGGAACGCATCCCATAGCACTGATCCAAGGGCGGCCTAACAACATGTTGTATTGGAATTCTTTCTCAAGGACATAGAAGAGTTCGGGTAAGGTACATGGCCCTACACGAATGTTAAGGATCACAAGTGCCTAGGGTAGAAGTAATAGCATCGTTGAATCAACGCAACATGGTGGGGTTGGCACACATGCAAATAGGAGGGATATTCATCTCATGTTGGAAGGCTTTGGAAGAGATGATGTTTAGGCTAGTGCCCCCATCGATCATAACACGACATACCCGAGATATCCCTAGATGTAAGCCGAGATCAAAAGAGAAGGATCAGGATCTTCTGCACCAAAGATGACAATTTCTTCTTTGAAAAAAGCGACACAGAGTGGGCTTGTCACAAGGATAGAAGTGGTTGTGGAGGTAGATTGTTTGGTGAGTGAAGCGACGTGGTTGGGTGTTAAGATGGAGGTGATGGGAAAGGTTTTGTTAGGTAGGACCTCTATCCCTTGAAGGATCTCAATTAGAGCTTGTCGATGCAATTCAGATGTTTGAATGAGATCATAGAGTGTCATTTTTATAGGAGATTGGTGAAGTTGTTTGATCATAGTGCGATGGGAAACTCCATTAGAGACTGGATAGGCAGGTCCACGAATAATCACTTTAGGCGGTGTTGCAACGGAATGGCGGAAGGAGAAAGAGAGGCCGCAGTGTGGTCTCGTAGCTTTTCCATTGTTTTTCTGACCTCGAGTAGCAATGCTAATCATGTTGATCTCATGAATGCGAGACAAGGAAGATGACAGGGATAAGTCATTGTTCTCGAGAGGTGGGGTTGCAATGATGATAGATTTTGGTGAGGCGGGGACAGGTGGTATAGGAGAAGGGATCAAAGCTAAGGGATTTTCCTTCCGTAAGTCGTCTTTCTGAGATTTTCTATCCGAGATAGGCGACTGGCGAAGGATGGATTTCAAAGCTTTACATCCTTCTACATTGTGTCCTGGTGTGCGGTGGTAGGCGCAGATTTTAGATTCATCATAACCTATAGGTTGAGGTTTAGATGGATCATAGGGTCTGAGTGGGGGTAGGGAAATGGTCGCATCCCCTACCATCATATCAAGGATCTTGGCGTAAGATCCTTTGAGCGGGTCAAATGAAGATAAGGCTATTGATTGAGTGGATGAGATTATTGATTATTTTGGTAATGATTGGGTACGAGTGGTTTGTACAGGTGGTGGTTTAGGCAAGGGATTTTGATGATTGGGTTGAACTAGGTGTGGCTTCTTCCGCACAGAATTCATGTTTAGCTAGTTAGATGATGAGGCCATAGATGACGTGGTGGCAGGAAACAACTATGGGGAAAGAGGAGTGGTAGCAAACAATTCCTTCGATGATCGACCTTGCCTAGGGTTGGTAGGTAGGAAATATACTTGGGGCGATAGTGTTGAGATGCCTGTGGATTTCTGTATGGGTGCAAAAGGTGCTGGTCATGTTAAAGAAGACGTGGGAGGCATGGTGTATTGAGGCAAGGTGGAGGGGTGAGGCCCTAATATAGAAGGTAGGTGTGACGGTGAGGGTTGAAGCCGTGCTCGCTTTGTCTTGGTGTGATCGGGGCAAGGGTTTTAGTTGTGGTGGAGGCATAGATTGGACTCGAGAAGATTAGGTCTGTCTCTCTAGGTAGATTGATGGCTTTATATTTGGATAAGTCTAACTGCTTAGGTGGGTGCGTCATCTTTGGGTATTGGTAAAGTCCCAAGCATAGGGGAAGGTTTGGTTAGGTTGATAGAGGTTGATGAGGTATTCGGCGGAGATGAGGGGGGTGGAGGTAAGGACATAGGCATTTTGAGCTTTTGTAAAATCTTCGGGTATATGGTAGAGGTGTCTGGATTAGTCATTTGCATTTGAGTAGAGCATGGTGTTCTCAAACGTTCCCATAATACTCATCTATCTTCTGGGGGATGACAATCTTCATGTATGGATGGGCATTTTGATATGTAAGAGAAGTGGGTTATGATTCCGGTCCACTAGGGGTGTGATACAAGGGGCGAATGAGGCGCTGTATCAATGGGAGTTAAGGGGTCAATTGATCACTAGAAATATTTAGGCGATGAAGAACTGATAGGGAGGAGGGCATGTTCTAGAGGATCTGTCATGATTAAGGAATTTGGTGATGTAGGCTTGAGGGGTTTCTCTTCTAAGGATGATATAAAAAGTGGCGATCCTTCTTCTTTTGTAGCAAGAGTGGTAGAAGGAGATGTTTGGGAAATAGATAAGTTGGATAACAACCGCTCACAGCCTGCAGGATGTGTTGTAAGAAGGCGCTTCAGAGAAGAGAACTCTGGGTGGTTAATTCCTTTATGGGTAAAGGAATAGCGGGGCTGTCCTCTTTTCCTAATGAAGGAGAAGGGGGCGAGGACTCCTGCGTCGGTGAAGAGGCTCGATTCAGAATTTCTTCGATGGAAGCTCTTGGTTGGGAGTTGAAAACAACATGGATCTCATGCACACTCTTCTCCTCGGCTAAGGTTTCTGGTTTGTGTTATCTTATTAGAGGAATGATTTGGAAATGGTTTGTTGAAGATTTTTAAATTTCGATTAGCAGGGGCATTAGGATTATCGAGGGTTATATCCCCTATATCAACCATTTCCTGCACTATGTTTTTCAACATCTTGCAGTTTTCATGGTCAGTGTCCTTGATGTGATGGAAGTTACAGAAGTCATTTTCTTTATATCAAGAAGGTATAGCGTGGGTGGAATCAAACCCAAGTGAGGTTTAATAGGAGGAAAGGTGATAGCTCCGCTTTAAGAAAATTTTCCAAGATCACTTCATAAGTTTCTCCCAAGGGAGTGTACTTGATGGGCTCGGCTTTATACTTATAGGTGGATTTTGGCCGGGTATAAGACGGTGCTTGAGATTTAATCACATTACCACATGTACAACTACTTTTGATTTCAAAGCAGCTGATGCATGAGAGTTGGTGGTGTTGGGTTTGTTCATGGATTCCAGGGGTTTGGAAATTTGAGTTTTTGTTGCGCAACTTCAATTTCTCCTCCTTTAAGGCCCGAATCTCTAGTTTTCGAGCCATAGTAAAGGCCTCATCAAAGGTGTAGAAAGTTTGAATTTGGAGGGTGGGAGAAATGTGTTTAGCGTAGGCTCACGTAAAAGTTTGATGAGCTCGGCCTGAGGTAAGGCATAAGTAAGTTGGTTGATGAGGCCCCGCCATCGTCCAACGAAATCTACGATAGATTCATCTTCAAATTGTCGGATGGCATAGAGATCGGTAATGGATACTTTCTTGGCAATATTGATGGAGAAATGATCCAAGAAAGATTGGGCTAACTAGTTAAAGGAGAAGATTGAGTGCTGGGCTAAAGCATTGTACCACTCCAAGGCAGGTCCTGATAAGGACATGGGGAAGGTATGGAGTAGTAAGGCATCGTCATGAGAAATCAGATAGCAAGCATGTCTAAATGATCGCAAGTGTTGTTGAGGGTCCTCCTTACTATTAAAGTGAGTAAATTTCAGTAATTCCCATTGAGGAGGATATGTATGAAGGGGGATAGAAGAATGAATAGGCTCCCAACAAACTTGCTCGTATGTCAGGGTGTTACGGCTTCCTGAAACAAAAGCCTCAAGAGTTTGCATCTTGTCCATCATTTGCTTGATTAAATCATTGGTTGGGTTAGATGATGGTGTTGTCATCGTAAACGGAGGAGGATTGGGCCAAGAGCCACTACTAGACAATGGTGGGGCTAACTGTTGATAAGGTATCAATGATGAATGTGTTGGGGTGGCCGAATAAGGGTGTCCTATATAAGATGTTGAGGCCACCGGATGCGTTTGCGGAAATGAAAAGGTGGGTGGAGCCTAAGAGGGAAAGCTCATGTGGATAGGTGGTAGAGAACAAGTTATGAAAGAGGCAATTTGTGAGAGGGATGAGGTAGGGGCAGTGGACGGTAGTGATATGTGGGGCCCCAGATTAACCAAAGGGAAGCCAATTGGTGCAAGATCGACCATCAAATCCACTAAGCTGGGAGACAAGGCTAAGGATGAAGATAGTGAGGCGGAGTTATTATGTGGGAAGGAGCTAAGTGAGTGGATATACTTGATAGGCATACCCAAGAGGAGCTAACCGTTGGGTGTACGATCAGGGTATGAGAAAATAATATCATACATGCGGTGCCAAGATTAGCATCCAAAAATTTAGCAAAATCCAGATCTCCGACAGAGATCTTGGGAAAATCATTGGTGTCCATAGGATTCCCTATAGGATGCGAAGGGGGTGACTCAGAAAAGACACGGAACAATCATGTGAAACCATGGCTACGGCTTGTTTTTGGGTGATAACAACCATGGACAAGAGGATACAACAAAGAATTAGTCAATCCGGAATAGAAAATGCAACCAAAAGTTGGAATTGGTAGGTTGCATTGGTGTGTCAAGAATCAAAACATAGTAACCAATATTGGTCCTGTAACCGATGTCGGTCGGAGCAGTTGTTAAGAGCTGCCGATCGGTAACCGATGTCGGTAGAAGTGGACCGGTGCCGGTCACTGTGAAGGTAAAGAGAAAATGTAAGAGGTTGCTGGTTTAGGGATAACAAGGCTTAGTATACCCACCAAATTGTTTGAGGTGATAACTGAGACAGGGTATAACAGAGAAACAGAACTGAAAGAAAAATAGAAAACAAGCAAGATGCACAAGAAAATCAAGAGACTAACCCTAGGATTAGTTTTAATCACTTTTGGGCTTATGCCTTAGACGCAAGATGATGTCATTCCTAAACAAAAGACCTAAGGGAGATGTCAAGTTTGTTTTGGCTTGTAAGGTTACCTCAATCGGGCGGAGGAATACCGTGGAAAGGGGGGATGTTTGAGATGTTGTGTAGATTATGATGTGATTTGGTATGTGTTGTGCAGTGAGAGTAAAATTAATTTCTCATCAATACCGTGGATATTACCCCCACGTGTACGACCTGTTACTTTAATCTACATTCACTAGAATAACAAACAGCAAGCAAGAATGTGATGCACGTGTTTTAAACCCAAATCGAAAATGATATTCGATGAAGCAAAGAAAGAGAAGAGGTCAAGAAGATGAATTTCACTAATGTGAAGATACGAAAAGACAAATTCTTTTACCAAAATCAAAAAATATTTTGTGAATATTTAGAAGAAAGAAACGACAAAGGTGCTCCTTATATGAAAACAAGCAAGAAAGAAAGAAACCCGGATAGGGTCCCACCGGGCGTGCCAAAATATTTCGCACAGAATTTTTGTTCCAGAATAGAGTTACTTTTATCCTTTCATTCTCTTGAGAAACAAATAAGGGGTTATGGTTAGGAGGAATACTTGTAGAGTGTTGGGAAGGTGTGCGCGTACCGTAGAGAAATCAGACCGATTGTGAAGAACTCCTTTTTTTCTGGGAAGGACTACATGTAAATAAGAATGCAAGACCACCAGATTTTAGTTAGACAATAAGTGAGTGAACTGCCTTGGGCCCGGGAAATATTAGAATTCCTTTCAAGGTGGTCAGCCTCCGTTTTAATACAAACTGATGCAAATGATAATAAAGAAGCTATTGCGAACTCACGATTTAGGTATCTCATTACTAAAAGCAATAGAGACTAAATTACCAACAATAGAATGTCATGTTGTTTGTTTGGTCACTGGTTATTGATATGTTCCGATCAAGTTACAGGATAGACCAGGCGGACACGAGATTGTTTTGAGGTGAATAGGTGAAAGGTTGGTTTTGGTATAAGTCATAGTGAATGATGTCGGTCACTGGATAACCGATCGCGGTTACAAAACCAGTACCGATAGGGAATAACCGATATTGGTAGGGGCAGTGATTTAGGGATTTTTAAATGGAGGTTGGTGTAAGGTGGTTATGAGGTTTGGAAGGTTGGTAGATGGTTGAGGGGAGTAGTAGGGTGATAGAGAAGACTCAGAGAGTGAGAGAGCTGTCTTTGGGGTAATATAGAGATGGATGACCGAAGGTTAGGTACAGGTTATTGCTGGGTAGTAGATCTAAGAGTGAGCTTATAATCCTTATGAATTAAAAGTTCACAAAGTGGTGTCTAGAAGAACACAAGGTGATAAGAGAGTCTAGTTACTAGGTTCGATGTGGACGCAGATCCAAAGAATTTAGTGGTGAAGGAAAGGCCCAGTTGGGATGATCCAATAATTGGAAGTGATCTGATGAAGCTATCCTCCAACTCTCCCAAGGTTTGGATGAGTGTGACAATGCTCTAGTTACTCAGTTCTAGTTTTGGGCTCGATGCTCCTCTTTACAAACTCTTCTCTCCTTCTCACTTGTCTCTCCCTTGCAAATGGATTTGGATCCCTTCATTTTGGTTGGGGGAGGTCATTTATAGGGAACCAATGGTGGTTACCTAACCGACGCCACCAAGCGTAGGGATCGATGTCGTTAGGTCAAAGTTGGCTATTTTTAGTAAAATAGCCAACTTTCCCCCTTTTCTCCCGAGGGGTCAGTTGTGGGCTTTGTCAAGTCATTATTAGGTTCGTTTTGATGTGGGTGAGGGGTGATGAGTCATGGGTGTGGGTCTGGACCAAGTCATAGGTCGTAATAAGGTTAGTTTAGCGTTAGGGCTAGGTCATAGTGAGGTGGTGAGGTGAGGTGGCAGGTGGTTGAGATGTGGATTTATTAATTATAAGGTAATTAATAAATAATTCAAAGTGTAAGGTTGTAGGTGGTGAGGTAGGGTTAGGTTGCATGGGACGAGATATGGGGTACAAGGTGTCGTAAGACCCAAATTTTGTGTCTACAATCCTAAAATATAAATTATGTCCCTAAGCCATTACAAAACTCATACTTGAACCAAGAACTTGTTTCTCCTACAAATTTGATCTATAGGACAAAGGTTGAATCCCCCTTGAAACTGTACCTAATATGATTTCTTGTCAAGTATGAAATAAAACCAATTGATGATTCCTTGACAAGCCTAAACACTACATAAATCATGGGAATACAAGATGATTCAGAGAGGTTGGGATTGTTGTTGGAACTTGATTTTTCCCATGAAAACATGTCCCCTCTAAATAATGGATCATGTAAGAGCAACAACACACCACAACACACACCATATACAAAATTAAAAATCATACACACCCCAAGTGGGATATGCAGAGTGTGAGAAATCACTTCTGCAAAAGCAACCTAACTAAAACAAAGCAATGTGCTACAAGCACTTGGAGGAATTACATATATCCTAAACTAATATGTACAAGAAGGATATTTCACTTAATAACAATGCTTGAGATAGATTATATTGACTAGAATTTGTATTTATTCTTCTTCCAACCTTGATAGGTGGAAAGCATTGTTTTCTTTGCAACCTAAAATCATCTAAGGGTCACTCCATATTGCATCAAATTTAGAGTGCCTTCCTAGTTTTTCTCTTTTTGCATCCCATTTAAGGACTAAGTCTCCCTCTTGGAAGTTTCTATCTTTGGCCTTTCTGTCAAAACTCATCTTGATTTGAGCTTGGTCTTTCTCCATTATTTTCATGGCCTAGTTTCTTAGCTCTTCCAACTCCATGAGCTCTACATACTTGACTTCCATAGCTGGAAACTCAAACTCCAGTTGCTTGATAAGCTCCAAGGTTGGTAATTCAAGGGATATTAGTAGCCTTGCTTCTCTTCCATAAACCAACTTAAAGGGGGAATCCAAATTGAATTCTTCAGATTGATTCTATCATCCCACAAGTCTGATTTAAATTTGGTATGCCAAGTCCTCTCGATTCTCATCTAGGTTTCTTCTTTCTCAAAGGGTTTTTGTTCATGGAGTATGCTTGCATGTTACTATGGTTGTAGTAGTTAGAAGAGGTGCTCAAGTAGATGTCATTCCTAACAACCCAATTAGAAATCTTTTCTCCAAGAAAAGATAAGGAATTATCCGATATTATAGTGTAAGGAACACCAAACATTGTTGTAATACCTTCATAGAAATCCAAAATGATAGCTTCATTTGCTTCTTTAAGTGTAATTGTTTCTGTCCACTTAGTGAAGTAGTCTGTGGCTATAAGAATCCATTTGTGACCTAGGCTAGAACTTGGATTGATCATCCCAATAAAATCTATCCCCCATTACATGAAAGGTTGTTTAACCGAGATAGGATGGAGTGGGAGGGCTGCTAGCTTCTCTTTACCTATGAAGAAAGAACACTTATTGCATTTCTTGATCCATGAGTAACAATCATTGAAAAGATTAGGCCAGTAATAACCAACCCTCATGATTTTAATAGTTGTTTATTTTGGAGAAAAATGACCACCTTCCTCTCCATGATGAAACTTGTGCAATACCCTCTATATCTAATCTGGCTCTTGATGCACCTTAGGAAGAAACCATTCACATCCCTTTTGAACAAAATAGTATCTACAAGCACGTATGCGATGAAATAAAGTCTAAAATACCTCCTTTTGGACTTACTCAATCCCTAAGGACTTTGAATTGTTTGAAGAAAATATACGATATCTTGAGTCCAACAATGAATGGCTATACTACCTGGAGTTTGTTCTTCATTATCTTATAACACCATAACATCTTCTACCTCCTCTCTTGATTCACCAATCTAGTTAGAAGTTAGCTGCTCACACAACCCTTCCCCTAACTAATTTGGGAACATTTATATAATTATCATACTCCATGACCTTGGTTATCCAACCAGATCTCTTTTCATTGAGGTCCTTGTTCAAAAGAAAATATTTTACACCAAAGTGTGAAACTAATAGATGAATTCTATTGTTTGACACTAAATGTATGAACTTCTTAAAATTTCTAATCACGGCAAGGACATGTTTCTCAATGAATGAATATCTTACCTCATAGTTCATAAGGCCTTGGCTTAAGAATGCAATAGGCTGCTATAATCCTTCTTTACTTTGCTACACCAAGATTGTAGAGATGGTGTCCGAACCACCAAAGGCGTATAGAAAGAATTATTTGGTGAAATCCAGATTAATGAGAGTTGGAGCTTGAGATATGGCTCGCTTGATAGCCTCGCAACTCTCCTTTCTCTCGCTTGTCCATTTGAAATCAAATTTGTTTTTCAGCATCATCATTAATGGCTTCACAAGAGCAGAAAAAAATGGTACAAACCTTTGAAATTTTTTTATCCTCCCTAAGAATCTTTGGAGATCCTTCTGATGATTTGGTAATGGTAGAGCACAAATGACTTCTACCCTCTCCGAATAAATTTTCAGTCCTTCCTTCGACACAATATGGCTTGAAATTTTACCTTCACGTGCCATAAATATGCACTTTTTTGGGTTAAAAGGAAACTCCAAACCTCCTACACCTTTGGAAGACTTATCTGAGATGAAAGAGGTGACTTTCTGTATTTTTAGAAAATATTGAGATGTCATCAAGATATACAAGAACTATTTTATTTAACATCCCTATAAACACCATATCTATTCTCATTGAAATGTTGCTCCAAAGTGTTTGATATCCTCGAATGACATCTTCCCGTATGTATAGGTGTCCCATTTTGTTGTGAAGGATGTTTTGAACTGATCCTCCTCTTTCACCATAATCTGATTATAGCTTGAATATCCATCTTAGAGGGAGAATATTTCTGAATTGGCCATTACTTGCATAATCTGCCCATGGAGGGCAAAGGTAGATAGTGATCCTTGAGGGAGGCCCTGTTTAAATCTTGAAAAATCCACGCACACCCTAATTTACCCATTCCTTCTCCTAATGGGAAGAAAATTTTCAACCCAGCCTTCCGCTTGATCACGAAAATGATACTCACCTCAATGATCTTTTTAAACTTCTTCTTCATCGAGGCTTTATATGAGGGTTGACCGCCTTTTTTTTCCCGATGGGCTTAGCCTCTGGATGTAAGCCAATGGTGTGTTTTGCCAATTTTGGGTTAAAACCCTTCAAATCCTCATAGCTCCACATGAAAACATCTGGGAATTCCTTGCTAAGCTGCACAAGGTTGTACTTTTCTTGTTTGTTTCTCATCTTGCCTATTTGGAGTGTCTTACCTTCTCCAACCGAAATGGGTTCTAATCCTCCTTTTTGACTTGAATGTTGGCCTTCTCTTTCTAGAATTGATCATTTGGGTTGAATATTGACTCTAAAGTCACTAAACCCTTTGGAAATTTGTTTTTCCATAGCTACACTACTTGATCCCTATACTACTGCTCCAATTTCCCTTGATTTTTAGCTGAGAACTTAGCCTCCTCCTATAAAAAATTAATGATCTGCACGACCATTCTTGAAAACCCGCCAAAGTTGTGTTATTATCTGTACAACTGGCCTTACAATGACATGAATATGTGGTTGTTCTTTATCTCTCTTAATGTTGTCCACCACATCAAATGTTGCTCCAATTATCGCAAGCTTGTCCGCAACTTCGCTCCAAATTATTGGTATGGCTTGAACATTGAATGATTCAAGGTCTTCAATCTGATCCCATACTCGATGCTTGTAGGCTTTGAGTAGTTTATTCTTAGTAGCATGTTTCCCTCTAACTTGGTTCATGATTAACTCACTATCCCCAAACACTTGCAAGTTTTTAATACCTCTCTTTCTTTCCCAATGCAATCTATGTTATGTTTGTGGAGCCTGTTTTCATGTTAGAGTGTGGTACACCTTTTATGTGTTACACTCGGGTATTTTTACGGTGGTCCCACTCCTATCGGTGAGTGGGTTAGGGGGTTCGGAGGAGAAGCCCCTGAAGCAAATTTTCATGGGTGGTTTATCAACCCATGGGTAATGGGTAAATGCGTTATGGGTTGTTTTTGGGCCCATGGTTTTTTTGGTACCCATTGTTTTGATACCCACAATTTTTTTCCCATGGTTTGATACCCATGGTTTTGTATCAAAATGCTTAAGTAATGGTCTATTTATATGGTCTTATGCATATGCTAGAGATACAAGAAAATGTATTGCAGATGTGTTTTGAATCCAGGTGTGAATTCTATAGAGTTTGTTGAGCACAACTCCAAATGGATCTGGGTATTGTATTGAGAGAGTGGAGGCTTGTAATAAAATATGGGCAAGTGATTCTTGGTGGACGTAGCGCAAAATTGGGTGAACCACATTAAATCTTGTCTCTATGTGTTGTGTTATTTATTTTGCACTTTTATTTGCGATCTATAATATTTTCAGCATATTAGTTTCTACTGTCATGCGATTCTCGTAAGGGATTATTCCACATATTTTATCTCTTATTTCCTAACAATCTGTGGATCAAGGCTTCATACTCAACCGTGTTGTTTGAGGAAACGAACTGAAAACAAAAAGTTGAGTAAAATTTTATACCTTGTGGTGAAATAATGATAGTTCCTACTCCAGCACCATGTGTACTCTTTAATCCATCAAAAATAGTTCCCATACCTCATTATTATCTTTAGTATCTTTTCTAGTGATACTAGTAAGTGGTGAATTTTATTCGTGCAAACAATAGACCCCTAATTGTAAGGGTCAAATTCATGTCTAAAATGCTTTTGAATTTGGTATCTAGTTCATAAGTTCTTGGACAATCTTCCCAATCGAGAGCCGAGAAATTTACATTAATTGGGCTCTGTGTATGAGGCTCAATATGGATGTTTGTAATAGGCTCAGATCTAATCATAGCTTGACATCCATAGCTTGTCCTAAATAACATGTGGAGCCATTCAACAAACAAATATCCTCCAATTTTAGCGGTGAACTCTCTTGATAGACACAATGCAAAGAGTGGTGATAAGTCTATGACCGATAAATCTTGTCGATGGTCACATTGGGACATGTGCGTAACATAAGGTTAAATCCTTTGATTACTCTAATTTTTGTTACTTGATGTCCCATCAAATTACACTACACCTTTAGAAATGATTTCATATTGAAGACCCAACTGATCGGCTATTTTTTTTGGCATTACAGAGCTACTTTCTCCTTAATCAATTAGGTAATTATGTACAACCTTATCTCTAATGATCAATGAGATATAGAATGGTGGGGGATTCAAATTGTTACCCCGTGGACCTCCTTGATTTACCCCATGTTGAGCTACATTGGTGAGTACCTTTGCCCGCTTTTGGATGATTGATTCGATGTCACCAATTCATCATAAAGCGACTTGCAATAGGTCTCTTTTTCCCCGGGATAGATAATAAATCCCACATTTAGATGTTTACATTCATTTTCCTCATATGATAAATAATTTTGAATGGATATGAGCTATCTCTTTACTGCCCCTTACTTCGCATAGGTTTTTCTTGCACATGGGTTGTTACAACCGATACTTGAGCTGGTCTAAAAGGTGGCTTAGGCTGACCTTGCACATTGGGAGATGTATTTTGGTCACCGATACCTTGTTGGGTGATAGACGGTTGTGGATAATTTGAATTCAATGATTTTCCCTCTCCAATATTTCTCTTCTTAGACCATGTATTGGCTACTACACTTTTAGAAGGGGCTTGATTTATACCATAGAAATCTTCAGTCTGCCAATTCATAAGTGTGGTCTCATTTGGAGATGCCTCTTGCTGAGTTGTTTCCTCTTGTTGATTATCGTCTTGGCTTGTCTCTTGTTCCAAACCCATTATTGTCACCATAAGAACTTTATTCAAAGCACCATTGAAACACATCGAATAGTTTTGAGTTTGATTGCATAGGAAGCACTAATCATATTCTTGAGCCATGTTTTTTAAAGTTAGGACCAAAGCCCTATATGTTGAAATTGCATTAGGGTTGTAAATCGAAATGGTCTCACATTTGAGACTGCCTTGGTTTGAATTTTAATTTTTGACCTAAGAGGGAGGCTTATTAGGTGATACAAAGGACCATTTGTTTGAGCTTAAGGATGGTAAGGTTTGGATCTCTCGAGCTTTTTTCCTTTTTATTGTCACCAACTCATTCCCCAAATTTTGTAATTGTTTCATGACTTCCTAGAGTTCCTTAGAAGTACTACAAGAAGTGGAAGCTTCATTTGAACTATGATTTCTTGGAGCAAGGATGAGGGCTATCAGTAGGTGTCTAATAAGGATTATGGTTCCCCATATCTAGATAGGAGGACATAGGTGGCCTAGGTACAAGTTTACCACTTTAATTAGGTAATTCTTAGCTCTAATGACTATGACATAACCATTTGGTAGGGTTATTCCTCCCATAGATTGTATCATAACAGATATATCAGAATTTAGAGCTTTAAGAAAATAGAGAAATTCACCTTTAGCTATTGGTATAACCCTAATCAGGATCCTTTCCCATGTTATTTGAAATCTAGAATTGAAGTCTTTCATTTGCTCATTTGGCGCCCTTTTGATTTTAGTGATCTGCTCCAAAAGGGATAAATTGCTAGCCCTCTACCTAAACCGTCCACATAGGGCTATGCATAATTGATCCCAATTCTTAATTGACCCCTCCTAAGCCTCTAAACCATTGCAATACTTTTCCTTTGAAAAAGAAGCCAAGAACTTGATTGTAACATCCATCTTAGAAATCTCATTTATGGAACAAACATTTGCAATGTCTTCAATGTGGTAAATGGGATTTGTGTTATTTTCTCCAATCAAGTATGGAATATTCCTTAATGCTGCTATGGGGACCATATTTTTGCATTAAGGGAAAGTGGACTTGTTCCCGTGAAATTTAAATAGGTGTTTGGAGGTGGCTGATTTAGTGGTTGTAGGTGAGCCATCATGAGTGGCCTCGAAACCTAGTCATTGAAGAAAGGGTATATCGGTGGAGGTGTTGACAATGTTATGTTTGATAGAAATGTATACCTTTTACTCTTCTCCCTCTCCTTTTTCTTCTTGGAGATAACTACAAGTATTTAAAAACACCTTCTTCTTTTGTTCTAAACTAGGTTTGCACTCTTCTCATGAACTTGATAAACTTGGGCTTCTGAAACCACTGGATTTAAATGATGGAGTCACCAGATGTGTTGTTGCAATGTCTCTAAATGTTTTAAATCCACCAAGACACACACCCAATCTTGATAAAAAGTGAAAATATTAACTTTTTGTGCCATCGAGCGTGCCAAAACTATTATGTCAAAATTATAGCACTCGTGATTTCTTGTGATTTTATGTATGAGGAAACCCGTTTAAATCAGATAACATGGGATTATCCTATGGTGTGGGACCTTGCAAGTAGGATAATCCTCTGGAGAAATATAGATTCTTCCTCTAACCTAGTGCTAAATTCTCCAAAGTAGAGAGAATGGAAAGCTAAACTAACCATATCTAATGCTTTCAAAGGAGACAAGGATAGAAAGATACATGAAATAAAACTACTCTAAATGAAGGTGATGCACCAAGAAAGGGTGAGACAATCCAAGTGAGTGAAAGATGGGGAGGAAATTGAGGAAGAGAGGGCTAGTAGAAACGCCATGGTCCAAGAAACTATTCAATTCCCTATATTCATAAAGCACAACAAACTATGGACCTCGAAAGTGTTAGATACATGTACAATATACTTATAGATATAATGGAAGGAAAAAGGTGCAATTAATTCAAGCGAGGGTGAAAAATGTCTACGAAACATGAATTTTATTACTCGAAACATGTACAATCCATCATACCATAAGCACGAGACAAAATCTTTTACAATAAGCCCAAATCCAAGGCCTTTAGCTCATAATAGCTCTCAATTTTTTTGATAAAGTCCCTTTGCCTTCTGAAAAATATCCTCTAAATGAGGTGAATTTTACAATATATAGTAAAATTGAGTTACCAACTGTAGGATCCAATAAAGAGGTATGGGTAACCATTTATTTTGGTACTTTTCTTGCACAAGCAGTCATGGGTGTCATGTCTCATTAATTCTAGTTGATGTGATGTCATCCACTCACCTACCCTCGTCCGACATGTAACTCGTCCATCCTTGTAGCTAACAAACCGATGAGCCAACCAACCTAGTGACTCACTCAACCTCACATTGACTTACTTTCGACTCGTCCAACCCTAGGGGTTGGACACCATCCAACTATGTGGGTCATACATTACTATGGTATTTAATAAAACCCTTCCGCCATCTCTACATCGTCATTCGTCCAACCCAAGGGAGTTGGATAAGGACCTATTTATTTTCATACCATGAGCTTCCTGACCATCCTAATGGTTTTCCATTTGCTAGGCTGACCAACATGTCCATACACATCAAAAAAATGTGACCCGACTAACCTCATGACCCTTCCAACCTTGCCTTACTATCCAACCTTGGTGACCTAACTAACCTATCCCTACCATCTAACCTTGGTGACCCAACCAACTTGTCTATACTTGTCCAACCTTGGTGACCCAACCAACCTATATGTTCCGGTCCAAACTTGGTGACCCGATCAACCTACATGTCGTGAAAATGTGACCGGTGCGATGGGCGTAAAAACTGTCTCAGGGTGTCAAAAATGTGACTTGACCAACCCAGGACATCCAACATACCCGACCAACCCCTAGGCGTCAAACCCAAGTGACTAACCCTTAGTTGTCCAACCCACCCGACCAATCCCGGAGGTCAACTTTCGAAGGTGGTATCTTGAGATCCCGGATGAGTTTTGGCGTGAAATTTTATATGATTTCACATGGAAAAAACCCATTGAATTTAACGGTTTTTGGTTAAAGATCCAATTTTTAATTTATCAGGTTGAATTGTCTCCTTCTTTCTCCGTTTCTTATTTTGTGCCACAAGAATGAATTGGGAAATGTATGATACTTCAAAATGTCTCATCTTTTACACCATGTAGGGAATGAAAAATGAATTCCATAAGCACTTTGTTGGAATTATAACTCTTGACACAACTATCGAATATTTCGTTGAAGCTAAGTTTCTCTTTCACGCTGTAAACTCCTTAAGGCCCGAAAGCCTACTTCTGATGGATGCCCCCAAGACCTCCAAAACTTTCCTAAATCACTTGTAATGCTTCCCAAAATTTAAATCTTAGTTTTATCATTCCAGATTGCTCCATGAATTGTTTTTCGGTACTCAAACCCATCCTCCCATGTTGTATATTTTACCAAGGCGGTAAAAATAGATAACAGTAACTTTCAAGGCTAGTTGGCCATCTTCGCCACTCAACATGTATGTCAGTACAAGAGGAATTTATACTATGTTTAATGTAGGTTTCCCAATGGGTACTACTTAAGGGAACATGTTCTCCTTACTAACACATGATTACCAATCCTAGATGGGGACCACATACTCAAGGTAAAGTTTGATCATGTCGTTCCTAATGTTGGGTTTACAATGATTTCGTTAAGCAAATAGGCTATGATGACAACTCATACTTGAGCTCTTGTTTATCTAAGCTATAAGGTTCCATTGAGTGTAAATATTAAGTTCATTGTAAGGTCTTAGTTTTCTATGCTGAAAGGAAACACACAGAAGGGTAGTTATTCATGAATTTTATACTAGGGCTAATTGTTTTGGTTATATTTATTTATTACATTTTCAAAGTAAGAAACACTAATTATTTAATCATCAATTGCACACTAGAATTTCACTATAAAATATTAAATTCAATTTAATTTAACATATTTATCCCACTTTTACAATATAATTATTTTTGGAATAAAATAACACCCATGTTTAGATGAACATTTCCCTTAAACAGTAGCATCTTAAAAATATTACAAAACTTCATTAATAAACATTTCAATACTTAGCAAATTTTGAACTTATCCTTTACAATATCTCTTAACATATATATATCCAAACCCCCTTTTTTACCATATGTAAGTATGAATCAAAAGAACACCTATAATTAAATGCACATTTCCCAAAGCACCCTTAATTATAGCATCTCATTCATATTAACAAAATTTCAATAATAATCCTTTACTGTAACATATCAATACATAAAAATTTCTTTCCATTAACATACATGAGTTACAATAATATACAAAGAATCACAACCATGTTGTTTCACCATCTTACTTACATCCTAGAAAACCATGTGAGTGTGAAATTAGTGATAAATCGCTAGCATGGAATCCACCTAGATCTAGCATAATTAACATTATTTGTTTTCCATTTACATTTTAGTAATAATACACACACAAAAAGAGAGGGTTAGGGCATATATTCATTTCATTCCTTAACTAAGAGAGGAGAGAGAAAGAGATAAGGAAGAGAGAGAAGAGAGAGAAACACTATTTTGTTGAAAGAGAAATTTTAGACAGCAAGTCACAAGATAGAGTTTGAAACAATTATTTACAAGTGTTAATAAGTTTTCCACCATAGTTTGTTAACTTGACTAGGGTCCTACAACTATCTTTTACAATTTTTTGCTAGTTGCAAAAACTTCCAATTTTAGTTCGGAGGCTAAGAAAGTGCATTCAAAAACTATCTTTCGATACACGATTCATGATGGGAGAATTCCTATGTGTCCACCTATATACTAAGAATCCATAGGGATAGATGAAGTCCAGACTGGAGAATGGTTTTCCAGAGCCACCGATCATAATTGATCAAGTTTGAGCTAGTCAACTAGTGATTGGATGCCTACAAAACCCCTTTTCCAAACTAACCAGCGATGGGATTTTCCCAAACCGAAGGTTCGAAGAAATATTCCATTAAAAATACTAGATTTTTACAAAGGTAGATAAACATTTAGTTGATCAGGGTCCAAATAGTGAGCCGATATGAAACTCAACTTTTCAATTTTAACTACTTCTTAGAAATGCAAAATGAGGTAACAGGGCTCCTAAAGAAACGACAACGAGAACACAAATGGTACAAAGAGGTTGAGCTAATGTTTAACGCGACTCTCTACATAACAGGAACACATATGACACTTGACATCTCTTTTACGGGCTCGAAGTGTTGTTTTGCAAGTCTCTAGAAATAGCATTTTTCTAACTTTGTAATGAAGATAAAATGGTTGTTTTAGTTAACTCATCTAGCTCTTGCCAAAAACCAACAGATATGAGCACCTAATTTTGATACCATGGGTTCAGCATATACAAGGTTGCAGTAATAACATGGTTGACTGTCAATTTGTAAACCGGTAGCAGAGATGACCAGGTAGAGTTTTGTTTTTCCACGCTAACATTGTAATTATAATACTCAATTGTAGACTTATCCAACAGTTTATTAATTCTATTCCATTACAAGAAGGAACCAAATTATACAATAATTATAAAAGAGACAAGGTAAGGAGACCATGCCCGGAATGACTGGAGAACACAGTTGTGCAATTTGGCACTGTATGGTCAAGTACATGTTTTCTTACGAAATTCTCTCTCCTTTGCTAGCCTTCACTTTGAGCCCGTCTTGCATCCAACAGAGTCCATTAGAGCACATATCTTTGAGACATTCGCACGAACAGTTTGAGTTCCTTTACCACACTTCCCAGTGACTAATGGAGTAACCAAGTTCACTAGCATTATGTCAAATAGTTCTCCCGCGCTAGAAGAAGGTAAAGGAAGATTCAAAACTTGGCACAACTGGAAGCAACTGGAAAGGTGGACTGATAGGGGGCACACGCTATGTGGTTGCATTAGGTGAGAAAGGTTAATGCATCTCAAGGATACCTGTGATTTCTACATATTGCATTATTCATATTCTCTTAGAAACGGTCTTGTTTTATCTATTGATCAACCATCTGCTGCAAGCACCCACTAATTTTTTGTGCTTTCACACCACCATGGAAGGGTGTATTGAAAGGGTCTTGCGTGGTTGATCATAATTTCTCATATAAATATGGGTTTACCCGTTTACCCTCAACACTGGATATTTTGGAACTGCATGTCTGCAACAGTTGAAGATATCTAGAATAGTTTACAGTGGGGCAGTGCGTAGCAATCATCACCTAAGATGCCGCTCACAAAAAAAGCTTCTCTACATAATATTGTTATGATATTAAGTTTGGCTGTGTGCATTCCTATAATCAAAACAGTGCATAAAACCACACATCTATGAGGCATTTTCTCAAATAGTCCACGTGCCTTGAGTGTTTTTCCTTATTTTACATACATTTCCACCAGAACAATTATAATCGTGACTTCAGACAAGGATCCCACTATATTAAGCTCTGTTTGTTGTCCACACCCTATTCCACATCTCCTCTTCGTGTAGGGAAGAATGAAAGAGACGAAATTTGCGGAAACATACCTGGGAGAACAGGAAAGGCAATTTCAATGTCTTAGTTTATAAAACTACTACTCGGAATGAAAGGTAAAGAGCAAGAACGTGATGCAGGGTTATAATACACGCAACACTAGCGTTCAGAAGAAAAAGAAGCTAAATAAATTCATCTAGTCGTTTCACCTGATTGAGGTGCTTCTTAACCTCAATGTTCTTCTTCTCTTCTGCATACAACAACATAACATTGGAAACAAAATTTTCCCTTCCTTTCAGATACATTGAACCCGCTGCAACGACTGAAACAAATCCTTATCAATCACTTTGCAAATATTATAATGAGGGGATGTCGTAGATATATATTTATCTCCATGTGTCGCGTTGTGTTACCCAAACTGGTACTAATTTTAGGAAGGCTATCAGCGAGAGCTCCGTTTAGTACAACCCTAATCCACATTTACATACACGTCTACCTGATCATTTACAACTACAACATCTGACAAAATTCTTCTATCTTTTATGCTTTGATGTATGTCCATACCCTATTCGATAGCTCATATTTTGGCACAGCTAGGTGTACACGGAAAATGTAAACTGATCAGGTTGGAGACCTGTTTGTTGTAGAGGTGAAACAGAGTGACTGTCTCGTGAATAAACCCATGTCTTCTGTACAATGCTGAAATCGTATTACATGAGAAGTTGTCTCGTTCTTTCATTAGTTAGACACTACAACAACATAAATGCCAATGCCATCCACCGCCAATCTCCATCCACACTGCCATGTCTCCCTCCTGCCACATGTCACCCAGACTTCATGCGACCCCCATCCACTTATTTTAACTTCCACCTACTCCTATTAAATTTCGTCCACCGCCATTCTCTTTTATTTTATCTTTATTTTTATTTTTTAAAAATATATTTCATTTTCTAATATTTTATTTGTTTTTGTTTTATAGCAAGAAAGTGTAAGGGGAATTACAAGTGTCTATTGACTTTTTCATTGAATCCCTTTTCTAATGACTACAATTTTTCTAAAAATGGATCAAAATTGCAGGAGTTATGGCACTTAGAATTTCCGGCATGGTTTTAGGTTCCTTGAGCTCTCTTGAGATTTTTATTCTACCCATCTACCGATCCATTCAATGTAACGACTTTGCTATGCGACACGGCTTGGTTGGTTCAAGCTTTAATGCACCTACCACTGAGAAAGGCCATCTCAACATTTAATGTCCATGACTCAATGGGTCGTTTGATTTTACATTGGGCAGGAATGCATTTGTTCCGGGCTTTCGGGTCCATCCTCTTCGGAGATTCTCGCCATGCCCATTTCGAACTTTACCGCTCCAACCTCCGAATGGAAACTTGCTCGAGTCCCGAAATCCCCCACATCCAAACCTAAAAATGGGACTCCTAAACACACCATGGCTCACTACGTCACCTCACCTTTCGAGTTCATAGTTTTTAATTTTTGGGAAACTCATCACCGATGCTTTTGAGATTATTATTTTCATTCCCGACCACCCCAACTCCATAAGTTTGAATTCTTCAAACTTCGGAGTTCTTACACTCAACTAAACTTGACTCCCAAAATTCTCCTTGAATTCACTCATCTTTGACTCATCTCGTTCCTCTTGCACCATGCAATCCCTTGTAAAAAGAGCTACCACCGATCGAGTCCTCGGTGAGCTTTGCCTCTTACTGACCTCCACGCAAAGAACTAAACCGAACATCCTTCACGTTGATCTCTGAGTTGGTGTGGCTCGATCTTCAACTTGAGTGAGCTCCTGAATGGCCAAGTTGAATTGGCCCTTGGCCCACTTCATTCAACTCGGCCTGATGTCAACTCGTGTCTTTTTCGAGATCTTGTTGATATAATTCTCCACCTTGAATGCTAGGTATGAGCTCGAGCCTCAAGAAATTTCAACTATGACCTCCATCGATGCCGAGCTCTTTTCCATGGCAGATTGCTTCGACCCCATCTTCGACCTTGGTTTGAGTCGATCTCGCCATGAGCTCGATAATTTACCCTAGTCCCTTTGCATGATATGAGCTCGGTGTTGAGCGGTTTGATTTTCGATGCTAAGCTACCACATTATTTTATGTAATGATCCGACCTCCCTTGCATGTCACACAAGTTCACCCACCTATCAAATCGAGCTTTAGGAGCTCGCATGCGAGCCGAGCTATTCTCCAATGCACACCCAACCAACAATGTGACTCGGCTCACTAAGCTACTTGGCAAACAACTCGTGACACGTCCCAATCGATGCAAACATCATCTCACCGAGCACCTCGCCGAGGTGCTCGACGAGCTATTTTATAACTTCGTGGCCCAATGAGCCCTCAAATTCATGTTTTGAATTTCCCATGCGGAGGCCCGAATGCAAGGTGTTTTTTTGGCTTGTCATGCTTTTCATTAATTTTTTCCTATTTACCCTTATGTGGGCCGAGGGGCCCTAATCTATCATTTTTCAAGATGATCCCGAGGGTCAAAACTAGGAAGAGGAAAAATTCCTTGATGTCATTTTCACTCCTTAATCGATCGAAAATATACCCAAGACCCCGAGAACCTCTTATGATCTGTTTCAATCCTTACGGGTCCTTTGTTAGCCAATTTTTCTTGGATGGAAAAATTTGTCAATAAGAACCAAACACATAGAAGTTGAATGTCACTACATTCGAGATAAAGTGTTAAACCACCACATCCAGCTCTAGTACTACCCAACTAAAACTCGGATCATAGATATACTCACCAAGTCTCTTGCAAAAGAGAAATTTGAACAATTTCGGGGTACATTTGTAAAAACAATTTATTAACGAGGGAATGTTAGAAAATAAAAATATAATACATTGTTTTATTAGCTTTTATAGAACTTTCCTAATAGTTATTTTCTAGGTTATTCTTCTTCTAGGATGTTCCTCTCTAGATCTTTCCTCTGTTACTCTCTAGATTCTTCCTCGGACCTATATAAATTCCAGGTGGATGTAAATCTTTTAAGAAATGAATAAAAGTTGCTTCTTTTCTTATAGAAGGAGTTACACTAGTCCTAGACTACTTGATTGCGTCATATTTTACCTTAAATAACATATATAAATGTGTTCGGGTGGTCAAATTATATAGAAGTGAACTTATTTGAAGCATATGTAAAATGTGATATGAAACACAAATTTTTTATCTACATTTATATGACGAAATTTTAGCAAGACCATATAAATATGATTTGAATTTAAAAGTTCTCAGTAAACATGTATATAAATATTATAATAATGAACTTAAATTGAGTTCATGTAAATTTGAGATAAACATCCTAAGTACATTAAATATGTGAGTCTATAATAATAAACATGTTCTAAGTCCATTTAAATTTTATTTGAACTTACTAAGCATCTTTTAAATGTATATGAATATGTAATGATGAGCTATTACTAACTAAGTGCCATTAATGTAGCTAATTTTGTGATGAAATTGTTGGATCTCTATAATGACCTAATGGTATAAGTTTGTATAAATGAACTCACACCAAGTCCACATAACTCTATTAAATTATATATGAATTCTAAAAACTTCTATTTAACTCATCTACTTTGTACGGTGCCTTGATATGATATGCGTGCTATTTTCATATAGCCCATTATATGACCTCCTTTGAGATGGGGATGCTACAATATATCACTCATCTAAAAAAATAAATATGGTTAAATTCTAAGATGTATAATCCAAGCATACAATATGTGAACCATTTAAAACATGTGTACTCAAACATGGTTCCAAAATAAATGTATGTCATATATGATCAACGAAATAGAGAATATATGTTTCTTATAGGAAATATTATTGTTAACATGTATATTAGTCCATAAGAATGAGTAACTAAAATAATAATAATGAATGATATAGAAATCATGTTAGTATTCAAAAAATCGATAAAAATGATCCTTTAGGACTCACAACATGACATGGAAGACCCATTATAATACACAAAAGACTAGTAACACAACATGATGATGAATCAACTAGTGTTAATAGAAGTTAGTTATGAGGTGGAAATTGATTTATATGAACTAGTAATGTGTCAAACAATATTGCATCAAGAAACATGTGTGCCAAAATATCCGTGTCCAACTAACATATTTCAAATAGTAATATGTGAAAAATATGAACTTTAAGCATGAATGTTTGAAACAATACATTTTTAAAAAGAAATTTCCAATTGCTATCGTTTAAATAAGATATTTTCAAACACTATGTTATATGTGTCCTAAGTAATATGTCACAAATAGTATATCCAAAAGTATGTATGTATCAAATTAGTTATTGCAAACAATGTGTATCAAAAAATATTTTATAATTAATATATGTACCAAGTAACACATGTCTCAATAAATGTGTCATAATAAACATATGTTGCAATAACCATGTGTAGAAAACAAGTATATGAATAGAGCACACAATGTGGAAAAAATGTGTATTCCCAAAAATAAAAGAAACATAAGTGAGATAAAAAAATTGTGCACGAGTAAAGAAAGTAATGTATATGACAATATGTAATAGACATTGTGTATAAGAATAAAATAGGATAATATCAGTGAAAAGCAAGAAACAAGCAATGAAAGATTAATAAAAAATGTGAATCTCTCATGGGTAAGCATTGATAATTTCAAATCAGTAAAATTATAATAAAAGAGTGTAATTAATGAATGACATATAGTATTGAACATGCCATAAGATGTAACACAATGTAAGATAATAAATATAATATTTGGATCAATAATGGACTAGTGTGAAAATATAATATTATGAAGATATATATGTAATATGTTCCTATAAATGCATTACCTCAATGTGGTGGTTTCCCCATGTGTAATGGTTGAGAATCAACACAATCCTGTATTATTGTTTATGGACTTTATGCTTTCGCAATTGTCTTATGTATTCTATAAGTAGAGAATGCTTAATGAAGTCAAATATGTAAAGTGTTAAAATAGAATAATTATAATTTCTAATTCTATGTACTTGAATAACAAAGTAACATCCAAATCCTAGTAGGTTATGTTTTACATATTATATTATTTAAATATTTTTTCCGTGTTGTATTTATATTTTCTGGCATTAAAGACAACATGAAAACAACCAATTTTTATTATATACGACGATCATTTGGTAGTATATTGTAGGGCATAGATGAAAGGTGGTGAAATCCTCAATAATGATAGTTCTCTCAATGATCACATCAAACCCCTAAAATGTGTTACAACATTATCTAATTCCCTAGGTATTGAATTTAGATTTTATCGAAGAATGAGTAATGTGTCATAAATGAATTTCATAGATATCATTGTATAGAAAGAATTTGTGTTAAAAAAATTTTGTAGAATTTTTTTGTTCTCATATGTGCTTAAGAGATTCATAGGAAGACTATCCTATGATCCCTTCATTGGGATGATCATATATGTGTCTTGTATTGGATGCTAAAAAGTTCATATGATGTTGATGAGGAGTACTAGGAATAGTTAGGTCATCATCCAATCTGAGGGGTAACCATTTGTGACATACTATTCTAATTTCTGAAATATCACTATCGCAATATGTAAATATAAAATCAATGGGTCACGAGTAGTCATAAAAATTTAGGTTATCAATTGTTATTGGAAGAGTTCATTAGTTTCCCATGTGTGTCATGCTTGCAAAGCTACTGTAAGATTACAATATGGTGTGCACAACTAAGTAACATAGGGTGTACACGAGAAGGATATAACGTCATAAAATTTGGAATGGGTCTATACCAAACCCTTTTGCGAAGCATTCTAAGAATACGACCAAGTATATGTTAAGATTGATGGTGAATCAATTCTAGAGATTTTCCCTTAGTATGTGACACTAGCTATTGGGTCACAATTGTATTAGGTAATGTAATGGTATAAATAGGGTGTTCAAGAAAATCTAAGGATTGAAACGAACATGTTATGTATGTACTAATTAAAGCATATAAACATAAAACATGAAAATTAAATGTCATCTGATGGGGTTTTGTTTTCAATTGGATTTAAGATGCCTAATTTTATACAATAAGGCCTACACAACTAATAACACAAGTCGGGATTTATGACCTAACCATAAGTATCTTATAAATTTTTACAAATTGCAGTCACATTCACCAAGTAGAAAAATATTAATAACATATGACAAAAAAATAAATAAGATAAAATACAAATTTTTGAAGTAATACAAATTCATAATTTAGCATAGTATTATATTCATAATAATATAGCAGCATATTGATTTATGCAATAATAATATTGTATAATATTCATAATAATATACTATATCATATAATAATATAATAGCATATTGATATATCCAAATGAAACAATAACTAAACAAATTTAAACAATTTATTCCATATGTTAATGTAATAAACAATAACCAATTATATGTATAAAAATTGTTTCGTTAACCTTAATCATACCCATGAACTTATTCAAGAAAATGAAACTCAATAAAATAACTCAAAAATACGGATATTATTATTAGGAGATAATTGGAATCATAAAAGTTATTAAATTCCATACGGTGAATATAGGTCCACTAAGTGAACTACTCCATTAGTGTGTTAAGGACTACCTTGAAATCCAAAGTGGTGACCACATGATATAGTACACACCCAAGATAATACTTGAGGTCGAATACAAAGTCTATACTCTAAATAATAATAATTATTATATATTGTATTATATCTTAAATCACTCGGGACAATACAATTATATAGGAATATCTTTCGTATAATTACGAAGATTCTTATCTCCACAAATATCTCTAATATTATTCAATCAAAATAGTTATCATATATACATAATGTTGTTATAAGTCACAATGATATTAATCACATCTCTAATAATATATACTAGTGAATAATTACTCACATAATATTCATAGTACAATATTAAATCACTAACCAATTCCATGTGAGTGTTAATTTTCCTAACATTCCACCCTTAGTGCGAACATGGGGCAAAGAGAACCTAAAAATAGAATCGTATTCCAATGCATACTTTTAGGTCTACATTGAATGCTCGTTCACTATCCAATCACACTTCCACTATAGAATCCCTATAGATAGAGAATCACTATAGTCGTTTGCCCCCTATACAATTGTTTTACGCTTCTACACCTTCCACACCATATCACAACACATTTAAGAGAGAAAAATAAAATTACAAAAATAATTGTCTATTCTTATTCACACACATACAACTGAAAATAAAATGTGTCATTCTTGAAGATGTATGGACTCATTCTTTAGCAGCTACACAGAGGTTGTTGTTTGACTTTCTTCCTCCATTACCCACAACATTTGATTAACATGTTTCTTACTCGATAAATTGGTCATTGAAGTTCATCATTTTCCACATTGCACTTTTTCTTATCTCCCCAAAAAAAAGTGAAACATTTTAATTTATAGAACATCGGGTTACACAAAAAGTACATCCGTGTGGCAATGTTTTTTGGAAACTTTACAACTTGAATATTTTGATGTTGACTATACTTTTGATTTTCACAATGAATTTTGACAACATACAATATAACATCTACATTAAAATACAATTAAATATTAAACTTTATAATCTAATTGAATTTTAACACTTGTATTTTTGCTACATTGATTGCCACAACACAAATAATAACATACACTTATTATGACAAAATGACACAAAATTAACAAAGTGGCAAGACCATTCAATCAATAAGAAGACCACATTTGATATCCTCATGATAAAAATAACATAACAAATACTTTAACATAGACAATTAAAACTTAAAGAGACACTAAATACAATTTAACCAAATAAACAACTCTAAATAAATTGACATCCTATGAACCAATTGCTGCTTGCAACACATGAGTTCGATGCATATATAGATTCTTTGTCACCATGGGAGGAAACCAGAGCCAAAGCTTTCTCTTGCAGTTGAGGAAAATATCAATGTTTGAAGTTATCCTTTGCTATTCCCAAAATGACGTGTTACCAATCCTTGACTTTGAGACGTGAGGAATTGTAGAAACTTGTAGGTCTACCCAAATATATTTGGAAATTTCATGACATATTTTACTTGTCTAATCTACATGTGATCTCGTGTCGCCACTATGTGCAAAATAAATAGCTATATGCATTCCGAGATACAAGAGTGGACACAAGCACAATAGTCAGAATCGATCTAGTAGAGAAAATGTAACCCCTTAAAAACAACCCACTTGAGACCTAAGAACAACCTAGGATTAGTTAGGAAAAATTTTGGAATATTTTTTTGTTTAAAAGAGTCTACAACCAAGTTACAAGACAACAGTTGTCGCAAGCAAGTTTCAAAGACAAATACTATTAATATCTTATAGTTTTATTAATACAACAAATATAAAAGATCACAAGGTCCAAAATTTGGGTTAAATTAATCAATTAGTTTAAGAGGGTAATTTCTCACTATACCACTCTCTTACAGGCTTAAAAGATTCAACTTGATCTTTCTCAAAAATTAACACACTCTAAACTTAACAAAAACATTCTCATTAGATAGGAAATTTCCTCACCTTTTCGGTGATATAAAGAAGTCCTCCTAACTCCTCGTATTTCTCAATTTATGGGCCGACAGGACCTTGGGAGGAAATTTTTCCCAAGAGCAGGTCTGCGGGCCTAGGGAAGAAAATTTTCCAATGCGTGGGTCTGCGGAGTGAGGAGAGTTTTAGCACATTTTCCATTTTTGCAACAAAAGCGTGATATGCCTCCGTGCGTCCGCGAGCCCGAAGAGGACACATGTCGGCATTTCTAAACTCTAGCAGAAAATCAGGCTGTTGGAGGATTTTAAGAAAATCATCCTTTTATGCCAAAAAGTGCTATAGATTCAAATGATCTGTGCCTCCGTCGATGCCCAAAGCACCACGTGTTAAACGTTGATTGGTCACAGGGAGAAATAGACTTGTGGGGAAACTTAGAGATTTTAGACTTTAGGGTTAAAAGTGTAAAGGATTAAAATAGCCTACACCTCCGACTTCCCTGAATGATGCCACATGTCAATCAATGATTGGTTGCAGCCCGTTAGGCCATCAGAGCAATTTAGCAAAATTTGACTTTTGCGAGAAAAAGGTTTAAAGACTTAAAATCTTTGCACCTCCATGGATGTGTCGTGAAGACATGTGTCAGCCATCCATTGGATGTAGATCGGTGGGCCGGCGGGAGAATTTAGGAAAATTTTCCCAAAAAAATTCCAAAGCGCTAAGCTAAAAAGGGATCTGCTCCTCCACTGATGCCTTGTGACGCCACGTGGTAGCACCTGATTGGTTGCGGTCTGGGTGGGGTGGTGGAGGAAACTTAGAATTTTTCCCAAATTATTTTAAAGGTTAAGTAACTGTTGTGGGCCCGGCCGTGAAAAACAACCAAAAAGGCAAAAGTGGGGCAGCGGGTCCGCGGGGAAATTTTTCCAATTTTTTTTTGAACTTAGGTGATTTTTGACAAAAAGAAAGGCTTGTGGGTCAGCAGAGTGGTGGGGGAATTTTTGCCTTTGGTGTTTTTGACCAAAAAGTGCTAAGGGAAAATTTGGGCTTGTGAAGTCCACCAAGGAAATTTTTCCCAATTTTTTTTTTTCTAATAGTTAGAATTATTTTTGACGCCAAATGAAGAAAAACTTCAGAAGGCCATAAATTTTGATTGGGAGATCATTTTTTGGGCAAACAAGGATTTTTTTGGAAAGATCTTGATGTCCTCTTGCATAGGAATCATTAATTTTATTTTTTTATAATGTTTAAGTGGTCAATTTCAAGAAAACAATCTACAAGCTTTTAAAAGGCAAGCAAGTAAATTTTAACTTAAGAAATTTTTATCAATTGATTTTCTTCCTCTATCAACATGTCAATTAGACATAGAGAAGTGTTATTAGATCAATTTAGGATGGATTTGGAAGGTAAGATTGTTTGATGGACACCCAATTTTTTAAAAAAATACAACTTGACAACAAAACGACAACAAAATGGTTTGAGCCCGATTTTGCTAAGTTTTCTAAGAAATTCCTTAAGTGTTTTTGTCCAATTGAATTCGTTTAGGGCATACTACTTCAATTTAATCGTTTAATTTGTTATTTCATTGATCTCGGTTTGAACTGTGCATTTTTGGATAAAGTATTTTCCAGTTTGAAAATACAAACAAAGATCAAATTTTAAAAGATCTATTTGTCGTTTTCATCTTCCAAGTATTAGAATTCATTCCAATTCTAATCTAATACATTTGGTTGATTCAAATCACACTATTCAAATCTAAAATATGATTTTGATTTCCAATTTCACACATTTCAAAAGACAGAGTTCTCTATTTTCCTCACACGTATTTCTTCCTTTCAAACAGAGATGTCAATTAAATTTCAAAGTCATATTTTAAACAAAAGTAGTTCCAATTGTGGAAAATAATGCAACATTTATTCAAAAGAAAATATTTCCTTCGTTTTCAACTTCTCTTTTACATTGATTTTTACAATACAATATGCAAAATACATCTCTTTCTTTCAAGATAGAAAACAAAGTATATCTCTCCTTTACATTTCAAAATTTCAATTTTCATATTCAATACAACATATTTCCATTAAAAAAATCTACAAGTTCATCCACTTCAAGTGGGAAAGGTTACAATAATATTTCTTTTCAACAAGGGACCTGTCAATCTTTTTCTTCTTCTTCTTTTCTCCGTAACAACAACATGTAGATTTATCACTTTCTCAATTCCGATCACAACAAGAGTAGGGGAAAGGCAACACTCTTAACACAACCAAGACATCCAATGAAAAGGAGAAAACATCCTTCTTCATTGGCCCCCGATCCCTAACCATAATGTAATAGAAGATGTGATTCAACTCATGACAACAAAGGATTCCACAACACACAAGCAACATTTTCACATTTAAAACATAGTGCAAAAACAAAACTACGAGTTTACAACCACGTATAAAAGACAACAAACAACACTCAGGCTTCCTCATGTAACCCAAAGGAGCAAGAAACTATGAGGGATGCTACTTATGCCTCATTTCAAATACCCGACATGCCCTTATGCCTCCCCCAAGTACCCCTTATTCCTCACATTTACTTATGCCTCGCCAATCTCTTATGGCACCCCATAATGAGTAAAGAAATGCAAGCTATTTATTTGTAAGGTGGAACCCAAATCCCAACTCCCTCCACAGCTTATACCTCCCAAAACACTTATGCCTCCCACAAAAATACCCCATAGTCTTCTCCTACACCATCCCTAGGGAATTTACCCAAATATCCCACACACATGCTAAAAATTCACAACAATAACATTTGCACAATAAAAGAAGATCATTTCAAGAGCCAAGCTCTTACCTCTCCATAATGGAGTTTGTTTCAAGTTAAAAACCGCAAGCTTTCCAATGCAAAACAGCCCAATATCAACAAAATACGAGTCTCTCAAAAGTCTGCAACTTTCTCCAAAATCAAGAGCTCCAAATAGCAAAAGAATTCACCCCAAAATAATTATACATAAGTAAAGAAACCAAAAGAGTGTAACCCCCAAATAATAAAATGAATACGAATATATAGAAGGGGGAAGAGAGGAAGATGAGGTGGATCTTTGAAGGATGCCATGTCACATATCCTCAACTCCAACTCCTAAGCCAACTTCAATCTCCAAGACACAATAAAAAGTACATGAATAATATGATAGTCTTACTTACACACTCAAATAAATCCCATATCGCAAAAGGACTGAATTTAATTTCAAGCAAGATGTGCAATTAAAACATTCAGTTAAGCTTACAAAAAAATGCATAATGAAAGTCTAAATTCAACTCTATAATCATAGGTATGGTTGGTAAATAAATTTAAAAGGTATTGGACAACTTTATCTTGTCCCACAAGCCTTCAAAATCTACCTCCAAGGATAAATTTGAATTTCCAAGAAGGTGGAGTGTTTCATACTCTAAAATCAACTTACACATCACTTTACACATCTCTTACAACACTTAAACCAAGACCAACAACTCTATTAATTACATTCTCATGATATCTTTTAATTAATTAACTTAACAACATGATTACTCACAATATTAACACCACATTAAATAAATAATGAAAGGGGTAAGTGCACCACATAAAACACATGAAAACATTAAACAAAAGGGACCAAATAAAAGAAAAACATAAAATCCCTTGGTCACATTTAAATGTGATCCCCCCCATGGGAATCCCTAACAAAACAACCACACACAAACAATACAAGTTTCATGGTGACCTTGTTGAATTCATCTAGAATTCCAATGTGGTTGGTCTCCAATCCCCCGATGTTTGTTGTGATATTTTAACCTACAAAACAAAAATACCTCCTTCAACCTCGTGGCCATATTAGGACATCCAAATGAATATAAATATAATTTTAAGATCATCAACATATATGTGAATCATAACAATCATCAAGATAATCAGCAGTATCACTTACAATTTCATCCACAACTATCTCATCATCAATTTTAATTCAATTCTCATTTTCTAGGTCTACTCAAAATATCCAAATATCACAAGTCCGGTTAACATCTATAATATAACCATGTCAAACAATATATCCACATCAATATCTAAAATGTCTCTAATAGTCATCATGCACCATATTTGAATCAAAGTCCACAATAAACCATGATCTAACATCTAACATCATACTAAATTAAACTATAACAATGTCCATAATATAGTCAACAGTATTAGGATCAATATCAAAAGGTGTCAAAGGGAAGCGTGCACTACATCCCCCTCCCCTTAGACTCGAATTCCTCTTGGAAGTCACTGGAATAGATGTGGGAAATAAACTTGTAACAAAGTAACATCCTCCCATGTAGTTACAGTCTCATCATATCTATCCCACTACACCCATACCTGATCAATCTCTCTACCTCGAAGGCCTAGGGTCCTGTGATCTATAATGCAAATGGTATCCACCATCACCCACCCTTGATCCTACACCCGCAATGATGTACATTCTAGAACACGAGAAGGATTTGTAATATATCTCCTAAGAAATGAAACATGAAACACACCGTGTACACGTGACAAGATAGGTGGCAACTCTATACAATGGAGGACAAAGGGCCGATACACTCCAAAATCTCAAAAGGACTAACAAATCTATGAACTTACTTAGAACCTTTTCCATAACAGATGGGGCTCTTGTGTGGCTTGACATGAAGGAAAAACTTCATGCCCACATCAAAACTATGGTCGGTCCTATGTTGATCTGCATACTTCTTTTACCTGTCATGTGCCTCTTGCAGCGTTTGTCTGATCATAACCACCTACCGCTCCATGTGCGCAATAAGTCTAGTCCTAGAGAAACCCTGTCCTCTAACCTATCCTAACTAAGGGGTGTCTTACACTCTCTACCATGCAAATCCTAAAAAGGATCCATGCCTATAGAACTCTTAAAACTATTATTGTAGGAAAACTCCACAACGTACAGGTACTCCTCCCATTTAGATTGTTGGTCCATAACATACATCCTAAGCATGTCCTCTAATATCTGATCCACCCGCTTGGTTTGGCCATCAATCTCAGAGGGTGATATGTTGTGATGAAGTTGATCCTCATCTTGAGGACATACTAGATGGTGGTCCAAAAATGGGAAGTATACAAAGGATCACGGTCACAAATGATCTTCTCGCAAAATCCTATGCAACCTAATAATCTCATCAAGATATACTCGTGCCACTGCACTAGTTGTATAAGTTGCCTTTACTAGAAAGAGATGAGCCACTTTTGTCAATTTATCCACTATGACCATGATAGCATCTTGGTGGTATCTCGACATTGGTAGCCCAACAATCAAGTCCATGGAAATGGTATCTCACTTCCATTTCAAAAGATAACATGAGGATAGAGAAGGCCAACTGGATGGTGATGCTTGTCCTTCACTTTTTGGCACTCTAAATAATGTGACATAAACTAAGCCAAATCTCTAAGAAGTCCCCTTCGGATAAACACCTGTTTCAAGGTGGTGTGCATCTTATTCACCTCGGGATGGGCTGAATAGGGTGCACGATGTGCCTCTGCCAAGATGTCCCGCCTCAAGCCTCCATCTCTGAGAACATAAATCCAACCTCTATGCTTGAGAAGTCCATATTCTTCTAAATAAAAACCATCAAACTTCCCCTCAAGGAATCTCTGAGACTCGATCTCTGCTCTCGATGCACTGTAGAAGCTGTCGTGAGGAAGCTGCTCTAGAATCCTGCTCCACAAATCTGTGCTCACTGATGTGGTCATAGACAGATGTATCCATCTACTAAGAGCATCTGCAACCACATTATCCTTCCCTTTCACATGATCTATCTCCATATCATACTCAAAAAGCAACTCCATCCAACGTCGTTGGCGAGTGTTGAGATTGGGCTGCATGAAGAGGTGGCAAAGACTCAAGTGATCTATCCTAAGTGTGAATCTCCAACCAAGAAGAAAGTGCCTCCATCAAACCAAAGTGTGCACAACTTCCACAAGCTCAAGATCATGAGTCGATAATTAAGCTCATAATCTTTGAGTTTGCGAGACTCAAAAGACACCACTCTCCCTTCTACACAAGAATACACGTTCATGTCTTGCTAAAGAATCATCCATGCATATGAAAAACTCACCCTATGGATACGACACTACAAAAATAGGTGTTGTAGTGAGACATTCCTTCAGTGTCCTAAATTTTTTTCACTTTGTCCAACCAAACAAACTTCTTTCCTTTCCACTCAATGGAAGTGATGGGGTGTGTAATGTGAGAGAAGTCCTGAACAAATCTCTTGCAGTAACCTGTTAATTCCATGAATCTGCACACCTCAGTGATAGTAGTGGGTGTTGGCCTATCCATGATAGCTCTAATCTTGGAAGTATTAACAGCAATACCTTCCCAAGAAATGATATGACCCAAATACTGCACCTCCATCTAAAAGAATGCACACTTCTCCAAGTTCCCATAAAGTTGCTACTCCCAAAGACACTGAAGAACCTAGCGAAGGTGCCCTCATGCTCTTCATGCATACATGAGTAAATCAAAATGTCATCAAGGAATATGAGCATGAAGTAATCTACGAAGGCCCTAATTACCCCATTCATCAAACTCATAAACACTGTAGGGGCATTCGTCAAACCAAAAGGTACCACTGTGAACTCATAGTGGCCATATCTCATACAGAAGGTAGTCTTATGAATGTCTCGCCTCCAAAATCCTCAACTGATGGTAGCTTGACTTAAGGTCTATCTTAGAGAAAGTTGTGGCTCCCTTCATCTGATCAAACAAATCATCAATGCGCGGAAGGGGATAACGATTCTTGATCGTTACTTTGTTCAACTGGTGGTAATCAATACACAACCGCAAGGATCCATCCTTCTTCTTTACAAAGATCACCGGTGCACCCCAAGGGGATACACTAGGATGAATTAGGCCTTTCTCCAAAGGGTCTCAAGCTGCAACTTGAGCTCACAGAGCTCGGGGTAGTCATCCCATAAGGTGCTCGTGAGATAGGCTCTGCTCCCGAAACAAAATCTATATGAAAATCTATCTCACATGGGGGAAATAATCCCGGTAGCTCCCCTGGAAAGACATCAAAAACTATCTCAAAATGGGATGGTCATCTACTGATGGTCCACTAGATCCATCCTCTGATTGCTCACTAACTATGAAAGAAAACATCTGACAACCTCGTTGTACACACCGCTTAAGCTACATAGCGGAGATGGTGTGAATAGAAATGGGTCTCCTGACCCCCGCTATCATTGCCTCAACTCCTAGATCATCTGTACAAGATATGATCTTGTGGTAACAATCCACTCTGGCTCTATGTGTAGATAACCATTCCATGCCCAAGATGACTCCATAAGAGCCCAACGGAAGGATACGAAGATCCGAGGTAGTGGTGAAAGGTCCCAAATCCACTACACACTCCTTAACTAAGGAGTCTACAGAGATCTTGGATCTAGAAGCCATCTCAACATCCCAATTATGACCCTGCCTAACTACCACTAGCCTGCATCGCTACTAAAGATGGTACAATAAAGGAATCAAAAGAACCAAAATCAAACAAAATGGAGGTAGAAATACCACCAATGCTACCTATAGTCTCAATAGCTATACTCTGATTCTCTGCCTGGCGGTTCTCAATCGCTGCATACATCCTATGACAGTGCCCCATGTCACCAACAGTAGGCTCTGAATTATGTGTCTTACCCCTCTTATTAGGGTTACGTGGGCAGTGTCTTCAAAAATGTCCAGTAACATCACACCCAAAACAACCACCTGATCCTCTCCCCTGAGTAGCAGCTCTAGTTGGTGCCCTAGAGGGGTGTGTTATGGATCCTAATGACCCAGCTGTGGACTGCTGAGGTCTTTGCTACCAAGCTCCTGCTGAATGAGGTCTAGGTGCTCCTTCTCTTATTGGGACCCCCTAGGAGGAGGCCCCATACTCCGACCCCTCTGTGCATCAAATCTCCGTGGAGGTCTATATGGTGGGAGACACTGTTGTTGCTACTAGCTGTGGTCTAAAAGATGACTGTGTTGAACCCTGTCCACCATGAGGAGGAGGTACTAACCCCCTTGATCTATTGTCCTACATCTACTGTATACGGCTTTGGACTCGGTCTCTAGCTTGTTGGGTCTTTCCCTAAGTCTCCTCTGTTATATAGGCCTTCTTAATGGCCTCAACCAATGTCTATGGACAATGGATCCACACTACACCTCTAATGTCTAGATTCAGCCCCGAATGAACTTATGGATCCACACCCACTCATCCTACATGTAATCAACATATTGGAGTAGATCTAGAAATCTACTCTCATACTCAACCACTATAAGAGATGCTTATCGAGGTCATGAAACTCATCAATCCTCTGCTGTATGAACCTTCGAGATAAATATCTGATTATAAAATGATCCTCAAAGAGCTCCCAGATAATCTGTCTCTGGAATCAACATGGAGCTTATGCTCCTCCATTCCCCACAACATGCCTACTCCATCCCTTAGAAGATGGATCGCAACACGAGCTTTCGTGTTGCTAGAACAAGGGTAGAGCTTGAAGAATCTGATCAAGCTCACCAACCCGGCCTCTGACTAAAATCCACCTATGTCACTAGAATAATGAGTTGGTTGTAGCTTCAGGATCTCCCTGATATGGTCTGTAGCAGCGGTCCGGTGACCCCTAGGCCTTTCGCATGCTCACCTCTAAGCCCGGGCTCGAGACTTATCTCGTGTCCCGAAATCTAGTCTCCATGTCCCCTCTAAGGTGACTCTTCTCTGAATGAATCCTCATGGGAACTCTCCCCTCTATGTTCCTCACTATGCTAGGGAGATGAATGAGCCTCAAATGATTTCACCCTATCATGTCCGATCGAATGTGCTCCGATGGTCCCTCTCGCGTAGAGTGGCATTGACATCCTGAAGTGTCTGTAAAATCTAAGGTAGGATAACTACTACAACATGATCTGGTGGTGGTAAGTCTAGGTCTAATTGAAAAGACCCCTTGTCCCATCTATGCCTCCTACATAGACCAAGGCGAGTTAGTTCATCTTTCTAAGTTTTATTCAGTTTCCATGTTTACTAAAATATGTAATTTCCATGCAAAGTTGTTTTCTAGATTCAAAAGTGTGCTAGGTTAAAGTTCATGTCTCAAGTTTTCTAGTGTGCCCAAGGGTACAATATCTTGAACCCATGGTTCTCGATACCAACCGTAACCCCCATATAAATAACCCACTTGAGACCCAAGAACAACCTAGGATTAGTTAGGAAAAATTATGGAATATTTTTTTTCTGTTTAAAAGAGTCTACAACTAGGTTACAAGACAACAGTTGTCACAAGCAAGTTTCAAAGCCAAAAACTATTAATATCTTATAGTTTTATTAATACGACAACTATAAAAGATCACAAGGTCCAAACATAGGGTTAGATTAATCAATTAGGTTAAGAGGGTAATTTCTCACTATACCACTCTCTAACAGATTAAAAGATTCAACTTGATCTTTCTCAAAATATTAATGCACTCAAAACTTCCCAAAATCATTCCCATTAGATAGGAAATTTCCTCACCTTTCTGGTGATATAAAGAAGTCCTCCTAACTCCTCATATTTCTCAAGTTATGGGCATGGACCTTGGGAGGAAAATTTTCCCAAGAGCGGGTCTACGGGCCTAGGGAAGAAAATTTTCCCATGCACGAGCCGGTGGAGCAGGGAGAGTTTTAGCACATTTTCCTTTTCGGAACAAAATCTTTATCTACCTCTCGTATGCCTGCAATCCTAAAGAGGACATGTGTTGGTATTTCTAAACTCTAGTGGAAAATCGGGTTGTTGGAGGATTTTAAGAAAATGATCCTTTTGGCCTAAAAGTGCTATGGAATCAAACAATCCATGCCTCCGCCAATGCCCAAAGCAACATGTTTCAAATGTCGCTGCAGCTGGTCATGGGAGAAACATAATTATGGGAAACTTAGATATTTTAGACATTAGGGTTAAAATATCGAGGATTAAAATAGCCCACGCCTCTAAATTCCCGAACGATGCCACGTGTCAATCAATGATTGGTTGCGGCCCATCGGGCCATCAAAGCAATTTAGCAAAATTTTACTTTTATGAGAAAAAGGTTTAAAGAATTAAAAATTTCCACACCTCGCTGGATGCGCATGAAGAAACGTGTCACCATCTATTGGATGCAGATTAGCGGGTCGGTAGGATAATTTAGGAAAATTTTCCCAAAAAAATTCCGAAGCACTAAGCTAAAAAGGGGATTCGCTCCTCCACCGATGCCTTGTGATGCCATGTGGCAACACCTGATTGGCTGTAGGCCGGTGGGGTGGTGGAGGAAACTTAGAAAATTTTCCCAAATTATTTTAAAGGTTAAGTTAATCTGTTGTTGGCCCATGCGGCCAGAAAAACAACCAAAATGGAAAAAGTAGGACGGCAGTCCGCGGGAAATTTTTCTTGAATTTAGGTGATTTTTGACAAAAAGAAAGGCTTTCGGGTTACCGGATTGGCATGAGAATTTGTGCCTTTGGAATTTTTGACCAAAAAGTGCTAAGGGAAAATTCGGGCCTGCGGGTCCGCCAAGGAAATTTTACCCAATTTTTTTTACAGTTAGAATTATTTTGACGCCAAATCAAGAAAAACTTCAGAAGGCCATAAATTTTGATCGTGTGATTGTTTTTTTGGTAAAATGAGGAATTTATTTGGAAAGGTCTTGACGTCCCGTTGAACAAGAATCATTTATTTTTTATTTTGTTTTAAAATGTTTAAGGGGTCAATTTCACAAAAATGAGTTATAGGCTTTTAAAAAGCAAGCTAGTAAATTTTAACTTAAGAAATTTTGATCAATTAATTTTCTTCCTCTCTCAACATGTCAATTAGACATGGAGAAGTGTTCTTCGATGAATTTAGGATGGATTTGGAAGGTAAATTTGTTTGATGAACTCCCAATTTTTTAAAAATACAACTTGACAAAAATGACAAAGAAAACGGTTTGAGCCCGATTTTGCTAAGTTTTCTAAGAAATTCCTTAAATGTTTTTGTCCAATTAGATTCGTTTAGGGCTTACTACTTCAATTTAATCATTTAATTTTTTATTTCCTTGTTGCAAGTTCGCATCGTGAATTTTTGGATAAAGTATTTTCCAATTTGAAAATACAAACAGAGATCGAATTTTAAAAGATCTATTTACCATTTTCATCTTCCAAGTATAAGAATTCATTCCAATTCTAATCTAATACATTTAGTTGATTCAAATCAAACTATTCAAATCTAAAATACGATTTTGATTTCAAATTTTACACATTTCAAAAGACAAAGTTCTATATTTTCCTCACATGCATTTCTTCCTTTCAAAAGAGATTTAAATTACATTTCAAACTCAGTTTTAAATAGTAGTCGTTCCAATTGTGGAAAATAATGCAACTTTTATTCAAAAGACAATATTTCCTTCTTTTACAACTTCTCTTTTCATGATTTTCACAATACAATATGCAAAATACATCTCTTTCTTTCAAGACAAAAAACAAAGTATATCTCTCCTTTACATTTCAAAATTACAACTTTCATATTCAATACAACATATTTCCATTACAAAAATATACAAGTTCATCCACTTCAAGTGGGAAAGGTTACAATAAGATTTCTTTTCAACAAGGGATTGTTAATATTTTTTTGCTTCTTTGCTCCGTAACAACATGAAGATTTATCATTTTTCCAATTCTGATCACAAAAACAGTAGGGGAAAGGCAACACTCTTAACACAACCAAGACATCCAATGAAAAGGAGAAGTTATCCTTCTTCATTAGCCCCTGAGCCCCAACCATAATGCAATGTAAGATGTGATTCAACTCATGACAACAAATGCTTCCACAACATACAAGTAAAATTTTCACATTTAAAACATAATCAAAAACAAAACTACAGTTTGTAACCACAGATAAAATACAACAAACAACACTCAGGCTTCCTCATGCAATCATAAGGAGCAAGAAACTATGGAAGATGTTTCTTATGCCTCCCAAGGGGAAATGGATATCACCACCGAGAACAACCACCAAATATATATATATATATATATATATATATATATATATATATATATATCATTTCAAATCCCTTACACATGCCCTTAAGCCTCTCCCAGTACCCCTTATTCCTCACATTTCCTTATGCCTCCCCAACCTCTTATGGCACCCCATAACGAGTAAAGAAATGCAAGTTATTTCTTTGTAGGGTGGAACCCAAATTTCAACTCCCACCACAGCTTATACCTTCCCAAAACACTTACGCCTCCACTAGAAAAACCCCATAGTATTCTCCTACACCATCCCTAGGCCATCTACCCAAACATCCCACGAACATGCCAAAACATTCACAACAATAACATTTGCACACTAAAATAAGAGCATTTCAAGATCCAAGATCTTACCTCTCCATAATGGATTTTGTTTCAAGTTCCAAACTACAAGATTTCCAATGCAAAACAACCCAAGATCAATGAAACACAGGCCTGTAAATAGTCTACAATTTTCTCCAAAAGCAAGATCTCCAAATAGCAAAAGAATTTGCCCCGAAAGAATTATGCAAAAGTAAAGAAACCAAAAGAGTGTAACCCTAAAACAATAAAATGAATATGGATATATAGAAGGGGAAGAGAGGAGGATGAGGTGTATCTTTTAGGATGCCACATCACATATCCTTAACTCCAACTCCTAAGTCAACTTCAATCTCCAAGACACAATAAATAAGTAGGTGAATAATATGACAGTATTACTTACACACTCAAATCAATCCCATATCCCAAAGGACTGAAATTAATTTCAAACAAGAAGTGCAATTAAAACATTCAGTTAGGCTTATAAAAAAATATATAATGAAAGTCTAAATTCAACTCTCTAACCATAGGTATGGTTGGTAAATAAATTTAAGAGGTTTGGGACAAGTTTAACTTGTCCCACAAGCCTCCAAAATATTCCTCAAAGGAAAAATTTGAATTTCCAAGAAGATGGAGTGTTTCATTCTCTAAAATCAACTTACACATCTTTTTCACGAACACTTAAACCTAGACCAACAACTCTATTAATTACATTCTCATGATATATTTTAATTAATTAACTTAACAACATGATTACTCACAATATTAACACCACATTAAATAAATAATGAAAGGGGTTCAGTGCACCACATAAAATACATGCAAACATTAAATAAAAGGGGCCAAATAAAAGAAAAACATAAAATCCCTTGGTCACATTTAAAGGTGATCCCCCCATGGGAATCCCTAACAAAAAAACCACACATAAACAATACAAGTTTCCATGGTGACCTTGTTGAATTCATCTGGAATTCTAATGTAGTTGGTCTCCAATCCCCCAATGTTTGTTGTGATATTTTAACCTATAAACAACAAATACCTCCTTCGGCCCCGTGGCCATATTAGGACATCCAAATGAATATAAATATAATTTTAAGATCATCGACATATATTTTAATCATAATAATCATCAAGATAATCAACAGCATCACTTATAATATCATCCATAACCATCTCATCATCAATTTTAATTCAATTCTCATTTTCTAGGTCTACTCAAAATATCCAAATATCACAAGTCTGGTCAACATCTATAATATAACCATGTCAAACAATATATCCACATCAATATCTAAAATGTCTCTAATAGTCATCATGCACCATATTTGAATCAAAGTCCACAATAAACCATGATCTAACATCTAACATCATACTAAATTAAACTATAACAATGTCTATAATATAGTCAGCAGGATTAGGATCAATATCACAAGGTGTCAAAGGGAAGCAGTGTGTAATGCAGAAATGATATCATTGTGGATGTAGGTTTTATGGATGGTGAGGAAGTAGAGAGGCAACACTGAAATGTCAATAATATATACATGTAGGTTATAGTTTTAGAATGAATACACTAAATAATAATAATTTTTCTATGTTATATTATATTTCAATTCATTCTAGACAACACAACTATATAGGAATATCTTTCTTGTAGTTCCCACTTCCCTTTGACTCCTTTTTTATACTAATCATGATACTTGATGGTTATATTATGGACTTGATTATGGACCTTATTATAGTATGATGTTAGATGTTAGAGCATGGATTATTGTTGACTTGATTCAGTTATGATGCATGATGATTATTAGAGGCACTTTGGATATTGATGTTGATATACTGTTTGACATGGTTATACTATGGATGTTGTTCGGACATGTGATATTTAGATATTATGAGTAGACCTAGAAATGGAAATTATTTGATGATGATATAGTGGTTGAGTAAAATTGTAAATGATCTTGTTGGTTGCTTAGATGTTGTTGTGATCCATATATCTAGATGATTTTGGAAATTTTAATTATATTCATTTGAATGTTCTGATATGGCCATGAGGCCGAAGGAGGTATTTGTGTTTTGTAGGTTAAAATATCACAATAAACATCAGGGATTGGAGACCAACCACATTGGAATTCTAGATGAATTCAACAAGGTCACCATGGCAACTAGTATTTGTTTGTGCGTGTTTGTGTGTGTTAGGGATTCCCATGGGGATCACCTTTAAATGTGACCAAGGGGTTATGTGTTTTTATTTATTTGACCCTTTTGTTTAAATGTTGCATGTGTTTATTTTGTGATGCATTTTCCCTTTTCTTTATTTATTAAATGTTGTATTAATATTGTGGGTAAGCATGTTGTTAATATTAATTAAATAAAAGAGGTCATAAGAAAGTAATTAATAGAGTTGTTGGCCTTGATTTAAAGTGTTGTAAGAGATGTGTAAGTGATGTGTAAGTTAACTTTTGAGTGTGAAACACTCCACCTTCTTGGAAATTCAAAATTTTCCTTGGAGGCTGATTTTGAGGCTTGTGGGACAAGTTAAACTTGTCCCATACCTCTTAAATTTAATTACCAACCATACCTACGGTTGGAGAGTTGAGATTAGAATTTTATAATGCTTTTGAGAAGGAAATTTGTAGGTTTTAATTGCACTTTTCTTACATGATTTAATTTCAGTCCTTTGGGGTGTGGGTTGGATTTGAGTGTGTAAGTAAATTGTCATTTTATTCACCCACCTATTTATTATACATTGGAGAATGAAGTTGAATTTTGGGGTTGGGGTTGAGGATGTGTGATGTGGCATCCTACATGGATCCACCTCATCCTCTTCCCTTCCCTCTTCTATAAAATTCAAATTCCTTGCCTTGTTTTGGGTTGCTTCACTTTGGAGACTTCATTCTGGGAAAATTCTTTTGTTGTTTTGGAGCTCTTGGTTTGAAGAGATTTTTGGAAGATTGTTGCATTCTTGTGTTGGTTGTTTTGGACTACTTGTATTGGGATAAATTTGTTGTTTTGGAACTTGGAACAACTCCATCATGGAGAGGTAGGAGCTTGGCTCTTGAAATTCTCTTATTTGAAGCATGTATATGTTAATGTATGAATGTTTTGGCATGTTTGTGGGTTGTTGGGTAGATGGCCTAGGAATGGTGTAGGAGAAGACTATGGGGTTTATTTTGTGGGAGGCACAAGTGTTTTTAGGGAGGTATAAGGGTGGAGGGAGTTGGGATTTGGGTTCCACTTTACAAATAAATAGCTTGCATTTCTTTACTTGTTATGGGGTGCCATAAGAGGTTGGGTAGTAATAAGGAAATGTGAGGAATAAGGGGTACTTTGGGGAGGCATAAAGAATGTCAGGATTTGATATACTATATTTTGGCAGTTTGTAATTAAGGTGTGATACCCATTTCCCCTTTTGGGAGGCATAAGAAGCATCCCCCATAGTTTCTTGCTCCTTTGGCTTGCTTGAGGAAGCCTTAGTATTGTTTTTCATGCTTTAATGTAGTTGTAAACTACATTCTATTCTGGACTGTGTTTTTATTGTGAAAGTGTTGCTTGTGTGTTTTTGGAAGCCTGTTGTTGCCATGAGTTGGATCACAACTTTTATTGCATTGTGGTTAGGGATCGGGGTCCAATGAAGAAGGATGGATTCTCCTCTTCATTGGATTTCTTGGTTGGGTGGAGAGCATTGCCTTTCCCCTACTCTTATTGTGATCACAATTTGGAAGAATGAGAAATACGCATGTTGCTATTCTCGAGTGAGAAAATATAGTTTGACAAATCCTTGTGAAATGAAATCTTATTATAGACCTTTCCCACTTTAAAGTGGATGATCTATATATTCATTGTAATGGAAAGATACTTTGTATTGACAATGAAAGTTGAAATTTTAAATGTAAAAGAGTTATACTCTGTATTCTGGTTGTTGGAAACAATGTGAAAGAATGATACGTATTTTGTATGTTGTATTTTGAAATCAAATGGAAAAGAAGTTGTAAGAGTTTCATTTGAATTTTATTTTCCTTGTTCATATGATATTATTTCCATTAGAAATTTGTGTTTAACATGCACTATGAAATCCTTGTTTGGAAAGTGGAAAAGTGAAACACGTGAGGAGAAAATGTATTATTCTACCCTGTATATAATATATGATTTTGAAAAGAATAAAAGTTACATTCTTGTCTTTATCATTTGATTGAAGGAATGAAACCTTTTGAAACTAGCATGAAATAAATTCATTTGCAAGGCAAGTAAAATGAGAACCATAGAGCTAATTTTGTTGTTTCCATTTTTGCTTCACGTTAAACTCTATAACTTTTACCATAAATGAACAAACCAAACCTGCAATCAAGAAATAATAATGAAACATTAAAATTGAACATGCCAGGATATAAATGAGTTCAATTAGACAAAAACACTTAAAGGAAATCTTTCAAAACCTGCAAAATTGAGTTCAAAGCTTTCACAGTCGTTTTGTTGTCAAAATTGTAAAATTTCAAATTGGAACTCAATCAAATAGATCTACCTCACAAAATTATCCTAAATCCACCTAAGAACAATTCTCCATGTCTATTTGACATGTTGAGAAAGGAAGAAGATCAAATTGAACAAATCTCACAAGTTAAAATTTACCAGTTTGCACTGTAAAAGCCTGCAGATCGTTTTCTTGAAATTGACCCCTTAAACTTTATCAAAATAAAAATTAATGATTTTTGAGTAAAGAGGATGTTGAGAGATTTCCAGAAAGTCCTTGTTTTCCCAAAACTGAGCCCTCTATCAAAAGTTATGGCCTTCTGAAGTTTCTCTTCACTTGGCGTAAAAAAAAAAAATTGGAAAAATTTCCTTAGCCGGCTCAGGGCCGAATTTTTCCTTAGAACTTCTTAAAAATTTTGGGAAAATTTTCTAAATTTTCCGTACCATCCTCCGCCTCGCATCCAATCGAGGATCCCATGTGGCACCATGAGGTGTCATCAAAGGGCGGATCCCTTTTTCACTTAGCGCTTCTGAAAATTTTGGGAAATTTTTCCAAATTTTCCCCATAGCCAATCAGAAGTTGCCACGTGGTGTCGCGAGGCAACGACGGAGGAGCAGGTCCCCTTTTGCCTTTTTGTGTTTCAGAAAATTTTGGTAAAATTTTCCATATTCTCCCGCCTTGCCTTGCCGCAACCAATCAAGAGATGCCACGTGGCATCACATGGTGCCAACCAAGGTGTGGGTGAATGTTACCCTTTTTCCCATCGAGGTGTTAAACAAATTTTCTCCCCACCGCCCTGCTTGCCCCGTGTTGGCTTAGGGGATGCCACGTGTCCTTTGCAGACTTGCAGGGAGCGCAAGTGCTAAGGTGGCTTTCCGCCCCTTGGGAAATTTTCCTCCCCGCGGCCCGCCAACCCACCCTTGGTGAAAAATTTCTCCCTGGCTCGCAGGAGGACTCGCTCTTGGGGAAAAATTTCACCCCAAGGCCCACTGACGCATAACTTGAGAAATATGATGAGTTATGAGGACTTCTTTATATCAATGGAAATGTGAGGAAATATCCTTTCCATTAGGAATGATTTAGGAAAATTTTGAATGTGATAAATTTGAGAAAAACCAAGTTGAATCTTTAATGATCGTTAGAGAGTGGGAATGGTGAGGAATTACCCTCTGACCCTAATTGAACTTTCTAACCCTAAAATTTTGGGACCTTGTGACCTCTAATAATTGTTAATTAAAGAAAAGAATATTCTAGTGGATTAGAATTGATCTGGAACTTGTTAGTGACAACGGTTGTCTTGTAACTTGGTTGTAGACTCTTTTAAAAAAATAAATTATTCCATAATTTTTCCTAACTAATCCTAGGTTGTTCTTGGGTCTCAAGTGGGTTGTTTTAGCTGGCATCACATTTCTTATTATTATGAAGATTCATATCTCCATAAAAATCTCAAAGATTACTAGATATAATATTATCAGAACTCACTATAATTTATTAGTCATAAATTTTAAATATATTTACTAGTGAATAATTATTGGCTTAATATTTATATTAAAATATTATCTCACTAATAAATTTCATGTAAGTATTAATTTTCATAACACAAATAAACTAACAAATATCAAAAAGATATTTTCACTCTATTAAATAATAATATAGTAGCTTTATTGAATTAAGTGCGGTTAAATAATCATCTCATATTTACGGTGTTATAAAAATGTCATACATGCAAATTAAAACCTACCACATTACAAAGTGGCAATCATACAATTGTCTACCCATTATAAAACAAGGCCTAAATAAATACAACAAGAGTGGTCTTCTCACTTAGCAACAAGAGTCTAAAGACACTTGAGTAGAGCTCAATTCATCATTAAATACTTGTTTGTGGATTTCTCACACTAGAAGTTTTATGTGTCTCATGTGCACATGCGATCATAGACACAATGGTTGATATATTTCAATTGACAGCTTATTTAGACATCAAAAAACAGAATGCTAAAAATGAGATGTGATAAAATAACAAAGAGTATCCTAAACTGACATCACTTAACTTAAATTTAAATAACACCACCAAATATCAACATAAACTAACCGATAATTTAATTATTTATACACTTCAATAATCCGAACTAAAACTACTATTGTATTATTAAACAAATGAGAGAGATTAATTTATTATTACATTGAATTAAATATGTAATTTCAACATAAAACATAACACACAGAATTTCCAAAGCATCTCCTTTTATATTACCATTCTTTGATATACTTTATCTCATACCTTTGATGACATATATTATTTGACATACATAATTACACTTAAGATACTCACCGAAACAAACCATCTATAATATTCCTACCATGTGCTATAAATATAAATCACATACATTATATTCTAGCAAATAGCATACCTTAATACACTCATAGTCTTTAATTGTCATGGCGCAAAGTGCCTCCCAACACCACATAGATCATGAAGATAGATACCCACATTCATTTCCTCTGCATTCTTCTCAATTCTCGTGTATACTACGAAGTTCAGTCAATTCTGAGATGACCTAAGCATTGAAAAACTTCGCCTTTCAAATAGATGACCATCTCAGTTAATGAGGTCATTCATTTGGTTACAACTTTGAAAGTGTGTCAGTTCGGTTTCTCCTTGAACTGCTCATCTCGAGCTTACACACTTTTATGAGCTCGTATGTTCTCATTTATTATTCAAACACAGATTGCATGTCTCGTCCACTTGTCATTTGTCACGAGCTCAGCTGTTTAATTTAACACCTTTCTCTTCGACATTCCAAATCCAATAACCACTCTGTCCACTGGTGTTGAACTCGGCCAATACATAAGTTTACATGTACGATGTTCATGTGGAGGAATAATGACAAGATAATAAGACAATTACCTATTTTACTCAATAGTCTTACCTTTTTTATATGCATGTTAGGAATCCATGGACTCAAGGTCACATTCCCTATCTTACAAATCATTGATGTATGACTTAAAAGGCCTGGATGCCTATGCATATAAGGGATATCAGAGAACTCCACCAATTTATGCCTTGAAAGGAGGGATATCAGCGAATTCCACCAACTTTGGTCAATAGCAGTTGGTTTTTCCTTCTCTTTATTTACATTATAGAAAATCTTAACTTAAGTTTCATCAAGGGTTAAAAGAGAAGAGTGTCTATCAGATATGTTTGTATTGTTGAATGATCAACTAACCAATGGGTTGTTTACCATTTTTTGAGGTGTTTTTTCATTATTTGGTTGACTAAGTCAACACATAACCATATGTGATCTTTAGGATGAGTGGTTAAAAACATTGACATATTATTGAAGATGTAAGTTTAAATCCTAAAAGTGACATCTCATATAGAATTCTCTTAGTCTTCAATTGTCGATTTCTAATGTGGTTGCTTAAAAGGATATAAACATTAGTTTATGATTAATACATGAAAGGAACTATATATTAGTATCATAAAATACTCATATGAGTCATATTTATAAACTACCCTCACCGCCCCACCCCCACTCTCTCTCTCTCTCTCTCTCTCTCTCTCTCTCTCTATATATATATATATATATATATATATGCAAAATTTAACACACAAGTGGGAAAGTTTTTTTAGGAGTAGAAATGATTATATTAGATAATGTGTGTGGGTAAACAAAGGATACTTCAATTATTTAATCAAGACTCTAAATAAAATGATTTAAAAACAATTTAAATTTCTTATTTAGTTTATGTTTGTAAACCTTGGGCATTTTGACAACATTGTAAGATTTATTAAATAGCTACCACTTTGTACGAGTGAACATGGTTTCTTTTTACATTCAACATTTAATTTCTCTTGCTTTTGTGAGAATGTTTGTCATCTAGAGCTTACAATTATTCCAATATTGATCTTAACAACTTCAAGACATTCTCTAGAGATGACTATCTTATCAACTTCTACACTCATTAATATTAATGGAAGTTTATTTTATTGTACACCTTCAAGGTTTATATACTTTTACGTATTGCACTCTTATATTATTTAAGATTGTATATTAACTCATGCAAAAGTGTAATTGTAATTTATATGGATAATGTTTTTTTGTCGACATAGACATTAATTTGAGTTATATTACCATATAAAATTTCTTGTTTAATATTTATTGTTTCTATATTGCATCATAAATAGTGTTTATATGAGTGGAGGTGTATTTCAAACCATGTGACCATCTAGAATCTTGTCATTATGTTTTGCTAATTTTTGTATTGAAATAGTTTATTGGTTTATGTTAGATTTGTTATTTTGCATGCCATGAAAATATTTGTGCACAAATATATTTATTTCATAATGTAGTATATCATTGTAATATTGAGAAGGACAAGAAACTATTTCATCTTGTTTTTGGTTGGAGATTAATATCCTTTACTTAATCTTATAAGATGAAGAGTTAATTAGTATGAATTAAACAAGTTCAATATCGCTTTATAATTTTGAATGATTATAATATTTAGTTGTAATACCTAAAATATAATAATTTTCAAATGCAAAGACATGATCCAATAATAATCCAAACTTAATTTGAATGATTGATAATGAGGATTGTGTTCTTCAAAATATATGTGATTTTTCATGTCTCTAAAATATTGTAAAATTTAGAAGAGCGGTACTTTATTTTACATATTTTTATACGATATGTATACATAATCCACCCTTGTCAATTGATGTACAATTTATTTTTTTACAATTTTTTTTTATCTAGGAAAGGTTAAATGAATGTAAAATTTCAACTTGAAATTAAAACTAATCCTTCAAATTCAATTAATAACACCAAAATATTACATACTAAATTTTTATATGATATATAAGTACATCAAATTTTAATTTATTTCAACCCTTACTAAATATATATTTAAGATATCAAGATTAATAGTTCCGTAAAGTACATCTTAAGTTATTGAGAGCATAGAAAATTAAACCTCTTCTCCATCATCAAGAATTCAATGTGGTATAGAATTCATGAAGTTAGTTTGTCAAAATAAAACTAGTCTTTAATTGTTGGAGTGTTGACACTTGCCAATATGGTTTGTATCCTTTTTAGAACCATTTAACATTGTTTATGTTCACACTTCTTTATGTTGAAGCTTATCTTAGGAGTTTGTTAATTATTATTAGAGATATTCCTCTCTTGTTCGTGAAATTTGTTTGATCAACTTTATTAGGGGATTCTCCTATTTTGACGGGTTTACAACAATCACTTAGTAGTTGTTCAACCACCTCTTAGGCCTATAAGGAGGCACTCCCGCTTGTATTTTACAAGATAAGAGATAAGGATTGTACATTTGAGCTGCAATTATATCGAGACATTTTGTTCCATTTTTTTGTTAATCAAAGTATCATGTTGTATCTCTCATGTCGGCCTTAGAAGGACCTAATGACCAAAGTGCAAGTTGAAAGATGTAGTTATAGGTTGAGTCAAACACACTAATTCTCGTAGTGGGTCAAAGATCCAAATCGACTTCGCTACGATTAAACCAAGGTTGAACCCGTGACCTAGTGGTCACCAACGCAACTTCATACCATTGAGGCCAACCATAGGGGCTTCATTTTGATCTATTTGTTGTGTGCAATATTTTTAGAGTTTAATTGTTGTGCATAAGCATCTAATTGTGGTAATGATATTTCTATTGGATATTTCTTGGTGAAAGAGTGTACCACTCCTATATTAATAAGATTACAAGCCTATCCATAGTATATATGAGTCTAACCATCATGCACGTTCGTAATATGTGATGTAAAACTCAAATCCATGACTTATGATCAACTAATCCAAGTACCAACTACTACATTACATGTATTTTTTAGAGTTTTTGTAAAAAATTATGTTATATTTTTACATTCAAACATATATAATGTTTAAGTAGAATACAAAACTACTTAAATTAAAATTAAACATATTAATCCTACTCATAAACTAAAGTGAAGTGAATATATAGTATTTACAATATGATCAATAGGTATTGTTGCCTTTAAATTATTATTAAAGAAAATTAAACCATCAACATTGACAAATACATAAATATACTTGAATCATCCAATTTAACAACTAATAGATGCCAACCGGCCACTTATAAGTGGCTGCATTACAGTAAAATCTATGCAACATAAATACTATAATATGCCATGAAATGTTTGTACAGACCCTGAAACAAATTTGACAATATTTAATCATTCTTTTCCCTCCGCCGAGTAAAAATGAACCCCCTCTCCAACATAACCAAGGGAATGTTGAATACGAGACGTCATCTCATCACAACTTTAATTTAATTTAAAAATGGGAAGAGCCAAAAAAAAGGGAAATCTAATGATTACAAACGTGTAGACTCGTATAATGTAAAGATTTTAGAGCCATGCGAAACATTTGGCAAATACACAGATTTGACATTTATTAAGATTGTTGCAGCGGAAGTGATTTTGAATTATTGTCAAACACAGACTAGATTGCATCCAAAAATGTCAGCCAACCCGTCTTCTAGAAAAAGAGCAGCATGAAAGCTCAACATTTTGCAAGAAATAATTAATCTTGCCGACATTTGCGACTTTATTATATTACCCAATTCAGATCAATCATAACTTTAATTGCAAATCGTAGCTAAATTTTCTCCCAACTCTTGCTTTCAAAACGACTTGAAATTTAAAAGAGGAGGAAAAACGATGCTCCAGAACGGCATCTTAACGTCTTTTTAATTTTTTAAAGTTCATCTCCAACCACAATCAGCCACGAGGTATTATGCTGCTTTAATCCTTTTCAGGACCACATATATTATTCACTCGGTCAGTTCAGCTCAGTCAAAGACGTCATCTGCTGCCATGGAATTTCTTGGCGACTTTCTACAGTGAAATTCTTTTGTTATGGAGGCAAACGCTATCTGTCATACTTTCTATGGAAAATACACGTATATACACGTTTACACTTCTGTCAATTGTGCGCTCGTGATACGATTTGACAATGTGAGATTTCCTTCGCTGTCTCGATGACAAGTCAATTTCCAAACAGCACTACAGACGATTCTGCTTTCTGCTTTCAAATTACAATACAGCTTTTATTCCTTCTGATGGAATTATAGGGGCAAACATTACGGATATATTAGTGCATTTGCTTTTCAATTTAACCTTCATGTAATCACTGATTAGCTCTATACACACACACACACATACTTTTGCTGTAGTGGATCAGCTGGAGGGTTAACATGGTTGTGCCTAAACATCACATATGTTTGATAGTCAAAATAAAGTCAACAAAATCTTAGAAAATAAAAAATATTGTAAACTTGGTTGGTAGACTCACACTTTGTAGGTTAGATTTTGTACAAGTCTAGGTCATGATAAATATTGTCATCTGATTAAAATAGGATCCTATGCAGGGGTTACGGTGGCATCTATTACGTTATTGGTAGGATTTTATGAATTATTCTGAATTTTTAATAAGAATATGCCAATGTTTAGAAAGATATTACAATTTATTTTTTCCTAAAATATAGAGATGGTAATATTTTGGAAGAAATTTTTTAGGAGTAGATAATAGTGGATGGCTGAAGATTTAAAGTTGGTGCTTCTAATTTTTGGATTGTCAATTATAAGATTATATAGAATCAAATTTTATTTATTTATGTAAAAATATTATAAATTTTTTTGAGTTAAGAGAGTTATACAAAAATTTAATAATTATAAAACTGTTGATATGGAAAAACTCCTGAAATATTTGCACTGAACTTGTGAAAAATAGAAAATACTACCCTTGCATATTTGCACTGAACTTGCAAAAAATAGAAAATACTACCCGTGCATATTACCATCAAATAACTTAATTGGGAACTATAAATCATTCTATAATTTATTTATTTAACTTTTGTATTCGAGTTTTACTGCAAAAACACTTTATATAAAGTACACTTAAAAGTAATCTAGCCCCTAATATATATGGAAAATATTTCGTCACGAGTAGGAATTACCACTCTTAAGTCAAATTCAATTCTTACAGCCGTTTGCAGAATAACGGTACATTAAAAAGCCAACAAATTAACCCTCAAAATAGAGGAGAATATCACCTACACAAAGGAATTCTTCGAGTGTTTGGTTATAGCCTCATGTCTATATATTTGTAACACACGTCCATCTCATTCATAGGCACTCACCTCATGTCTTATTATTCGTTAGTTCGCCATTCCAGCTACCCTACTACGTGGAAAGGCCACTCTAAAACCATTCCACCGCACACAAAGTCCATGTGTAAACTACTTAGATTATAAGCCTTTACTTGTGAGAGCTGTAATCTGTAAGCTTATTATGCCGCATTAGACGGCTGCAAATATATAGATAATAACAAACCACCTAAACTTTGTTGGGAAAACAAGAAACAGAGAAAGACAAAAACAGTGGGAAACACAGTTGTGATTTCCTAAGAGCAAGACTGTATTTGACAGCACCAACTTGTGTAGCTGCTATGTATAAGCAAGAGGAAAATGAGATCAGAAAAGGTCCATGGACTGTAGAGGAGGATAGGCTGCTCATTCACTATATAGCTCTTCATGGAGAAGGCCGGTGGAATTCTCTAGCCAAAGCTGCAGGTAACATCTAAGTATAGGAAGAATAAGAATTGTAATGAATAAGGTTCTTCTGGATTCGATTGTGTAAGATAGATTTTATTTTGTTTGACGTTTCGGATCTCACTTCTGCATCCATCTTCAGAGCAATAGAGAATAGAGTCAATTTTATGCAACTCAATCCCAAAGAATCATATTTGTAGTTACACTGCTTTAAGAAACTTAAAACAATACGAATAGTGATAGTGATAATTTGGATTGAGGCAGGTGCCTAGATGCTGTAATGTTCAAGAAGGTTAGGTTTACCTCCTTGAAGCTTCATTCTTTAGTGATACAGAGTTTGTTCACAATTGGAGTTGTCATGTAACCATGAAGATTGAGATCTATTTCATTCATTGTTTAAACTTTAAAGTATGAGGATGCAACTACCACTAAAGACAGAGGATTGCATTTTTAAGGTTTTTTTATACAGAATCCACTTAAAATGAATATAAGATGATGTAAGGTGGATCTGAACAGGGTTGGGTGTTTTATACTATTATTGGGTACATAAGATTCCTTGTATTAGATCTTGTCTTAAATCTTGTCTTAAATCCTACTCAACAACAATTTAGATAGATAAAGTAATAAAGGAGATTCATTCTAATAAATCATAGAACTGCTAAAGTATAGACAACCTCATTGATTGATGGGTAAAATTAACCAAACAGGCCTGAAGAGAAGTGGGAAGAGCTGCAGGCTGCGGTGGGTAAACTATCTCCGTCCAGATCTCAAGAGAGGCAATATTACTCCACAAGAAGAACGCCTCATCATAGACCTCCAAAGCCGATGGGGTAACAGGTTTGAAATAGATTAAATTTTCTATTTTTCTGTGCTGGTTTAGAACTCCAATTCAGATAAACATTTTAATCAATGTGTTGTTTATTACTTTTTAGAGTGGATTTATCATTAGTTGGTTGACCAGTCAGCCTTGCAAACATATGTGATGTTTAGGCTGAGCACACAAAAAGTGTGTACCATTCTGGATGCATCCAAAAAAATAAAATTATTTTGCAGTTAATAAAAAATTCACTGGTTGACAACTATCTTGCTTCTCTACAGGTGGTCTAGAATTGCACGGCGTTTACCGGGCCGAACTGATAATGAAATTAAGAACTACTGGAGGACAAGGATTAAAAAAGGCTTAACGATGGAAATCTATTCTCACAAGATTCAATTTATTCAAGCTGTATGTCAAATCCATTTCTAAATCAAAACAACGTATCAGAAAAAGAGTGGGTACCCCAGAGTGGCCTGCAGCAAACTGGAACATTCAACAAGACTTTGTTTCATTATGGCGAACAGCCGATAGAGGAGTATGTAATAGGCGGCGTTGATTCAATCAGAATATCAAACGGGGTACTGAACCAGTTTGATGGGGGCAGTAGCTGTGGGATGGTTGAGGCTTCCGGTATGCCTTTTGAATTGGACTTGTATGCAGCCATGATATCTGAGTTGTACGCAGATGTGACGGAAAATGGAGCAGTGTCTCAATTCACTGAATTGTAAATTACCTACGTGTTCTTATCCTCAACTGGACCCATAGAGCAGCTGCCCTGGCCCTATTCATTTTGGAATATAATTAATTTCCTTGGCACGGTGTGAAAAAGAACTGAGATGAGCGTGGAGATTGAGATGGCTTCTCGAATGTTTAGTTTACAAGCCATCCATATTTGTTTTTGGTTTGTATAAAGATTGTTTCTATGGTTATGCAATTTTAAAAGCAAAAACTATCTGTTTCAGTCATCATGGTTAAGCTTTGTCTGGAAACTAGTAGTCTTTGGAAGACAATTGTACTTCGTAGTTCTCGGTTTTAAATTAACCGGGCCAACAAAATTTATAATATTTATAATAATTTTTAAAAATGTATTCCCATAATTATTGTTGGCACGTGTTTCTTATGTTGTTTGATTTTCAACGTATTTTTTTGTGTATTACAATTTGATGAATTTGTTCTCTTCGTTAAGTGTTGTACGACTTTCCAAAATCTTAAATTTGTATTGTTGATCCGCTTGATTCTATTTTGTTTTGTTCTATTTAATTGTTGTTCTTTTCTATTCTTTCCTATTTTCCCCATATTTCTCTTTCCGTGGCTTTCCCTCTTTCTTTTTCTTTACAAATTTTTCTAGTTACTTTCCGAGAATATATTATCTAATTTTGGGTCTTACTTTTGTGGGTTGTTTTCACCCTTGTTTGTGGCCTCTTAAGATTTCATGTTCATTTTGTTGGCCTTTCATACTAGTTATGCATCAATTTACTCACCAAGAGGGTTCTAAATTGAATTAAAGAAGTGTATAAATACATAGGTGCATTTAAAAGAATGGAGTGGCAACAATTAATATGTGGTCAATCTTATAATTATATTGAATTTATTGGTTTAAGAGAATACCCATACCAAAGTTAAAATTCCAGCATTAAAAGAGCATCCAACATTTACTACTTGTGTCATTTGCTTGAAAGGATAAGGGTTGGGATACATACACACATTGAATTTCCTACTAACTTGCATTGAGTGTTAATTTCTGAATTGCTCAAAAATTGAGAGGCATGATAATTATAGAGTGAGTGAACATGCCCCCATTACCACCCTTTATTTTATGGGTCTTGCAAGGTGTTTTGGCCATATTAGGATATGAAGCAAGGACAAAATTTTGTTAGCCACTCACAACAAATTTTAGAAAAGCGAGTGAGGTCTACGAAGTACAAAAGAATAATATCATATACTTTTCCATGTTAATGTCACAACTACATGATGGATCTATTTCCATACTCCTAGAATTGTGGTATATTCAAAACCACACTTATACGGTTCTAGTTGGGCCATCCATTCATTCTTATTTAAATGTATTAGGTGTTATTATTTGGAGCTATCTTCTATTGTCTCGTGTTGATGTTTCTAATAGATTAGCAACATATCAAGTATTATCCTAAAACTCCTAATTCTAAATTCTTTGCAATCACTTTCACTATTTAGATTATTTCCAAATCTTATTATATTGTATATGGTCTTAGAATATAAAAATATTATCTAATCAAGTTTGATATATTACATGATGTTATATTAGCTAGTCTTAATCAAACCTTCAATTTATGTTATTTCCAATTCTTTACCTTATTCCTCTAATTTGACTATCGTGTTGATGCTCTTGTACTATTGTTTGTTTTTCTTCGCTCTATCTATTTTATGAGGGACAACTATACTAATTCTTTTATGTTTTTTTCCTATGCTTAAGGTTTTATGTCGACTTCATGACCTTTCTTTTGTGATAGGGTATGGTTCCTTTCAAAAACCAACCTTTACCAATATCAAAAATAATAATAATCAACACATTAATAGTTGATAGTATAGGGAATTTCCTACTCAAAACCATATACTACATCAATTTTAGAGAACTGAGTCCTTAATTACCTTCTAATTAATTATTACTTTAACACTTTATCTTAACATATTCTTCTTTATCCATTTCTATTAATTTTCATTGTTTAAAAATAGGATCCATACAATTTGAAACAATTCCATTTCATCGTCCACTCCCACAGGAAGTGTGATTCAAGTTGTATTTTTGGTTGAATTTTTATATGAAATTAACAACTTTTGATGTTATGAAATGCAACATTATGGGAGAATTAATGTCAATATTTGGTGGTGCAAGCATGGAAAACAAAAAACAATGTTAGTGCACATTTTATAGCATCAATTTAATGTTATATTTGTGTTGGATTTGAGTCACTATCAATATTTGTTATATTAAAAGGGTTCCACACAAATGCAATAGAAATAGGGAATACATTTTTAATAATTCCATTGGTTTTTAGTTTTATTTTTATTTTTATATACATATATAAATAAACAAATTTATTTGATTTTGTAAAATCAATTCAATTACATATTTTTAAATACTTTCCTAAATATACGTAAATTGTTAAATTATAATTGGTCTATGATCTAATTTAAAAATCAAAGATAAAAACTAATTAAAATGTTAAAACCTAATATAATAATGTATAATTATATAAAATAAAGGGAGTAAGAAGAATATAATTAATCTCCCTTCTAAAGAAAATTACTTAACAATATATATAACCTTAGATTAGTAAATTTCATGTTCCATGTTTCATATGTTTTTCTTCCATTTCCAAAGCCCACATTACATACACAAGATGACAACAAAATTATGGTGGAACCATGTCACATAGTTTTTGTGGAAGTAATAAGAAAGAAGTGATTCCTTCCCATTCTAGAATGCTTATATTTTACTTATCTACCTTATTCTACTTATTTTTTCAATATTATCGATTGATTTGTATTCTTAAATTATGTTTTCTATATCGTTTTATAGTTACAATGACTAATCCTACTATAATAATTTTTCTTATACCTTTGTTATGATCTATGGTACTATATTGCATATTGAATACATGTATTGTGACATGCCATTGCCTACAATTTTTATGATCTATATATATTAGACATATAAATGGGGGAAATCAAGACTCATGATTTGTTCATGCCCACTTGGGGTGCCTTAGTTTTTTTATATTGATTTCTTCTTAGGTAAAGTGGAACATCCATGCTTGATTGACACTATTTATATCTTTCCCGAAAAGGGGAAATGGTTTGTATATATGATTACATGGCTTATGGTTATATTTATTCTATCTATGCACTTGACATGTAGTATAAAACATAAAGATATTAGTACCCTACAATAAATCACAAAAAAAAAGACTTCACAATGATGATAAAAGACATTAAGATATTGCCAATGAAGAACCAAAAATTCTAATCTTCTCGACTCGCTAAGTTAGTATAGGATCCTTCTAATCAAAAGGTCACTGTTGAATCCATGATGGATTGTGTCTTGTTGTCCCTCGCTTAGGGCTTCATTCCTATAAAGAATCTTGATGTTTTTTTTCTGGTCTTTGCATAAGAAGGTAATGATGAATCAAAGGTTGTGAAAAGGAGAAAGAAAGGACATGCCAAAGTAAACTAACCACCGCTTAAGAAAAGGAATGATTCTTGTCCTATTTTTGCTTTTATTGTTTTATCGGACTGTGGGCACATTGTTCTTTTGCTATGTATCTACTATGCTCAAGTGTCGTATTAGCTACGGGCGTGAATTGTTGTTGTCTGCTTATGTTGGGCGCTTAAGCTACTTCTTAATTTTCTTGGTGCTCCATCACTTATCCTAGTTCTTAGATGCTTTTATTTTTCTCTGTATTGTTGTATATGGCTTTTGAGCCCTTTGTTGTTCTAGGGCTATGGTCCCCATTAAAAACCATTCATGAATAATAATAATAATAAATACATTAAGATATATCAAAGGTGCTAATTATAAAATAGAAATATAAGTATCCTTAGAAGCCAACCTACAAAGAAACAAAGATAAAAATGTTGCATACTTAGTTAGAGATGATACAATAACAGAAAAATTGCTATGAGCATAACAAAATGATGATTTTTTCTGTCAATAGACCTAGATATATAGGTAAATCAAAGACGTTATAGGTATTATTAGATATGTAGTTGGTCTTGAAGAAAGAGGTGCTGCCACACAAGATGTAGACACGAGAATAATCTAAGAAAAATTGATTTAAAAAAGTAAGATTAATGTCAAATCTATAATTTTGAAGGAATGATGGCTCTCCTATACTTGTAAAGAGATACATACACCAACCATTAAACCTACAAAAATTCAAGAAAAAAATAAAAACATATTAGAAGGGATAAATGGGTGTCCCATGGGGCAAGTTAAATGTATCCATACAATGGTTAGATACATAAAACAAAGGAAACAACACCAATAAAATCTTTAATCTAATCCTAATGTAGTAACTCAAAATTAATATATTAATATAAATCAATGAAAAACATAATAGAATGCAAAACCTCCCCTTGTTGCATGGATTTTCCCAATGGGTGTGGATGCTTTGAAAATGATTTGTTCAAGAGTACGAAATTTTCTTGTAAGGAGGATTAGGAAAGAATTTGTTTTCTTACATTGCTTAAATTTAGGCCCATATAGGGGTAATTTACCTATTACATACTTTTTCCAAAATGATATCTTGCTATGTTTAGGTAATAAATTTAAATTTTCACATCATAAACATGATGCACACAATACCTTTCTTTTGAGATACGTGACTTACATGGTTTATAATACACATAAAAAGGGATAATATGAATGAGTATTTTATCTCATAAATATAGGTCTATCCGAAGAAATCACATGGTGTTAACTACACGGGATTAATGTCATTATGTTAATGACTAATAAAAATTTTCATTATGAGATGACATCAATCAACATGATTAAAAAAACCACAAAATTACATAATAAAATCAAATTGATTGTGAAATCATTAAACTTATGATAAATACATAATTTATAGTGCCCACTCCTCTTTGACATTAATATTACTATGATTCTCCTTACTTTGGATTGGAACCATACACATTACTATCATATTTGATCTTTTGACATTGCTAGATGGAAATTGCTATATTTGATTAGCCTATTTAATAAACATTATGGATGTTTTAGACTTATGACATGATATGATTTACATGATGGATTACATGCATCGATTCACATATCATTATTTGATTATCTAGAGTTACTTATTGATCGACACATTGGATTTGATATATAAATTTTCCTAGACAATTTAGTTGGTTTTGTGATCTTATTGCCAATTCATGAATTGTGAGAATCAAAATGTTTAGAATTGTGAACAATTAGTGAATTACTTGATTTTAGCGATGGTTTATTTATGATATTTTATGATGTGAATTTATATGTATATGTGTGTGCTTTATTATCTCGATGTCGTTAATATGGCCACGAAGCTAGAAAGGTATTGTTTTGATTTTTGTAGGAAATTGTAATACAACAAACAAAAGGGGATAGGAGACCAACATTGAAGGAATTTGGGGTATTGACAATGGGTCACCTTGGCAACTTATCTAATTGTATGTTGTTTGTTGTTGTTAGATGGTTAGGAGGTCTCCATTGGAGGGTGGCCCAAAATGTGACCTTGGGTAAATATGTTGTTTTCTTTTTTGTTTATTTATTTTGTGAGTATTTGTATTACTTTAGTATTTTGATTCACCTTTATTAATGTTTGTTAAAGTGATCCATTTAAGTTGATTAAACTTAATTAATTAGTGTAATTTGGATGTGACCAAAGGGATTATTTAATGTGGGTAGGTGATTCTTTATTTGTGTTGGATTTGAAAGGATTTTAATAATTTTGAGTGTTGTGTACTCAACCTTGCATGTCAAATTCGGATTTAAGCTTAATAGCCATTTTTGGAGGCTTGTGGGACAAGTTAAGCTTGTCCCACACCTCTTAATTTCACCTCCCAACTACCCCTATGGGTTAAAGGGTAAAAATTAGACCCCATTATGTGATTGTAAGACAAAAATGTGCTATTTATTGCACTTTCTTACATATGTTTTTAATTTTTTCATTTAGAGGTGTGGGTTTCAGTTTGAGTGTGTAAGAGGGTTGTCATTTTGTCAACCGACAATTTATTGTGCTTTGGGGTTTGGGTTTGACCATGTGATGTTGAGTGGAGGAGAAACAATGTGGCATCTATCATGGAACCACGCCACCTATCCCTCCTCTCTTTTCTATTTATTCTAGTTTGTTTGATGATTTGGGGTTACTCGTTTTATTTGGACTCCTACATTTTGGGAGAGGCTTTCTTTTAGAATGCTTATTAAAGATTTCGAGTTGGTTTGTGCTTGCTTGGGACTTGGAGAAATCTTGGAGTTGTGCTTGTGGATTTGATACTCTTACAATGGAAAGGTAGGGACTTCACCTATGTTTTATTATTTCTATCTTGTTGTGTAAATGATTGTGAATGGATGATTGTTGCATGTTTGTGATTTTGGGAAATAGAATGGCCCTTAGGTTGTGTAGGAGAAAATGGAAATGGGGATATTTTTTAGGGAGGAATAAGAGTATTATTGTTTATTTGGGAGGGGAGTTGGGTTGGGGTGTCCCACCTTGTAGATAAGTGAAATTTGTGCTTATCTTGTATGTTTTATTGAGGGAGGCATAATATTTTTTCTTTTAGGGAGGAATAAGAGTCTTGTGGGTATGTGGTTGAGTTTCTTGGAGGATTTAAGGTGGGAACCCAAACCCTTGGGAGGCATAAGTAGATCCCCATGTTTCCTTTCTCTTTCTTGGCTTGAGTATTGAGCCTTTGTGCTTGGGAACTTGCATGTTTGTTGTGATTTTGGTATTGTTTTTATTGTGTTGAATGTTTTGTTGAATGTTGATTGTGGAAGCCATGTAAAGTTTTCTTGGTTGTCTTATACCCCTCATTGCTTCATTGTTGGGGCTCGGGGCCAATGAGGAAGAAGGCTTCTCTTCCTCATTGGATTATTGGTTAGGTGGAGAGTGTTTCCTACTCCCCTATTTTGTTGTGTTTTTGATTTGGAGAAGATGGTGGAGCTCAAGTGAAGATTTTGTCATAGTTGCACTTTGAAGAAAATGAAGAAAGATCCTACCTTTGTAAATTGTTGTCATGTTGTTTCCACTTAAAGTGAAAGGCTTGTAAACTTGCATTTTAAAAGAGAAGTTCTTGGATATTCTATTTATCAAATTTGTAATGTTAGCCTTTGTTGTAAAATGAAAGTGGAGAGCTTGAAATTTATTCTTTTACATTTGTTGAAAAGAGGGACTATTATATTGTAAGAATGAACCAAGTTATTTAGAAAAGATTGTATTGTTATAGTTGTAACATTGTAATGGTTGGAAATAAGAACTTGAAAGTTGTATTCAAATGGAAAATATATTTCTCTCAAAACTGAAAATAAATTCATACTTTCTTGTGTTTTCCTTTAGTGAAATGGTTGAGTTGGAATTAGAAATTTTTGCAAGTGATACTTAGTTTTTATTTATTTCAATAGATTGTTAGCGCATTATTTTTAATACATTGTTAGTTGTTGTTAGTAAACAGTTACATAACTATTTTCCTCCTGTCCTCCCTCACGCAGCCTATATATTGGCTTGCACTTCTGTATTGATATATAGCAATCAATAAGCATTATTCCAGTGCCATCATTGGTATCAGAGCCGGTGGAGTTTTTCTATGCATGGAGGATTTGGTGTGTTGTGCTATGCGTGGTGGAGAAACTACTCTGTGTTGAAGTGGAGCAACCTTTGTGTTGGATTTTACCCAGTGACTTGCACCTATTTGGCATCCATTAAGATGTGTAAGTCTTTCTTTGGAATTTTCCTGAAAGAGCACCGTTGATCTCTGCCTGCGTGTAATTGGAGGCATTTGTTTGTAGATTGGTTGTTGTGCGTGTGGAAGGAGAGCAGGAGAAGACTTTGTTGAACACGTGGTGGGAGGAAACTTGTTGTGTGTATACTGTGCATGGAAGGAGCCCAAGCCAGCGCCATCTCTAGCCATCATTTGCAGTGTGGAAGACAAGGAGAATTTTTTGTGTGTGGACAACGGCCAGGGAAGGAGACATTGTTGGATCCTCTCTGAAGCGACCAACATCTGTAGTGATTGATTCAGACTTTCATTGCTGAGCGAGAGCCATGCTTCTTTGTTTTGACTACCATCATACCAGAGCCGTTAGAAGACCTAGCCAGTGAATGAATCATTGTTTCCTATAGAACCATGTGGAAGACCATCCAAAAGCCCATAGAAATATGAGCCCTGTGTGTGTAAGAAAAGCCTGCAAATTTCAAAACCGTGTGTGTGCGTATGTCGCAAATTTTAGATGCACAAAGCACCGCGAGCAATGCACCAAATATTTGGGCATTGAGCGATAATGAAGACACCACTGGACTATTCTTTTCCTTGGTCAATGAGCTCCACAACACTGGGAATATTCTCTTTGACGAGATTGTGCGCCGAGGACTGTTGGAGTATTTTTGGTTCGACGTTCAATGTCAAGCACAACGGATTCGTGCAGAACTTGAATGTGGCTATGATGTAGATGATGAACATGAAGTAGAATGCCCATAGGAGCGTCCGCGTCTCACTGCATGAGCCTATAGAACCCATCTTTAGGATAGATTCCTTCAGTAAGCATTGTAGCCATTTTTTGAAAAATAAATAAATAAAATACAATTTTGAGTTTTTGAAAATGTCTGCTCCAAAAATATTGCTATCCGATGCCCAACTCTTGAAAGGGAAAAATTTTCCGCATGGAAAACCAAGATGCAAATGATTCTTCAGTTTGAAGATCTTTGGGGGATCATTTCTGGCAAAGACGCCCCTCCCATAGACATTGATCTGTTGGTTAAATATGAAAAGGCTGATGCAAAAGCACTAATGCTTATCACCCTGAGCCTTTCTGATGAGGTGTAACCTTACATTCGGGAAGCAACCACTTCCTCTTAGGCATGGACCATGTTGTGTACCATCTACGAAGCCAAGAATCTGATGAAAAAGTTGCATCTTCAGACAAAGCTTCACACGATGAGTATGCATGATGGTGAATCAGTAGAAGCCTTCTTGTGGCATGTGGCCAAGTTACGTACAAAACTCTCTACTCTCGGTGAACTGGTGGACAACAAGTTGCTAGTCCCGCTCACTTTGCAAGCTCTTCCTTCCCGGTTTGACACTAATCACCATGTTGACCATGACTCCATAGGAGGTGATTTTTTCCACCCTGGTGAATTATCTCTAGCAGGAAGAAGCCATGCAAAATGTTTAAGAAGCCTTTGAAGACAAGGCTCTCATCACGAGGAAAAAGAATAAGCCTCGGAAAGGGTAGTCACCCCCAATCGTAATCAACATCCTCAACAACAACCTTCTCGCCGCCACCTTAGAAGTAGCGAGAATAATAAGGCAGATCGATGGTGCCACATTTGCTCCACGGATATGCACATGACTGCGAACTGTTATTATAATGGTCACAAGTATGGCAACTCTGGTGAAGAGAGAACTTCTGGCCAAGGATATTCCAAGAAATCTTGATGGCGTGCTCGTATTCAGAAGTAGAAGGGTCACATTGTTGCTTGGAAGGATGCCAACTCCAATGAAGAGGTTCTAGACATGACTCACTCTGACATTATTCTAGTCTCACAGACTTCGCAGCCATCAGAAAATGTCTGGCTGATTGATTCAGGTGCTAGCAAATAGATGACTGGCAATAAGAAGTTGTTCCATACTCTAAGTGACCGGCCCACTGGAGATCAGATCACCATCATAGATAATCAAGAGTATATTGTGGTAGGGATTGGTGATGTCATCATTCCTCTTGGGACACAAAGATGTACACTCATGAAGGTGCTATATGTTCCATGTTTGACCTCAAATCTCTTGTTTGTGAGTCAACTTCTTAACCATCGAATGCATGTTGAATTCTTTGTTGAGAAAGGGGTCAAGTCCTGCATCATTTCATAGGGAGATTCAATAATTACTCGAGCATTTCTGAAGGGTCATCTATTTGCACTGGATGCGGTCACTTCATCTAGCATAGCTCTCTCGCTTCAACGACGGAGTCCACCGCACTATGACACTTTCGATATAGTCATCCTTCTGCTAGGGATCTGCATCATCTCAAAGTGCGAGGAAATGGTAAGAGGGCTTCCTCCACTCTCCCATTCCTTACCTGTTTGCTTGAGATGTCTTACGGGAAAACAACATACAGGTCCGTTCAAATAGAGCTCTTATCATTCTATAGAGCATCTTCAGGTCATTCACACTGATCTATGTGGACCCCTGCCAGCTAGCTTCCAAGGTTTTGAGTACTTCCAGCTCATCATTGATGATTACTCATGGAAAATGTGGGTATATTTCCTCCGGAAGAAGAGTGAGGCATTTGCCAATTTCCAAACCTTCTACCAGCAAGCCACCAGGAAGTCTGGGAAGCCTCTCCTTCTCCTCCGCTCAGATTGAGGGGGGGAATTTGTGTCAAATAAGTTCTT